>OZ057401.1:3414581-3869170 GCA_964056695.1 Melieria picta | reverse complement strand
GTAGTAAATTTTTGCTCGGAGACGGATCTATTTTTCGTATACTAGTAAAGTCAATGAATATGCCAAATCAAAGGTAATATAATGACCAGAAAGGATCAACTACGTCAAAATATCTGTAAAAATTTTTAATTTGGATCAACCACGTCAAAAAATAGCAAACAATTCAAAATTGGAATCAACCACGTCAAAATTTTGACAAATAATTATACTTGGAACTAGCCTCGTAAATATATCTGTAAAAATTTTAAATTTGGATCAACCACGTCGAAAACAATTGCAAAAAATTCAAAATGGGAATCAACCACGTAAAAATTTAGACAAATAATTATACTTGGAACTAGCCTTGTAAATATATTTGTACAAATTTTTATTTTGGATCAACCACGTCTAAATATTTGCAAAATTTAATATGAAATAATCTAAGCGCAGCATGAACAAAAAACGACCATTCAGCTCGAAGACAGCGATTAAGCGATGTGAAACTGGGAGAGTAAGCCGATTTTTGTGCGTTTTTTGCAATTCACGTACACAGTCTGTGTGTGCTGGCAGTGATCAGCTCTTCACTGTTTCCGCTCTTATCCCGATATTAGGGATTATTGTGCAAACCAAAATTCCGCCAGTTTCCTTTCAATTATTTGCTTTTTTCTGCATCAAATACACAACATATCAACTTTTTGGTTTCATTGCGTAGATATTATTGAAAAATATACCAAAGAACACAAAGCTTAATGCGTCCAATACGAGAGGGTCAATTGCCGCCCTTTTTATTTCGCAGTTCTTCATTTAGCGAATCTCTAACGATCAGATCGGCTCCGAGAAAAAATTTATTACTCCGGGTGGGTAAAAATTTAATAAAGTCAGGGCTTCAATGCTGCATAACATGTTGCCGAAAATCTAGACGGGATGATGAAAAACTTAAAATGTTTAAATTTCCGCCCTATGACTCAGCTATGGGCCAAATTTGGCAAGAAAAATGTAGCATTAAAACTAAAGAATACACCAAACAATTATTTATATGCGTTAATCACTTCTCAAGTTCTGACATTGGGAAAAATATTTAAAATCTGGAGCAGTTCCTGTATTTAATTTGGAAAATGTTGAAGAAACTTATGAGTTTTCAGAGCCCGATTGTTCAACTAAAAAGAGACGAAAAAGTGAGTCTGTAGATGGGTATTGTAATAATTGCGAATCATATGCTAAATCCGTAAATTTTTACAAAAAGAAGTATTACATTTTGGCAAAATACAGAAATATTAAAAACCAGAAGAAAGTTTCAAAAAAAGTCAATTGTGCTCCAACGTATCGACTCGTATAATAACGTGAGCAAAGAATCAAAGGTATTTTGTAAGCTTCTTCTCAGTTCCCGTCCTAAAGAATATACGGAAGATGTAAAAGATTTGGCTCAAAATATTTATTATGTCTCGCAGTCGACATATCAATTTTTAAGAAATAAACTAAATCTAAATTTGCCACATATCTCGACTGTTAATCGATACGCCCCTGTCAAGATCCTGCAGCCAGGTTTTAAGAACTCTGCTTTTGAGGTTATAAGAAAACGGTGCTTGGATTTGACCCAGAGCGAAAAAAAACAACATGATTCTATTAATGGATGAAATGGCAATTAGAAAGGAATTACGATATAATCCTAAATTAGATTTGGATGATGGGTATGAAGAAAATGGGGTTGAAAGGACAAGCCAAATAGGAAAACAATTATGTGTTTTTATGGTCAAATCAATGTTTTCTAACTGGTCATTGGTACTAAATTACTTTGTTTCCAAAAACGGATTTTCTGCAAATATGTTAAAAAATATAATTCTGGAAAATTTAAAAATTCTTAATAGTTTTGGCATCACAGTAAAAGTTATAACTTGTGACCAAGGGTCTTCCAATAGGAAGTGCTTTTCGTCCCGCACCTTGTTAAATCATTGAGAAATGGCTGGCTCAAATGCGACTTAGCTACAAAAAATGGAATTGCAAGTTTTAGGGTAGTTCAGGAACTATTAGAAATGGAACTTAAATCAACAACAAAAATGTGTCCTAAACTAACCAGCCAACACATTTTTCCAAATTCTTTCGAGAAAATGAAAGTAAAACTGGCAACCCAAATTTTCAGCAGGACTGTTCAAGCTGCTATTAGGAAAACTGCTGAAACTATAGGTTTCAAAAGTTGCTCTAAAGAATTGGCTTTATCTACGGCCAGCTTTATAGAAAATATTGACAAAATATTTGATTGCCTAAACAGTGGATCGTTATATTCCAAAAATTTTTAGAGATCTGCGATTCAACTCAACAGCTTATCACATGAGTACATAAAATTCTTCCTTAAATACCTGGATGAAATCTCATTTGTTGACAAAAAGAAAAAAGTATTTTTTCTAGATGGGGTGAAACTTACTCTAAAAGCTGTTTTGCTATTAGTAGACGAGCTTTTTGAGAAAAAACCCGAAATTTTTTTTTCAAGGCAAGCTTGAAAATATGTTTTTTATACTACGAAAAAAAGGTGGTAATAATATAAATCCATCAGTGGCTGATATTAATATGTAATATATTAGCACGCTTAATGGCCGCCAAAATTGTGCAATTGAGTTCCCACAGCAATTGTGAAGAATTAAATGATACTACGTTTGAAACGCTTTCTAATATCGTATTAAATCTCGACTCAGCTCCTGAACATAACGAAGAAACTAGTCAAACCGATGATTTCGAAGTGGATAATAATACAGCCATCCTTGCCGATTTCATATTAAATGATAATTTTCAGAACTGTTCTGAATTTACCATTGATTTAGCGTCTTTAAGGGGACAGTCCCCTCAAGAGGTCTCAAAAAATGGTTTTTTTTTTTTTGCTTAATCGATTGGGCATCTATTTAAGATTATGTATGTAAAGTTTTAGCTCCAAATTCGAAGTATTTCAGGAGTTGCACGAAAATTCAGTCGGTCGCGCACGGTGCCTGGCGGCCACGCACGGCGCCGTTGTGAAAAACTCAGTCATTTAGAATTTCCCAGATGTAATTTTTTTTGTGAATAAAGTTGAAAGTATGACTAAAACATATCCCAAAGTTCTTATGTCTCCGATCTTTCTTTCTGTAAGAAAAAAAATCAGGAAAAAACGCTTTTTTCTCGGACGCTTGAGGGGACTGTCCCCTTAAGATACTTTTTGGGTCATGTTGTTTACAAAATACTTCCCAAAATAAACTGTGAAACATGTGCAGGTGAATTGAGAAAAGAAGATGAGGTACTAACAGTTCCTAGTGAACTTTTCATATTTCACAAAAACTTTAACTCTCTCAAAGATTTCGGCAATCTTATTAGTCCATCGCAAATTCTATTAGAGATAAGCAAAGTACACATTTCAATTTTCCGCAGCATTTTTGAAAAACAGCCACAAATTGTAGGCATAAAAAATTTAATAAAAGTTAAATGTCAAAATGCTACACCACAATGGTTTTCCACATGTCCTGATCATAAAAACACAATTTTGGATTTTATGATCTTAGTTCTTCTCAGGAAGCAAGTTCTTCAAGGAAAATGTAACTAAACCCCGAAAAGTTAAAATCCTAAAATCGTAAAAACTCTGGTTATTTTGACCAAACTTATTCCCTGACTTATTCCCACAATCGGCGGTTTTTTTTATCGTAGTATTGTGAGTCGCTGAGCTCCTTGCAGAAATCAGCCAAAGCAAAAATTTATTCTAACTTCAGTTGTTAGACAGCAACAACAACAACCATAGGCTGTCGCCTTTCGCCTCCCTGCAAGACATATTCCGATCAGATGACTAGTCATTTGATCGGAAGCAATGACGGGAAGCGAATCAGAAGTTTCGTCAGTTTCCGTACCCTCACGGGAAAATTCTGATGGGATTTTTTGTGTACGTGTGAGGATTTTTGTGGGATTTTTGTGTACGTGTGATATACTTTCTCACTCCCACTACTGAGGCTTGTGGTATGAGAAAATGTATACCTGTCTCGCTCATTATTGACGTTGCTGCCGATCAGCTGTTCAGCAGGGTGACTCAATCCCAAATAAAAAACAACTTTTGATTACACTGTAGACAATTTTTTTATTTATTTATTTTTATTTTTACTTATTTTTTATTTTGAACGGTCGTGTGTAGTAATAAAAATAGTGTAGTATTTGACAACATAAACAACATAAACACAAACATAAGCAAATAATAATAGTAATATGTGAATAAATAGTACGCACCAAGGGTACCGCCAACGCGATCACTTAACTTGGGGCTCTTCTTCACCTCGACCAGACATATGCGGCAATTGGAGTTGCTGCAGGACCGCAGGATTGTCGTCGAGGAATACTTCGACGTCCACAGGCGCTTTGGCCTCTGTTTGTGCTACAGCAGCGCTAATACGCACGGCTTTGCTACCGGGCAAGTGTGTGGGCGATTTGTTTACTTTTGTATGGTATTTGCGTTGGTTATACCGGTGGTGGCTTAAGTCTATTGCTTTTTTAATAGTTTGGTCGAAACCAGCAAAGCCTGACTTGTTGAATACGTCTAGAATCGCCTAGTAATCGTACCTCGTAAAATTTTATCAACAATTGACAATTGTGCCAGCGATCGCTTCCCCCACTTGCCTTCCCAGTTGAACCCTTCCAAGACCTGGTCAGAAAAGATTTGCCGTATGATCTTACCGGGGTCATCCGACGTCCCCTTCAGCTTGTGGAAATACGCGTTCTTGAAATTAAAATAAATTAGGACAATTAGGATAAATATTGTCACACTCACCATGGCACTGGCATATTCCGTACGCTTAATCTGCTCTTCGGAGTCCAGAAGATCAGCTAATGTGCTGAAGGGAAGCGTGCTAGCAATTTTTTGCATTTCTTTGTCTTCGACCTCCCCCGTCATGCGGCTAACACATCGTTCAATTTTTTTTGCAGATACTTTGCACTCGCGCAGTAATTTGTTTTGCGCCAGCATCTCGCTCTTTTCTGCCATCTGTTGCATGACTTTACTGACGTCGACCTCAATTTTCGTCATTCTTTCGCTTAAAGACTTCAGACCTTCTTTAAGGTCGTTTTGGTTTTTTAAAAGTTGGGCGAGAAGGTCCAATGCTTCTGCAAGAAAAACATAATAACAAGGATAAAAAACAAAAATACAACTAATACTTACTTCCTTGAAAAGAGTCGTCTTCTTCATCATATTTTTTTTTTTTAGGTTTCATTGAAAACCCCTGTCGTAAATTTTCTTTTTTGGATATTAACTTGTTTTTCTGAAAATAAATATTTTTTAATTTAAAAAACTGTACTGTGTAATAAAATTTTAGTGCTTACCGTGTTGTTCTAGACTCAACGAGTCGTTGGAATCGTCGAAAAGAGCTTGACTGCAATCCATTTAAATTTGTTAGATTATATACTTATGATATATATTTATAATATTTATTTATATGATAATTTAACCCTGGAATACTAATGTTAAACGATTCGAGTAACATTACCAACGTTTTGTAATACAGTTGGAGAACAAGATTAGTATTCCATGGTTAATCAGATGTGTGACCTAATTATGAAATTCATGGAAAAGATGGTGCAAGAGAGGTATAAGTAAAAACTTGTTTTTATAGGGAATGGAAAACCTGACCTAAATCACTTGCAACAACTATACCTAGACTAGGAAAAGAATTTAAAGGCTGCTCAAAAAAGTTCTCAGTTTTTTGAAATACTGTGCAAACAATTCTGTCAGGCTCAGAACTTTTCAATATTTTTAACACCTTTAAAGGTCCTGTTTTTAAACTAAAACAAAAACTATCCTTTTCTTTTTTATTATTTATTTCAAACGATCCTAATTTCGATGTTTTATTTTGTTTCCCTTGTCTCTCCTCAAGCCTCAAATAAAGCTGCTGCAAAATTTTTTTTATATACTGCATATAATTCTCAAATTTGTAAGTAGAAACACTATCTAATGGGCCATATTGTTTTACGCAGTCAGGCAAATGGAGTAATCCATGAACATTAAAACTAACTAGTTCGTCGCCATATAAGCTTCCAAAATTACTCACAAAATCTGCTAACATTTGCTGGGCGACGTCAGCTTCTATTATACACGACCTTTCACAAGAAAGAAGTCGAATGGCCGCATGTAATAGTAAAAAATGGTAGTAAAGGTCGCCACTAATGCAATCCCTTAAAATATATATCCCTGTGTATAATAAAAACTGCCTAAACTCCGTCGATTTTCAGTTATTAATTTCATCAAAGGACCTACACATGCGACCAAATTCTGTTGGAACAAAATTTGAAGCAAAATTAATATTTTCATTCATTTTTTTAACATCTGCTCTTTTGATGAGCAACTTAAGCAATTTTTTAACTACGCCTAAATCAACTAAGTGCATACAGTCTAGTGGAAACTGGGAAACCATTTTGAAACCAGAATCTTCTAAAGCACTTTGTTGTTCTCTAAATTGAAGGCTATGGTGAGAAGGACTAATTCTCAATTTAAAAGATTCATCCGTTCTGAGCACACAAATTTCTTTGGAAAAACAAACCCTCCTGTCTAAGTATTTTCCTTCCTGGCAACATTTTGAGCAGGCACTTTTCCCATTATGTGATTGCACGCCGGTCACGAAAGCTCGAGCTGGGGAATCACATGAAAACAGACGGACATTGAACTTTTTCAAAACCTGATTAAAACCAACTCTTAAACCATTTGCCTTCAGAAATGTTACTTCTGCACAAAAATCTTTCATGAAGTCATTAATATTTTCTGGTTTTTTGAAGCCAGAAAAGCAACCAATTACAAACGGACAGACATTCGGACAATCGACAATTGCCCCTAGGATAGGCCATAAAACGCGATTGGAACTCTCGAACAGTTTCAATCCATCTACACCTACATCTATTAATATCTCTGATTTCTTTTCTAAATATTCGAACGAGTTAGAGATAAAAAATTTTTGAATCCCTACGTATAAAAATTCACCATTTGGCATGGTCGTAACATCTACTTTCTGGCGGCTAGTACTGAAAAGCGTTTTCGCTGAAATTGGCAAGTCATTTACCCCTATTCTACGTAAAGTCTGTAGCAAATCATCAACAGCGTTTTGAGAAACATTGTTTCTGATTGCCCAAGACTTAACTTCATCCCGTTTCCTATCTGCTTCCGTAACCCTAGGCGCAGAAAAATCACCTACGGGCAGAGCGCCGGACACACTAGAAGATATACTATCTTCTGACCAAAGACAATTAAACTATAAGATGTCTTACGTTCATACAAATCAGTGGCGCTTCAAAAATTTGCCGTGGCTTTTTCAATAAAGCCACGTGAGAGTGGTTTTTACAGCAGCGCCACATCCGGAGAACAACGATGAAGCCACGCAGCAACTCTCTCTGCGTAAGGATGAAGCCACGCAAGCAACTCTCTCTGCTTGCAGTCGGCAGAGATATGAATATGCGTGTGATCTCTATGTGCTCTTGTGTTAATTTTTTAGGTGGTTGATTGTTTTAATCAGTAGCGCACGCGGGACGGGAACGTTTGGGGATTCAAACCCCCTCAAATACAAAGATTAATAGAGTATTTATCCCTCCAAAAAGAAGTCCTGCCTGCGCCACTGACTTCAACTCATGTAAAGTGAGCGCACACAATTTTGCTTTTGCTTGGCAGCGATCAAAGCCGTTGTGCTTTGTGTGAGCAAAACAAAGAGCGTTAATATTATTACGCTCTCACTGTACCGACGCTTGCTTGCTCTCGATAATGACAATTTTGCAAACTCGAGCTCGCCCTGTGCCATTCGGTTGTATAGCCGTAAGACATCTTATTGTTTAATTGTCTTTGTTCTGACCCACTAGCCTCTATGGGCGAAACACAAAAGTACGCACTTTCCTCTATTACACCATCCATTTCAGGAAAATCAACACAATTTGCCGCACATTCTTCCGCTTGAGCCGATTCTTTATATTTTTTTACGTTGGATTCGAAAATCCGTTTTTCTTCGCTCAAGCGGTTCGCGATTGTCTTTTTATTCATTATTATATTACTTTAATTTGTTTATATTGTACTTATCTTGTTTTCCTGGGTTTTCCTCCTTTTTTTGCCTTCTTTAACCTCTGCTTTCTTCTCCTTTGCTTTTTTCTTTTTTGGCTGTCACGAACAATTGCACTTTCATTTTTATTTTCCACAATGTTTTGACTTTTTTGTGTTCAGCATTGCCACTTTTATTGTTTTTTGTTTAATTGTTATTTTTTCCCAATTTCGGAATTTTGGTTATTTATTGATTTTCCCCACTCCTATTAGTTGATTTGTTTTGTACAATCTTACGACGTATATACATCATATATTTTGATTGTTACTGAATTTTATTGAAATACTAGGTTATCTGCTAAGATGTTGCAGCCTGCTGCAAGGAGGCGAGTCTGCAAGTTTCGTTTAGAGATTTTGACATATAAAAACATGAGATGCTATGGCAACGCTGCAAACATCTCGAACCTGTGTTGGACACAATTTGCAAAGTCAGGTGTCATCTGGCATGGGCGCACGCGCCATGATGGCACGTGCCGTATGCATATCGCCATCTCGCTTTCGCATACAGAAAAATTAAACCGATTGAATCTTCTCGTTTTTGCTAACATTGAACATTGGACATTGAAATAGAAAAATTTCCCTAGTTACTGCCTATGTGTTAGTTTCAGCACACATTTTCGTGAATGTGTTGGAGTTCTCATCAGTCATGTCTTGCAGGGCTGTACGCGTTTCCTCCATCATAATGCATGCTGCACGTCGCTTTGTTGGCCAACAACAACAACCACATATATGGTGCGTTACTGTTTTGTACACCGGCATGCGATCAATGCTTTTATCTGTTTGCTCTCCGAACATTTGATTTTTCGCTCTTACAGCTTCTCATTTTACGCTCTCGCGCTCTGTGCGTTCTCGTCCCCTTTACTTCTTCCCCCCGCATCCACAAACGGGTCCTACCGCTGGAACCCGCAAAGAAAATTTTCTTTACACCAGATGCGCATTCTGTATATTGTTTGTTCTGTGATATTACTTAGTCGATACCAAAGATGTGTCAATAGTTGTCAATTGTTATCGATATTGACACCAGTGATACCAATTCGTCGCTGTTAATATTATTCGTGTCGACGACGACAACCATAATACGGGTGAATATTGATAGTTTTCCCAATGTTCCGTGTAACATACTAGAAAAATTATTGCAGGTTAGTGGCAACCGTGACCCAAGTAGCAACTCAACCAAGGAGGACAGTGGCGCACACATGGGGGTTTGGGGGTTTAAACCCCCCGAAATATTTTTAAGTTAGTACAGAAATTTAATTTAAAACCGTCGCATATATGTTCAATCATCAATAATACTACTCGACACAAAAAATGCACCTAAAAAAGTGTTTTCTAGACTAACTTTGGGCCGCTGAACACGAAACTGAAGATCAAAAAAATTTTGTGAGAAGCGTTTTCAAATCTCCGAAAAAACAGTTGTTGCCTGTTGTTTCAGTTATGAGCACATATCTTGTAAACGAACCATCCGACTAACACAAGATGTCCGTCGATAAGAAGATAATACCTTAGCTTTTCCATAGATACACAGATTGTCCATATCAGATGAGATTTGGAGAAATTACTGACGATGAAAGTTGTAAAAAAAGTGAATTTTTCGACCATTTTCAAAAATCATAAATTTTTGAATGTTTTTTTATGGATAAAATAAATTATTTCCTTTGGTTTTAAAACCTAAGATGAAAAATATATTATTTGTGCAAATATTAAGCCTACCATCAATGGAATCGAAAGAAAAATGACCATAACTTTGTTATGCACTGAGTGAAAACACCAACTTTACATTTATTACACCGTGATCCATCCAAATGTTGATATAGGCGTGAAACTTGAGGTAATTTACCTGGCATAGTCAGTTTTTCATTTTCTGACCCAAAGTGATTTTTTAAGGACTTTAAAATTTTAAGGACATACACATTTCAAATATTTTTTTAAATATTTGCGGTTGTGCAATAATGAAGGTATGGGTACCAAATAAAAGAGAAAAACTGTCTCCTTTAAATAAATTTTCTATTTTGAACTTTCAGGACCAAAATATGTCAGGTAGGGGAAACATACATGTTTTGGATCTGTCTGTAGATTCATACATCTAAATTTTATTCTATTTCAAAGTTCTCAAAAAAATTACACGAAACTCCCCCGAAACAAAATCCTGTGTGCGCCACTGAAGGAGGATCACTTCAGGTTTCATGTAATATCCAAAGAATGATTTTTCAACCCAGCATTCCAGTGTTGTATAGTTTTTGTAAATGAAATATAATGTTGTACCATATAACACTCCAGTTATAAAATAAAGCCTAAATTTTTTTTAAGCAAGAATCAGTCTTTGTGTCTCTCAACTAAAAAAAGCACCAAGTAACAAACTCTTTTTCAAAAAGCACTGAATTTTGTGCGAAACGCACCAAGTTGTTAACAGTGGCTGCGGTGAATGATGTAGTGTTGTGTGGAGCGGTCATCAACAGCTTTCAACACAGAAATCAGACGTTTTTGTTGGAACCCCAATTTTAACTGAACTGCTGGCAAGCGCTGATAGTTGAGCGATCAGTGGCGACTGTGGAAAATTTTCCAAGGCGCCGCCAATAGTGATGTTCAGTGAATGCGGCACATTCGAATCGGGATAATCGATGGTGATGTTTATTTGAGTAGTAAAACATTTCGTCGCTTCAGAAAACGAATACCGTATGTTCGATTGAGTTTAGTAAAACATACGACATTTGTTTTCTCAGGCGACGCTGTGTTTTAGTACGTAAATGTTTTCATTCAAGGAATATTCAAAATTTTTTTTAAGGACTGTTAGTGGTCGGACCGATTCATATATCGGTTAATCCCATTCGATGCTTGTATAATTATAAGAAAAAAGGTATTATTTAAAACATCAAACATTTTATTTTTTTCTTACAGCCGTCACACTTTACGTTCAAAATATGGAGTTTTTGCTGTAACGTAAGGAGCTAAACTCGAGTAATGCTTGAACGACGTTCGTAGTTGGGAAAACACAGCATTCATAGACGGCACTTACAGGTGGGGAGGCGGCGAAAGTTGTAGTTATTGCTCGAAAGAAAAATTGCAATATGGGTAAACACATCTACAATAACAACAACAACACTGAAGGTAGCATAACTATGGCAGCGATTTGCAGCGGCGGCACAGAAATCATAACAACGGGTCTAGCGACAAACACAGAAGTGTCGGATAAGCTGAGTGTTAGATTGCTGCCGCCCACATTTTCATATGCCGCAGACGATGTGCTGCTACTAGCAACGTCGACATCAGCGGCAACAACACCAGACTGCTATTCATTTGAGTATGTTCGGGCGATGACAGCAACGTCGGTCACAAAAAAAAATGCCAGCAACAAGAAGTCGCGCATTAGCGCAGCCTTTGCAAGTGACAGAAATTGCAACAAACGCAACAACAGCAACAATGGTAGCCGTACCAAATATAACAACATTAGAAACCTAAATATCAGTGGCAGGAGCAGTTTTTACATACATGGCAGCAAAAGTCAGCATAACTTGAGCAGCAGCAGCGGCAACAACAACAGTAGCAGCAGCAAGATTGACTGCCCAACAGTGGCGACAGCAACAATAACCGCAACAGTTACGACAGCGTCCTGTTATGCGGGCGAAAGTGGAAAAATGCTAATGCAGCAGCAGCCGGCAGAGCAATTAGTGACAACAATGTCAACAACAATTACACCTGCGTGCAAAATTAGTCATCGAAAGAATAAACGCAGCAGCAGCAACAATAACAACAACAACAATTACCACTGCAACGCAACATCCAATGCAACAGCAGAAACAACTACAGCCGACTGTCGACGTGCTGCACCGTGCACAACGACAGCGAAAATCAGCAAAGCTAAAGTAGCCGCTAGATCGACGCCAGCTGCTAGCATAATAAAGCTCAAACTGCCGCCGAGCGCTGTGGGAGCACTGCCCATTACAATGTTGCTGCAATTGCTGCAATTGTTGAAAAACACAACGACAAAACCAACAACAACAACCACCGACAAAGTGTTAAGTGCCGCGGCTCGCTGCCAGGCGGCCGCCATGGCGTCCACCAGCACAACAACACGCACGCGTTTTCGTCTGCTGCCCGGCCTGGGCGCCACCTCGTTCTTCACGCTGCTAACGCTCATCTGTCTGGAGACGGTGCTGCTGTCCACCGTCTCGAACTGCGCCAAAACATTCTATATGCATTGGAATACTTCGAATAGCATGTGAGTAACCAATTCGCATAATCCGACTTCCAATTCAGGCAATGTTGCCAGATAAGGCGATTTTCACCTAGGTTTGAGAGAATATTGCACGTTCTGACTTTACACTTTTACTTTGGCTTACACGCTTTCGTAGCGCGAGCAACAGCATTTTCGATTGTTAATAAAATAAAAACACAAATGGAATGTGTGAAAAAACTGCTAATGCAGTTCCAAAAGCTGTAATGAAATTGTTTGGCTTTTTTTAAATGAATTTTAGTTATATTTTCCAAATCTACTATTTATTATTTCATTAAGTTTTTATTTATTTATTTGTTAAATTTATATATTTATGATATTTTTTTAATTTTTTACATATGATATCTTCTTTCTGTCAGTTTTAAGGTATTTAGTTAAATTTTTACTTTTGGAACAGCCGTTTGAGTTATGTGGCAATACTTTTCCAGGGCAGCGCTGTTTCGCATCAAATTAAAAGCGGTTCGCCATTAAATGTGGCACAGCGACGAAGCAATGGGCTTAATGGGCTTAAAGCTACAATAACCTACAGTCGTGTCTGGGTCTAGTGAACACCCTGTATAGTGAACACCCTGTATAGTGAACACCTCGATATAGTGAACGCCCAAATTTTTACATGGAGTATTCTAAATAGTGAACAATCGAAAACCTCTAAATAGTGAACAAAATTTTGAAAGCAATTTCAAGTAAAAAGCAACAAAAAACACAAGAAGGAATCAAAAATGAAAGAAGGGTATTCATCTAATTTGTATTCTTGCTGTTGATTGTTACAAAATAAGCTGTTTCTTGACCTTAGTGGTTATGTTATTTGTCGAATGCAAACCGATTGTGGTTGAAAGTGGGCTTCTTTATGTGTATTTAAAACTTTGTGAACGCAAGAAGCAAACGTCTATTCGCCATTTTTTTCAATAAGCATACATTTATGTTTTCCTAATAATTTATTTTAACTATCTCTTGAATTTATATACACAAAGTGTATTTTGAGCAAATAAAACGAGTTTTTGAACAACAATTTTAACCTTGATATAGTGAGCAACCCCAATACTGTGAACAGGCCTTGCAATAATTAGTTCACTATAACCAGACACGGCTGTATTTTAAAATGTTAATGTTACACACATTAACAGGTAGTGGTTGTTCAGTGCGGGGTGCATTGGTGGTATTGATGCATCACTGGGTTAGCGGCCACGCCCACTTCTCGCACGAATTTGGCCCTAGGCGGTGATTTGAAGCACCGATTTCGATGGAATTCGATACATAGAATACGGCACTACATCCACGCCCATCGCATGCCAGTCATACACACGCGCGAGCCCAGCGTGAAGGCATCATTTATCACTTGACAGGTAGACAAGTCCTTTGAGTGATTAAGTAGTGTGTTTGTGTGTGTGTGTGTTCGTGTGTGTGTGTGTGTGTGTGTGGTTGCCAAGCTCTCAGTCGCCTGTCTGCCTCGTTCTACTGTGGCTATTGCAAAGTCCTTTGCCCTGCATCACTGCCACATACGCGCATAGGGGAAGTCGGGGGAAAAATGCATGGCTGCAACTGACTGGTGAGTTCGCTGAAATGGGGTTTCCCCCAAGTCTTTAATGTGGGTGCGCACACTAGTTGTGCTTTGTCGTTTTGGCTCTGTATTGGGCAGGGAGGACGCTGTGTTACGGTGCAGTGCATGCTGCCGTTGCGCCACTATTGATGTTGGCATGCTGCTGTTGATACTTAAATTTGTGCGTATGAATATTTCATATGACCAGTAAGCCATGCGTACACCCGACGCTCACGCAGCACATCCGCAAGTGCACACGCACCCGAATTTCCAATTTTCATTTTTTTACTCTACTGCCGGCTGGTGTTAGTATGTTTTTCGCATACAGCTGTGTGCATATATCAGGTGTTATAATTTTCTTGTTATTAATCTTGTGGATAATTGGCGTTGAAATTGGTAAAAATGTTGACTGCAACGTTCGAGCCGTGAATTCACATTTTTTAACAATAAAATGAATGGTTTAAATTATTGCAAAATGCAACTTGTGTCAGACCCTAAGCAGAGTGGCCGTCGTCAGTTGGCTGAATACGCCTTAAAGCAATTGGTTGCTTACGGGTTTCATAAAAAACTGTGCAGTGATAAGTTTAAGTTTTTTAGAATTTTGGATAAAGAAAATTGCCCTAATATTGCAATGAAGTGTAAAACCCTTGTGATAGGTCCTAACGGTGGTCGCAGTAATAACAGCGGCGTTCGTTGGTGGACTGATACTCTGAGACTGTTAAGCATGTAACTTTTAAGCCAAAAGAGTAGGCAACCTGAAATGTGATTCGTTTAAAAGAACTCTTCAGTTGTACAAAAATGGGTCGAAAGACCCTCATATGCCATCGAAAAGCTGAGGAAATCAATGTTGAGTAGTGACTTTGAAAACAGTCAACATTTGAATTTTATAGAAGCACTTAGGCTAGCTAAAAATGTCGAAAGTGCCAGTCAGTATTTCACCAGAAAATTTACTAAATCGATGTTCAAGGTAACAAAAAAAGTATGCTTTTCGAAAATCGTTCAAAATACTGTAGCTCCTCAACCCTGAACGGCTAGCGAACTGACATGTGGCTCATCTTTTAGTAGGACTCTTTAGCGCCCTACGTTGAAGCATAGTATGAAAGGAGGACCTTCAAAATCGATCGTAACTCCCAAACCAGAAGCGCCAGTGCTATGCGTATGCGTGTATACATAAAATCCGAACGCATGCTAACTGCGCTGGTAATGGAAGCGCAGGGCAAGTCGCCGTTGATTGTTGCAGGCGATTTTAACGCCTGGTCGACGACGTGGGGCAGCACTCGTACTAACCAGCGCGGCAAAACGCTGCTGGAATGCCTGGCGCCGCTGGAGCTTGAACTCCTCAACCACGGCGGGCAGCACACTTTCGACTCCGGCAGAGGTAAGTCAGCGATCGACCTAACGTTTGCGAACCCCTCACTGGCACGAAACGCAAAGTGGGCGGTGAGCAGTATGTACACGCACAGCGATCACTTTGCGATTGTGGTAGAGCTGGTTTTGCGTATGCGAACGCCGCACCAGGTAGGCAAGGCGCAGACCAAAGGATGGCGAAGGCAAAAAAGTAAAAGTAGCGATTCGCAGCAGCAAGCAGGCATGCTTCAAGGCGCTATGCGACGACGCGGATCTGGACCCATGGGGCAAAGCCTACAAGGTGGTAATGAGCCGCATCAAAGGCCCAAGATCTCCACAGCCGAGCGATCCAACCCTGCTGAAAGAGGTGGTTTCTACGCTTTTCCCACCCCAAAATGACGCCATAGAAAACGGTGGTCCAGGTCTGGATATTGGCGACGCACTATGGCCCGGTTTTCCATTTTTCGTTGCAAAAATCATAACTTCTGAACCAATAAAGATATTTAAAAAATTTAAACTGCATCTGAAAGTGTAATATCTAAGCTTTAAAATGGGCAAAAAACAGGGTGCCACAGTAACAGGGGGCTTTAAAATTCGTTGCCAAAGTTAAGATTTAGTAAAACTTCATACTACAATAAAATTACTTATTTGTTTGCATTAAAAAATTTCTTTTTTATATATTTTTTCTAATAAATTAATATAATTTATTGATTCATACATAATTTTTTACAAAAAAAAAAATTTTTTTGAAAGTTAGATTTTTTCAAAATCGCTATCTACGCTGGAAGGAATGTCTAATAATGAAATCATTTCTAAGCTATAAGTATCTGTAAGTTCTTTTTGTGATCTTACAGATCTCATAGATGAAATAACTGGATCAGAAGAGAATGCTAACATATTGAAAAGGTCTTCATTTTGTCTAATTCGTGATATTTTGCAAGTGTTCATACATCTATACCTTTTGTAGTCCTTATTTTTGCATTCTTGAGCTTCTTCAGACAATTCCCCTATTGGTAAGCACTGGTATTCTATTAAATCCTTTCCATGTGCTAAAATTTTATGTACCGTAGGAGTAAGTTTCTTCTCAGGATACTTCTGAAGCAGCAGTTCGGCAGTTTTGGATGCATATTCACCAAATTTAGGTCCATTAACCATTTCCTTGCAATTCAAAATATTCAAAATTACTCCCAATCTTCGCACAATATCTTTATCAACTCCAGTTATTCGAGCAGTCATCATTTGTATTCCCATACCCATACTTTGGAGAGTCTACTTTCAGCCCAAGCTCTTTGAAGAATACATCTTGAATTATTTTTTTCCTGATATTCTGCTTTTCTTTGGGTGTTGCGTTGTCCTCGAAAACTTCCCCATGTCGTGGTAGCATATACGCCAACTTCAAGACAAATTCCATACATCTTATCCGTGCATGCAAAGGAGATATTCCATACTCATAATTATGTTTGTCACTTGTTGATTCATCCAATTTTTGGAAGTCTTTTTGATTTTTTTTACAGATTGCACATTTCACTGTCGATGAAGTATTAGTTAATTGATTTAAAACTTTCCCGTCGATCATAGTCAGGAGAAAATCATACTTTATAGTAATAGATTTCCCTTCGTCGATTTCAAGTACTGTTGGTTTTAATTCGGCAATTTGTTTTTTTACATCACTGACTGTGGCTTTTATGAGTTCCGAAGACTCCTTCGCATATTTAAACAATATCGGACGGCACAATTTAACTGATGAAGGCCGTGGGTTTTTCCAATATTCTGAAGCCTCACCTTTTAGTCGTAGGGGAACAACAGAAGCCATAAACATATTAGCATCTGTAACAGTTGTATCGTCCGTATTTATTGTTTGTTTATAGGCGCTCTGTCCTGATGATCCATCACAGCCCCACTTGCTAACCAATGTTATGCTTTCTGGAAGAGATTTCAACTTGTCTTCAGAGAAAGTCTCCAAGAGTCGTCTAGAAGTATGTTCCATCAGGTCTTTGAGGTTCACTTCGGCTGATACTTCGGTAATTTTGGGATTAAGAGGTACTGCTTCCTTCTTGGCTTGAGTTATGTGTCCGTATCCAGGAAGAAGATTGGCATTATGTTGTAATAATGACTCACGCAGCATTATATATTTTCCCTTCGACAATCCAAGATCCATAAACAGCGCCAAAGCCTCCTCAGAAGTGAATTGTCGAGGCAATGCATTTTGTGGAGTGGGAATACTATTTTTTATCCTCATGATTCGCTTTGGACTTGCTAACCCAACTGCTTCTGTTATATGAGCCTTAATCTTTTCTTCGTCCTTTTTGTATTTCATGGACAATGCTTCAGAAAGATGACCCGTGGCGATATCTTGAGTAGCATCTAACAACTTCCTTTTCCTTGTGAAGGTCGAACACTCGGCTATAGTTTTTGTTGGTCTCCCTCTAGTTCGGTCGGTTGATGTATGGGGCTGCTCTTCGTGAAATCTACTAACATCTGTTAGCAACTTTTCATACTTTTTTTCAAATGTTTTCGCGCAACGATTCGCGGCTTGCCAATTGGTTTTAGTTTTGGTGTAAATAAAATGAAGTTGGCTTGTCATGTCCTCGTATTCTTCTATGTTATGTATTTTAGTACTTAATTCTTTCAAAATAGCCGCAACGAAGTCTTGCTCAGTTTGTGAAGCTCTAAACACCTCAAATAATTTGGAATTTGCTAGAGACATTACACTCGTAATGTACACTCGTATCACTCAATAAGATTTACTGCGAATTACAGAACTTTTCACTTAAAGCGAACTTCGAGGGACTGGGCAAAATGGTTCGTTTTAACCGAAAGTACGCTTCAAAAGGGGTCCGCAATAACCGAAAATATAAAGCGCGTACTTGAAATTGGTTCGTTTTAAGCGGGTTCGTTATAAACGAAACGCACTGTATATTTGAAAATACTATTCACGGCTAATTCAAGCTTCAGAATACTTGCGATAAGCTTTACACTCGTATGACTCAATAAAAAATATACTGCGAATTATATTTAAAACAACAAATCTTCCTTCAGTATATGGAGCGCCACCCAAATATTGCGAAAAAATTCACAGCTGCTTGTTAGGAAACACTTTTCTAAATAAAATAAGCAAAACATGGATAGCAAATGTATTATGCCATTCGTAACCAAAAAATATAACTTTATATACAAATGCCAGCAACACAAAATGGGTTTTTGACCGAACTAAATGTGCGTGATTTTTCGTATACCTGCATGTTTTTCGACCCGAGGTTGCTTCACTTTTATTGCTCTGGAAAGTAAAGCGGCAAAAAGCGGCAGCTGAGTTTTGGAAGTTAGGTAAATAATTAAATAGCAAATAACTTCCCTCAATTTCGCGGAGGTCTTTTTTTTATTTTCGATCAAAGTTGAAAAAAAGGTCGAAATATAGACTTTTCGAGCAATCGGTAGATCGAGCAACTTTTAAAACAAAATAAACATTTTTTATTTTTATTATATTAACAATTAACGTATCTTTTAGAAAAAACCAACAAGTTACCGATTGGTCGCTTCATTTACATACAAATCAATCTTAAAGAGGAAAAAAAAACCAAAAAATACACATTTTTCTCGATGTGGAAAAATTGTCAACTTTGAGCGGCTCTACCTCCCAAACTACTAATCTGAATTTAATGAAAGTTACATATTCGTAATCCCTGGAAATCCCTTCTCAATAAGATGCGTGTATTCATTTTATCGAACGCTTTCATGAAATTTTTGATTTTTGCAACGTTTTACCGACCGTTGGGCCATAGTGCGACGTCCCGGAGGTGACAATCAGTGAAGTGCTGCAGACACTGGGAAAAATAGCGGACAACAAATCCCCGGGGCTGGATGGCATTCCGAATGTGGCGCTTAAGACTGCAATGCGAGCCAGGCCGGATGTGTTCGCCAACCTGTATGGCGCCTGCTTGAAGGAGGGTGTCTTTCCGGACAAATGGAAGCAACAAAGACTGGTGCTACTGCTCAAGCCTGGCAAACAACCAGATCAGCCCTCGTCGTACCGGCCGCTCTGCATGCTTGACACAATAGGCAAGGTGCTAGAGCGGATAATATGCGACAGACTGCAAAGCATATTGGAGCAACCAGGCGGGCTATCGACGCACCAATACGGTTTTCGCGAAATGCGCTCTACGGTCGACGCCATACAGAAAGTAATGGGCATAGCTCGCGAGGCCACGCGCGGAAAAAGGTGGCGGGGGGGAACAAAAAAGTACTGCGCCGTCATCACACTGGACATTAAGAACGCCTTCAATTCGGCAAACTGGGGCCGCATCATGGACGCGCTACGAACGTTCAAGGTTCCAGTGTACCTCCAGCAAATCATCGCCAGCTATTTTCGCAACAGGCTGCTGCTGTACGACACGGACGTGGGTGTGCAACAGCATGTAGTCTCCGGTGGCGTTCCACAGGGCTCGGTGCTTGGCCCAACACTGTGGAACGTCATGTACGACGGCGTGCTCAGCCTCGAGGTGCCAACAGAGGTGAAGATCGTCGGCTACGCAGACGACATAGCGATTGTGGCAGTTGCGAAACACACTGACACGTTGCAGAGAAACTGCAATGATGCGATAGCTCGAGTGAAGCAATGGCTCATTGGCGCGAAACTGGAGTTGGCGGCCCATAAAACAGAGGCAGTGCTGCTCAGCACCAGAAAGGTGACCGAGGTGCTCACCATAACGGTTGGTGATCACGAAATCACGTCCCAGCCTTACCTTCGGTACTTGGGGGTCATCATTGACACCAAAATGACCTTCAAGGAGCACCTAAAAACAGTGTGCGAAAAAGCAACAAGAGTAAACGGCGCACTGACACGTATGATGCCCAACGTGGGGGCCCGCGCGCCAGCAGACGGAAACTCCTTTCAAGAGTCACGGCGTCAGTACGTGTAGCCAGCGCTTTCCGAACCGTGTCGGACGATGCGATCGGGGTCATCGCAAACATGCCACCCATCGACCTGCTGGCTGTCGAAATGCGACGGCTATATGCTGCAACCACAAAACACACGAGCGCCACCAAAGCCGCAGAAAGGAGTATCACTATTAAAGACTGGCAGCGAAGATGGAGCCAATCCAGCAAAGGCCGATGGACGTATGCGCTGATACCCGACATCGCGCGATGGACAGAACGTGCACATGGTGAGCTGGATTACCACACGACGCAGATCTTAAGTGGGCACGGCTGCTTCAAGCAGTACCTCCACTGGTTTAAATACGAGGAGGATCCTTTCTGCCCGCAGTGCCCGACGGAGCACGAGACCGCGGAGCATGTGCTGTTAGAGTGCCCGCGCTTTGAGTCAGTCCGAGGGGAACTAACCGTAGCTCTTGGGGAGCGTCCGTCTGTGTCAAATTTGACTGCACACATGTGCGACACTTTGTATAAGTGGAAAGCAGTATGCTCGGCCAGTGCCAGCATTATGAAAAGGCTCCGCGTCCTAGAACGCCAACGTAGGGAAAATAGCTAGTCCGAGGTGGTGGGCACGGTGCCGCACCCTACTGCTACCAGGAAGTAATTCCTTACAGGACGTCCCCTGGTAGCAGTCTGTAGGAGATAGAAGGGTTTTTAGTGGGTGAAAGTCTCACACTCCGGCTTCTGAAAAAAAATAAAAAAATATATATATACGAGTATGGCGTATTATGTAGTGTCCGACCGAAACCACTTTTTTGGGCCGAAACCGAATTTAGGTTTTTTTAATATTCGGCCGAAACCGAAACTTTCTAGTTGAAATAACGACGAAACGACGAAAAATAACGAATTTTACTTTAAGTAAATAAAGAACAAACAAACAAACATAACATAAATAAATAAATGTTTATTAATAAAAACAATTCATTAATTTTTTAAAAACATAAACATAAAAAAATCACCCTTTCCTACCTTACTCGCTAATATTTAAAAATAAATTATTGAATATTATATGCTAAAAAAAGCAGTTTATTTACTTGGTGGCATCTAAATAGCTGTTCACTCGCTACACAATAAAATGTAAAAAATATTCTACAAAGTTTCGGCCGTTCGGGCATTTTTTGGCCGAAACTGAAACCAAAACCGAAACCACTTATTTGGGCCGAATATTCGGTTGGACACTAGTATTATGTATAATGTTGCTGGCTTTTCCTACTGGGCTATGTTGTGCTGCATCCTGCATGCAAATCGGCCTATGTGCGTGCGCACTTGCATATGCATCGTCGCTGCCGCTGTGTGCGTACGCGTTTGAATGCATGTATGTATATGCCGGTTTTTAATTAATCCCTTCCATATTCCCTTATGTGTGCGTCGTGTTCCCTGTGTATTGTTGTTGATGTTGTACGTTTCTTCTTGCTGCTTCACTTTGCATCCTTCAAGTCACACCAAACAGCAGCAAGCAGTCTATCAACAACATGATGCGTATGGGTATATTAAATAAAAAAAACAGGGGAGACAAATTAAGTTTGCGTCCTAGCAACAGTGACGCATTGGCCGAGGCTCATTGGTGACTGTGCGCACTTCTCGGCTGGGATCAGCGCTGACACACACGAGGGCTGGGACAACGTCGTCGTGCAATTGTTGACATTATGAGGCTGCTGTATGATTTGTTTTGTAATTTGTTATTGTATTGTATTTATCGGGGATGAAGGATCGCCGTATATATAAATTCAACTGTTATATGCATATAAGAAATATATTCGAAATCATATATTGCCAACACGTCAAGACGCGTTTCTTTCAATTGGCATTCAGGAAGCTGTATATCGTTAATCTGTATTATTACGTGTATTAAAAAAAACATTGAACAATATAAAAAAAAATATTCCTCATTTTAAAGCTTCGGGTTGCCAAGTTGCCGTGCACAATGTGGGCATCTGCTAGCGAAAATATTGTTTGTGGTTGTATTTGGAAATATAATATTATATATTGAACTTACTGCCAAGCGACAAGCCATCTCGTCGAAATATTGGCCATTTACAAACGTCTTTGCTTGGCGGCTATTCTGCATGGGGGTCAATTGTGTTTGGGTTTATTTTATTTTTGTATTTTTACTTGCTTTTTTTTACTTGTACTGCTCAATAAGCAGCAATAACAACAACAAAAACAACTGCAATAACAATGGGCAGGCAGTAACAACAACACAATATTGCGTTGTTGTTGTAGGGTTGCTTATTTTAACGCGGGTTTCTTTCCTTTTTATTTAATTTTTTCGATTGGGGTTAGAATTTTTGGGGGATGAAAGGGGGCTGCTGTTAATGTTGTTGCTATATCGTGCCTGTTTACTGTTTTTCTTTTCGTCCTTTGCTTTTTTTTGAAAAGGATGAGTGCAAATGTGCGTGAAGCGTAAGTGCGTACCCGGGCGGGGACGGGAGCGTAGGTGTAAAAATAGTGTGTGTGTGTGTGAGGTGTGTATGCCCTGCAGGAAATGTAACTAATTTTAAACTTATTTATAACTAGTCTTTTTCTGTACAGTACTGATTACAAATGAGTTATTTTGCTTGAAAAGAAGTGATTATTTCAACGTGGCAATGTCCTAGCAGCACATCAATTGTCTAACTCTGCATGACTTGCCAACTAGTTTATAACTAGTTGTTTCCAAACCAATTAATAATTAGTCAGCAATCGACTGATTTAAAACTAGTTTTGTGACTAGTAAAAAATTAGTTAGTTTGTAACTGATTTTAAACTAGTCAAATAGTAACCCATTAAAAATTACTTGCATATAACCCCATTAAATGAATTTTCAAATAGGGTAAAGGGAGGTTAATTCGTGATAAAATGGTCTTACTTGCCTATAAAACAACATCCGAAACATTTAAGACAAGGTATACATACCTACCGATTAGGCTTTGCGCAGTTGTCAATAAAATATAAAAATTATTTTAATATTTCGTAAGGCTTCATTAACCGTTTGAGTGCTAAGCAATTTTTGTAAATGTGTGCGAAAAGTGCTATGCCTATTTTGATCAATCTCCGTTGTTTCAATCTCCATACAATCAATTGAGATCGAATCATCATTCGAAGTAAAAGCACGTGACATGGTTATTTATGCTAAATAATTTAAAATAACTGTAAAAACTTATTTTGAAAATTATAAGAAGACACTCTATTATCAAATTATGCGCGAAGTTAGAATACGTTTACTCCCACGGAGCACCAAAAGCACACTGAAGAGCGCAGCAGTTTTGCGCCTCTCCGCATTTTTCGACACAAACTCTCAAGCCAGTTTTGCGCCGCTTAGCACTCTAACGGTTAAAGAGCCATAATTAATTAGTGCTGAAAAATAATAGGTAATATCGTGATAGGACAGGTAATTTCGTGATAGGGGTTCGGTAATATCGTGATAGAATTCAATAAATGACAACACTTGAAATAAAAGTATTTATTCGATATTTTTATAAATGAAATATGTAGGTACATAAAATTAAAATGTCGAATTGAATTTCGAGGAAAAGGTTGAGAACAAAGTCACTACCAAATGTTTCGGCTTAAGACAAATTGTTGGAACAAACATCGCAAAAGAAATAAGCTTCATCGTCATCAGGTACGCTGCTTAAGCATTCAATGTGATATGGCTGAATGCAATATGAACATTGGATCCATTTTTTCCCATTCTTGGCTCCTACATCGTCAGAAAAAAATTCATTACAAATAGTGCAGCACCATTCGTCAGCGTTACTCGTGTCGTTCAAAGCGCTTCGTTGTTTTCTGCATTTTCGAGATGTAGAAGGATCTTTACTTGGTTCAATTTGGATTAAAGTTTCTTCATTAAGACATTTTGCGGATGAATTTCTCGAATTTCTTATAGCAACTGTTTTTTTAGCATTTGCTTTTGGAACAATAAGAATGTCTTCAATGTCTGTATTCTTGCTAGCCAAATCCGTTTGTTGAAGATTTTCGTCAGTGACCTTAGATGGCGCAAGTGCTGCTACGTTAATTGCGTCACTATCAAAGGGACAAATCCCGGTCTTTTTAAAAGATGAAACAATATTTTTGTGACAAAACGCATTAGCGAATGCCGGATTTAATATACCATGGAAATCACTTCTGCTTGGTTTTGTAGTCGGATTTTTTTTCATGTGGGCTTTAACCGATTCATTCCAATGATGCTTTAGGGATTTATATACACCAACATCGAGCGGCTGCAAAATGTGAGTATTATGAGCCGGGAAAGTGAAAAGATAAATGGAATTTTGTTTAGCCAGATCAATAATTTGAGGTCTTACATGAGCCGAGTGAGAATCCATTAGCAAAATGACGGGCCTCTCTTGTGGAATAGCTTGGATAAAGTATTGGAACCATTCTAAGAAAATTTCTGATGTTATCCAGCCTTTAGGAGAAAGTTTAACCATTGAATTAGGCATTGCATTTTCTCTCAGGTTATCATTCCAGCGAACACCTTTGAAAATCACTAGCGGAGGTAACCACGTGCCATTTGCGCATATGCAACCCATCATGGTATGATTTTCACCGCGCTCGGCGTAAGTTCGGCTATAAATATATCTTTTTCCCACTGCCGCTACAACTTTTCCCTTCCCCGTAACAAAATTGAGCCCAGTCTCGTCACAATTCCAAATACGGTCAGGGCAATCCTCCAATTTCAACATTAGAGCTTCTAATTTCGTATAAAAATCGCTTATCATTGTGGGGTTAGCCATAGATGCTCTGTATGCAGAGAGATTTTCTGCCACCCGTAAAGTTTGCCCATACCGTTCCTTAAATGATTTCCACCACCATTTCGACGCCACCTCTTGTTTTGAAAGAAATTGTTCTCTATTTTCAGCTTTAGCCAATTTATAAGCAATTTCTCTTAATTGGAACACCGTCAGCCCAAATCCCATTTCATTTCATTTCATTTATTTCAAGTCTACAGTAAATGAACTTACAGACTAGGCAGACAACAATATAAGAACTTAAAAATAGAATAACAATAGGAATATAACTTAAGAATAGAAGAATAGAATAACAATAAGATAATGGCATTATTTATAAAAGTAATTCAGACATGATTTTAATTCTTGTTTGGAGATCGAAAGATCGAGGTTAAGAGAACCACAGATCTTGTTAAATTCGGACAGCGCTCTCACCAAAGGGGCATTCAAGGCGTAATTAGACCTGCAGGGAGATATGACAAATAAGTCGTAGTGACGGAGGACACGAGAAGGAACATTGAAGTTAATTAGACTCAGGAGGTAAGGACAATCAACAGAACCACTAATAACCTCATGGACGAACACCAAAGAGAGGATGGTTCTTCTACTCTCAAGAGATTTAAGGTTTATGAGAGAGCAACGCGATAGATACGGAGGAATGGGATTGGAAAACTTTAGAGAGCGAAGGCCAAAATTCAAGAAGTTTTTTTGAATTCGTTCAATACGATTACAAAGAGAAGAATAATATGGATTCCAGACAAAAGACGCATACTCTAGACGAGATCTAACAAAAGAAGTGTACAGGAGCTTGAGGGTGTAGGGATCAGGAAAATTCGAAACTATTACGACGGACAAATGCTAGCAAAGAATAGGATTTAGAGATAATGAAGTTCACATGATTAACAAACGACAACTTGGGGTCAAAGATTACACCAAGGTCTGTGAAGACGCTTAGCCTCTCGAGAGGCGTACTAGCAATATGATATGAGGACTGGATAAAAGCTGACGATTTACAGAACGTCATATAGAAGCACTTTTTTAGGTTTAATGATGCATGTCTTGCATGTTATTTATATAATTAACTAATTTGATCTCGATATCTGAAGACAACGCAAAAGGTTTGCCAAGTTTGTGAAAAGATTCTTTGTTTTGAGTTAAACAGTCTTTAAGAGTGCTCCATGGCACCCCTGTCTTTTTGCTAGCAGCATATATTGTGTATTCATCTTGTTTTACAAGCTTAATCGCCACTCAGGCCCGGATTTACCATGCAGGCATTGTAGGCAGTCGCCTAGAGCGGCAAGAATTGAGGGGCGGCAAATTTTAGCGGAAACTTTGAAAACTTGTTCAATTCGTGGGAATTGAATTTCCCGCCTGGTTTGTTGGCACGCGTACCAACATTCTAAGTGTAAAATGCCTGAATCGAGAAAAAAATCGATTTATACAAGCAAAGAAAATAAACATACAGAATGCGCATGTCATGCAAGCAAACATTTTGTATGGCGGGTTCTAACATTGGAACCCGCGCTCTGCTCGCACAGATCACGTATGTGATGAGAGCGTTGCTTTACAAGCGAGAACGTAGTTTTATGTGTTGCGCTCTTTGGTTACGCTCACTGCAGCGAGTCTGCGTGAGCACTCTGCTGCGGCGTGGGATGATTCGGAGATGAAGACGATGTGCTGTTGTTGCGCTGGCGAAAAGCTGAAATTTTAAAACTATTTCTATTTTCTGGCTGGCTTTTGTTCTTCTATAAGCCTGCACGGCGTCGCATATTGCTCCTGAACTCATTGCCGACTGTAGTGTGCGCAAAATCATAGAAAAGAATATAAAATATGGCTGGCATGGCGACTTATATGATCGCTATAAACAAAGTTCCTAAAGAATTTATCAAAAAAGTAGACCCAATATTTGATTGCATGAATAGGGCAATCGGATAATTGCTTTAGATCGCCTATACAATTAAATAATGAGTCGGACAAATTTATATAGACTTTTTTAAATTATTTGAAAGATGTTAAATGTATGGATGATAAATGCCTTTTTTAGAATAAAAATCTGTTCTTTAATCACTGATGAAATTACGCAAAATAAAGAAATACATAAATACATACAATACATAAACTTTGTATAACAAATAAGTTTTTTAACCAAGATAAACTAGAAAATACTTTTGCAATTTTGGGACAAAATTCAAATATCACTCAGTCAAGTGTAGCAACTAATTTCGAAGATACACAGGATTCTATGGATCAACTCCTATTACATGCTGAGACAGACGAAACTGTCTTTTGTATTATTTTATTTCAGCAGTAATGATTACGCTAAATATTTTGTAGATAAGAAATATTAAATTATTAATTAAAAAATTAATTGTGGCATCTGCTTCCAAAAACTAAGAAATGATGACGTTTTCACTGCGCTAAGTGAAACATGTTCCATAAAAATTGTAATAAAAATTATCAATCGATTACAGACTTTTGTTATAACCTATTTGCTCCTTCAGATTCCCTGATGAATGCTGTGACAGTAAATTAAAAAAAGAAAGTTCCAAACGATGCAAAACATAAGCAATACAAAAACAACAAAGGAAGAGCTGTTTTATTGACCCGCAATAATTTTTAACTTCCGTTGTTTGAAGCTTCCTTTTTTTATGGCCCACATACAATGTTTGCGTAAAAGAACTATAATAAGAAAATCTAGGATTTTCAATTTACTGTCACAGCATTTATCACTGAACCATTCGGGAGTAGAATTCTTGCATAAGTCGGATATATATGCCTTAATACCAATTTTTTCAGGCTCCGACTCAAAAATTTTGTGAAATACGAGAATGTGTTTTTTGCTTGCTTCCATAAGGGAATCCGAAGGAGCTAATAGGTTACCAAAGTCTGTAACCGATTGATAATTTTTATGGAAAATAAATATTTCACTTGGCGCAGTTAAAACTTCATCTTCCTTTCTAAAGTTTTGGAAACATTTGTCACAATTCATTTTTGAGAGCATTTTAATTTGATTGATAATGGCTGTAAACATTCTGTTCAATATTGACGTCACATTTTTCTCGAACTGTGTTGCAAAACCAATCGCCAACACAAAAAAGCATACACACAAAAACTACAACAACAAAAAGCATTGGCGTCGTTGAAATGACGATCATTGCGCATCACCATTCAAGAAATTTTAATAGGGGGGGGCGGCAATTTTAGCAACTGCCTAGGGGCGGCAAATTTCTAAATCCGGGCCTGTCGCCAGTTGTATGTCAGCATTGGTGTATTGCCGTCTTTTTTTTACAATTGACTGACTCATACTTTCGATTATCTGAAATCAAAATATGGGTACGGTAATATCGTGATAATTTTTTTTTGTAATTTCAGATTTTGGAACATAAAAAAATATTGTTCTGATCTTTAGCATTACTTAAATCCAATTATTAAGTTCAATAGAGGAATATAAGTCACATAAAAATATATTGAAAGTTTCACATCTGCAAAGTGCTAATAAGAGCTATGTAAAATTCTACGCGTAATATTTTACGCTTAGAACTTAACCCTCTACTGCCCCATACGGCCTTAAGGCACGGTCCACAAAAACCTAGAAAAAAGTCCACATAAATATTAATTGTTTTTAATGAAATTTTTAGGGCATGTTTTAGATAAATTAAGTTGTCATTTCTTTAATGTTGCACGGCTGTAAGCATCACATGTTTCCCAATATTATCAGTTGAAAGTTGAACTTCGTGGAAATTAGACCGTGCCTTAAGGCCGTATGGGGCAGTAGAGGGTTAAAGCCTTGTAGTTCACACATAACAAAAACTGAGAATATATTATAGCGATGATGAAAATCAATAATTAAGCTTGTTAAAATACTAACAATTTGTTTAAATTACTTACGGATTATATTGCAAAAATGTATTTAAACACTACTGATAAAATATTCTTCGCACTTTTGATTTCACATTGAGAAAAGTTTTGTTCAGCCAGGCACCGTTAGAAAACTGTATCGCAAACAACATGGTTGCATTTTTCGGTACATTTACTACTTCTGTGCCGACTTTGAAGATGTTCGCGCAATTCGTTTTGAGGAGAACCTGAATTAAGAAAATATCACGATATTACCTATATCACGAGTTAACCTCCTTTTACCCTATACTGAATTCGATTCATAAGATTTTTTTATTAAATTTTTCCAAAAACAAAGTACACTTCTTTTAAATAATATTTACAACTAATAACAAACAAAACAGCAAAAATTTAAAACATTTCATAAAAAATAACAGTTTAATTCATTTTACAACAAAAACATATTTTTCTAATAATATTCTAAAAAGGCACAAAAGTTTAAACTCTGTAAGGCAAAAAAAAAAACGTATTTCAGGAAAACTCAAGTAAAAGAAAAAAATACTTTAGCCAGTTCACTTAAGGCACTAAGATATTAAATAAATTCAAGTTTAACCCTTAGCGCTCCGTTGGCTCCGCAACGGAGCCATCCGTCATTTGTTCCGTAACTCCGTAGGCTCCGGAGCCCAATGTTTTTATAATGATTACGCTTAAGATGTTACGGAATCGTCGGCGTTGGCAATTGTTATCTGTTGTTAAAACGTGCTCAGTCCCTGTACTGATGAAACTGCATATGTTTAAAATAAATAAAATCAAAACCAGCACGTGTAATTCTTCTCACAAATAAGACTCCTTCTTCTCACTAGTTCCGCTGCGAAAATGTGCCGGAGTTGCTGGTAGGCAATGGTACAAAAACGTGGGGAGCGCTAAGGGTTAACCGTGGCAATAGCTGCACTCAGCTCTTCCATGGGATAAGCTGCATTTATTGAATCTAGTTAAATGAGGAACGAATTGTAGAATTAGTTATGGGAATATTATGCACAGTGAATGTGATTTTGTATATGTGTACGTGCGTACATACCAAGCAAAACCTTAAAAAATAAGTCCCAAAAATGTTTATGGCTACAATGACATTAGCAGCTAGCAGGCTCGCTGTAATTTTCCGTGCACAAATGTTCCACTTGCACGTCTTCACTCCTGCCTTCAGCCGCATTTTCACTTCTTAGCCGATTTAAGATTTAAAGATTTTTTTTTTTATTTTGCGGCGAGTGTTTCTTGATTTTGAGGCATTTATTTTTACTAATTATATAATGTCTTTTACACACCTGTTTATAATACGCACTTATTTACTTTTTCACGCGCACGCTTCGACGAATAAACACGATATGGCGTCCATTTCAGTTAGCAATGTTGCCAACCCATTGGATTCACTAACAAATTCTAAGGATCGCATACGCGAGGCCAGAAAATATAAATTTTCAAACAATAGGCAACACTTATTCATCGCGCAGGCGCCATTGGCGACTTGTCGTTTGTACGAACAACGCAATGAGTACGGCACATGCGCTCTTGAACTAGTGATGAGCAAAACGGTGATGAATCACTGTGATTTTAAATCACAGTTCTATCGCGGACTTGTTTGAATGCGAAAAAATGAACATTGGTTTTCCATTCAAATGTTAGCCGGAAGAAAATGTCTAATATTAAGCAAGTTACACATCCAGTTCTTAGCAATTTACATCCAAAACATATTAACTTTATGACTTTATGTTGCTACAGTTTTGCATTATATATGAGCAACTTTCCATACAAATTTCACTTTGATGATGGGGTTGTAATTCGTGGTGGAAACGAAATAGTAATATCAGCTGTTTCTTGCTTGCGAAAATTTCCGCGACTGGAAGTTGGGCCATAGAATTTTCTTTTATATTAAAATCTGTGCCGGAAGCAGATTATATGTTATTTTTCAAACTTAAGAGAAAAGGTAAGGAGTTTATCATCATTAAATGTTAGCCATTGGTCCTTGTATTGTTACAATTCTGCATTCTTCCTACGGCTTTTCTCATACAACTTTCATGCTGCCAATGTGCAAATAGATATGCTGGATGGAGACATGCGTGCAAGCGAAAAAGATATACATAGTCTCTCAAAGCGATATCCATCATTTGCCTGTAGTGGAAAAGGGAGCATTAGAAAGTGAAATAAATGTTAGCAGCATTGTCACAGAGCAGAGAAACGAGTGCTGAAATCGCTGTATGTGTAGGTGCATTTCGCTTCTCATTTGTTCACAGCGATTATTGTAAAACAGTGATTTGGAAAACAGTGATTTACAATCGCTGTTTTCGTTGCCAGTCAAGGTGCGTTTCGCTTCTCATTTGTTCACAGTGATTTTGGCAAAACAGTGATTTTCAATCGCTGTTTTCGTTGCCAGTCAAGGTGCGATTCGCTTCTCATTTGTTCACAGCGATTTTGGCAAAACAGCCATTTTCAATCGCTGTGATTTTCAATCGCTGTTTTCGTTGCCAGTCAAGGTGCGATTCGCTTCTCATTTGTTCACAGCGATTTTGGCAAAACTGTGATTTTCAATCGCTGTTTTCGTTGCCAGTCAAGGTGCGATTCGCTTCTCATTTGTTCACAGCGATTTTGGCAAAACAGTGATTTGGAAAACAGTGATTTACAATCGCTGTTTTCGTTGCCAGTCAGTCGCAGTGTGACACTGTGATTACAAAATCACAGTGAAAAAATCACCGGTTGCGATTTTTTGCTCAACACTATCTTGAACTGTGTAGCCATGCATGATTTTTCAATTAGTTACAAATTAGTTGTCAAATTAGTAGTTTAAAATTAGTTACTTTTACCAACTGACTACTTTTCTCCTGCAGGGTGGCTATCAGGTTTGCGCGCCTGCTCGCTGTGTGTGGTGGTGTGTTATGTGCGGTGTGCCGTTAAGGGTTGGGTTGATGCTCGGTTTTCAGATTTATATTGTATGAACAAAATATGAAATGGCTTTTAGGAATGGGGAGCGCGTTTCTTGGTGATGAAGATGGGAAAAAGCACGTTTTGCACAGAAGGCGCATCTGAAATAATTTTGCGATTTCATTTCAGACGCGGGCGGGAAGCAGCAACGATGAGGAAAATGTATATGGAACCGAGAGAGTAAGCGCAAGCGAGCGGAGAGCTGCTTTGCGATCCTCTCTTGCATTCTCGCATTCATTCGATGGATTGGTTTATTCTCATTTCGATAACAACACGCAATGTTGTTGTTTTTCGCAGCAAGCCAGCTTGGCTTTACTCGGGCACTTTGAAATGGTGGTTGTTTTGGCAAAGCGATCGCCAGTCACTTTTTCCTATGCAAATTTTGCCTGTCCGCTTCTTTTTCTTATTTGTAAAAAAGCAAGCGCAGAGCGAGCACGTGCCGGCGAATTTGTTTATTGTCATTATCAATCGAATCTTCGAGCTGAATGGTCGTTTTTTGTTCATGCTGCGCTTAGATTATTTCATATTAAATTTTGCAAATATTTAGACGTGGTTGATCCAAAATAAAAATTTGTACAAATATATTTACAAGGCTAGTTCCAAGTATAATTATTTGTCTAAATTTTGACGTGGTTGATTCCAATTTTGAATTTTTTGCAATTGTTTTCGACGTGGTTGATCCAAATTTAAAATTTTTACAGATATATTTACGAGGCTAGTTCCAAGTATAATTATTTGTCAAAATTTTGACGTGGTTGATTCCAATTTTGAATTTTTTGCTATTTTTTGACGTGGTTGATCCAAATTAAAAATTTTTACAGATATTTTGACGTAGTTGATCCTTTCTGGTCATTATATTACCTTTGATTTGGCATATTCATTGACTTTACTAGTATACGAAAAATAGATCCGTCTCCGAGCAAAAATTTACTACCCCGGGTGGGTAAAAATTTAATAAAGTCAGGGCTTCAATGCTGCATAACATGTTGCCGAAAATCTAGACGGGATGATGAAAAACTTAAAATGTTTAAATTTCCGCCCTATGACTCAGCTATGGGCCAAATTTGGCAAGAAAAATGTAGCATTAAAACTAAAGAATACACCAAACCATTATTTATATGCGTTAATCACTTCTCAAGTTCTGACATTGGGAAAAAATATTTAAAATCTGGAGAAGTTCCTGTATTTAATTTGGAAAATGTTGAAGAAACTTATGAGTTTTCAGAGCCCGATTGTTAAACTAAAAAGAGACGAAAAAGTGAGTTCGTAGATGGGTATTGTAATAATTGCGAATCATATGCTAAATCCGTAAATTTTTACAGGAAGAAGTATTACAACATTTTGGCAAAATACAGAAACATTAAAAACCAGAAGAAAGTTCCAAAAAAGTCAGATGTGCTCCAACTTATCGACTCTTATAATAACGTGAGCAAAGACTCAAAGGTATTTTGTAAGCTTCTTCTTAGTTCCCGTCCTAAAGAATATACGGAAGATGTAAAAGATTTGGCTCAAAATATTTATTATGTCTCGCAGTCGACATATCAATTTTTAAGAAATAAACTAAATCTAAATTTGCCACATATCTCGACTGTTAATCGAAGGGCCCTGTTAAGTTCCTGCAGCCAGGTTTTAAGAACTCTGCTTTTGAGGTTATAAGAAAACGGTGCTTGGATTTGACCCAGAGCGAAAAAAACAACATGATTCTATTAATGGATAAAATGGCAATTAGAAAGGAGTTACGATATAATCCTAAATTAGATTTGGTTGATGGGTATGAAGAAAATGGGATTGAAAGGACAAGCCAAATAGGAAAACAATTATGTGTTTTTATGGTCAAATCAATGTTTTCTAACTGGTCATTGGTACTAAATTACTTTGTTTCCAAAAACTTTTTGCAAATATGTTAAAAAATATAATTCTGGAAAATTTAAAAATTCTTAATAGTTTTGGCATCACAGTAAAAGTTATAACTTGTGACCAAGGGTCTTCCAATAGGAAGTGCTTTTCGGATATGGGTGTAACTTTGGAAAGGCCTTTTAATGATGGAAAAGTGTTCTGCATATATGATTAAATCATTGAGAAATGGCTGGCTCAAATGCGACTTAGGGTAGTTCAGGAACTATTAGAAATGGAATTTAAATCAATAACAAAAATGTGTCCTAAACCAACCAGCCAACACATTTTCCCAAATTCTTTCGAGAAAATGAAAGTAAAACTGGCAACCCAAATTTTCAGCAGGACTGTTCAAGCTGCTATTAGGAAAACTGCTGAAACTATAGGTTTCAAAAGTTGCTCTAAAGAATTGGCTTTATCTACGGCCAGCTTTATAGAAAATATTGACAAAATATTTGATTGCCTAAACAGTGGATCGTTATATTCCAAAAATTTTTAGAGATCTGCGATTCAACTCAACAGCTTATCACATGAGTACATAAAATTCTTCCTTAAATACCTGGATGAAATCTCATTTGTTGACAAAAAGAAAAAAGTATTTTTTCTAGATGGGGTGAAACTTACTCTAAAAGCTGTTTTGCTATTAGTAGACGAGCTTTTTGAGAAAAAACCCGAAATTTTTTTTTCAAGGCAAGCTTGAAAATATGTTTTTTATACTACGAAAAAAAGGTGGTAATAATATAAATCCATCAGTGGCTGATATTAATATGTAATATATTAGCACGCTTAATGGCCGCCAAAATTGTGCAATTGAGTTCCCACAGCAATTGTGAAGAATTAAATGATACTACGTTTGAAACGCTTTCTAATATCGTATTAAATCTCGACTCAGCTCCTGAACATAACGAAGAAACTAGTCAAACCGATGATTTCGAAGTGGATAATAATACAGCCATCCTTGCCGATTTCATATTAAATGATAATTTTCAGAACTGTTCTGAATTTACCATTGATTTAGCGTCTTTAAGGGGACAGTCCCCTCAAGAGGTCTCAAAAAATGGTTTTTTTTTTTTTGCTTAATCGATTGGGCATCTATTTAAGATTATGTATGTAAAGTTTTAGCTCCAAATTCGAAGTATTTCAGGAGTTGCACGAAAATTCAGTCGGTCGCGCACGGTGCCTGGCGGCCACGCACGGCGCCGTTGTGAAAAACTCAGTCATTTAGAATTTCCCAGATGTAATTTTTTTTGTGAATAAAGTTGAAAGTATGACTAAAACATATCCCAAAGTTCTTATGTCTCCGATCTTTCTTTCTGTAAGAAAAAAAATCAGGAAAAAACGCTTTTTTCTCGGACGCTTGAGGGGACTGTCCCCTTAAGATACTTTTTGGGTCATGTTGTTTACAAAATACTTCCCAAAATAAACTGTGAAACATGTGCAGGTGAATTGAGAAAAGAAGATGAGGTACTAACAGTTCCTAGTGAACTTTTCATATTTCACAAAAACTTTAACTCTCTCAAAGATTTTGGCAATCTTATTAGTCCATCGCAAATTCTATTGGAGATAAGCAATGTACTTATTTCAATTTTCCGCAGCATTTTTGAAAAACAGCCACAAATTGTAGGCATAAAAAATTTAATAAAAGTTAAATGTCAAAATGCTACACCGCAATGGTTTTCCACATGTCCTGATCATAAAAACACAATTTTGGATTTTATGATCTTAGTTCTTCTCAGGAAGCATTGTTCATGGGCCTCAGAAAAGAAAAATGTAACTAAACCCCGAAAACTTAAAATCCTAAAATCGTAATAAACTCTGGTTATTTTGACCAAACTTATTCCCTGACTTATTCCCACAATCGGCGGTTTTTTTATCGTAGTATTGTGAGTCGCTGAGCTCCTTGCAGAAATCAGCCAAAGCAAAAGTTTATTCTATGGGTAGAAGCATGGTGAGCAGGTCGAGGTGACTAACAAGCTGACTAGTAAGCTGACTGACGAAACAAACATAGGAAATAATACGAGAGTGCACATCATGCTCAGCTAGCTACTCAGCTAACTAATCAGCTAACTAGAAAGTTTTGCTGACTTTGTACATGTTTGTTTTTGTCAGTCAGGTAGCCAGCTAAATTTCTCAAACAGTGAACAGTTTTTGAACTCGAGCATTGTATGTTTGAAGAAAATGTGCGCAAATAAAAAGAACAACTGATAATTGCCGTCCATGATAGGGTCCCTATTTGGGATGCCAAAAATAAGGACCATCTGAATAGGTTCTTGATGGACAAATACTGGAAGGAAGTTGGAGAAATCGTTGATTTGCTTTCTAATTTTGGGGTAATGATGTCCAAAATATATTTGAATGTATCGGGAGTCATCCTCGTAAAATTTGTTCGGGTGCTCTTTTGTTTCTTTATATAAATGATGGAACTCGCCATAACTTAGTCGGTCTGTATTTAGTGGATGTACTGAATATTGTCTTCTTCCAATGTTTGCCAATAGCCACCAACTAGTAACTGCGCTTTTGTTTTCGCTTTCAGAACTATCCTGATTCATTTGTAAAGTTTTATATACTTAGTAGGGACATAAATATTGTTACAATATTGAACACACCCATTGTAATGGTTGAATCTAATATACCCCGTTATTTCCACAAGGCTTATGAAACATAACCTGTAAAGCGTTAGTCTGCACCGGGAATTCTAAATTGTTCCAGCTCTCACCATGGAGTGGTCAGATAACGAGAACCGTATCGCTGTTATAGCGCTATTTAAGTGTGAAATGAAAAAAGGTGATATTTTCAAAACGCTCCGCTCGCTCGGGATTAGTCCCATGTTCGTCTACCGGTGCATAAAACTATTTGAGGAGACTGGAGATGTTAAAGACCGCCACCGGTCGGGCCGTCCGCGCACAGTTCGAACACCACAAGTCGTTAAAGCTGTCAAATCAAGAATTCAGCGAAATCCGCTCCGAAAACAGAAAATCATGGCCCGGGAGATGAATATCTCGCAAAAGTCCATGAGTCGAATTATTAAAAAAGACTTGGGACTTGGGGCTTTCAAACGCCGTACCGGACATTTGTTGACTGCAGCTTTGAAAAAAAAGAATGGAAAAATGCAAACGTCTTTTGGTGAAACACGCTGAGAACTTACACAGAAAAATCTTGACTACCGATGAAAACATTTTGACCGTGCAGGAAAAATTTAACAAGCAGAATGATACGGTGTATGCACGGTTTTCTAAGGAAGCATCTGAACTGATTCCACGGGTCGAAAAGGGTCATCACCCAGCTGCAGCCATGGTTTAGTGGGGTGTCTCTTACGATGGGGTCACTGACTTGCATTTCTGTGAACAAGGGGTCAAAACATCGGCCACAGTTTACCAAGGAACCGTTTTGAAAGCTGTTGTAAAACTACTTAACCATTCTTTGTTCCAAAAGCAGCCGTGGACTTTCCAGCAAGATCCTGCGCCGGCCCATAAAGCTAAAACGACTCAAACCTGGCTCTAAAACAATTCACCAGCATTTATTTCCTCTGAAGAATGTCCCTCTGGCAGTCCTGATTTGAACCCGCTCGATTACAAATTATGGACAGTTTTAGAGGACATGGTTTGCCACAAAAGATACCCCAACTTGATTCTCTTAAGACAGCTTTGATTCGTGCTGTGGCCAATTTTCCGATGGACGAGGTGCGTGCGGCTGCTGATAATTGGCCAGTCGGACTTAAGTCGAGCGTGAAGGCGAAAGGCGGACATTTCGAATTAATGTTTGCTTTTTGTATACAATATATATCAATAAATATGTAAACAAAAATTAGCCCAAAAACATTCATTACTTTTAATTTTATAGCATAAAACGTGTGTAACAGTATTTATGTCCCTACTAAGTAGCTTGATGCCTTTACAAAATTTCTTGACTAACAAAATATAACCTACTCCGTTATGTGCACATGACCTCGAGCAGAACCTGATAGTCAGCGTACAAGCACAGAACAAACAATATACAGAATGCGCATCTGGTGTAAAGAAAATTTTCTTTGCGGGTTCCAGCGGTAGGGCCCGTTTGTGGATGCGGGGGAAGCAGTAAAGGGGACGAGGCACCAGCGTTGCCACTAGAAAAAACGATTTATAACCAGGAACAAAACTAAAAATAACCAAAATGTAACAAAAATAACCAAAATGTTTATTCGAAATAAACAAAATAAATAACTCATGCATAAATTTCAAGATTTAAGGAACATTGAAACGGCTTTTGGCACATATGTACCTTATGATCAAAAAAGAACTGGAATTGAAAAAAACACCTAATTTCAATTTTTAATACATTTCTTTACTATCCCCTTCAAAAAACTCTCCTCCTGCGTCAATACATGTATGCCAACGTTTGATCCAATTTTCCATACATTTTTTATAGGCCGCCAAAGGTATGGCCTTCAGCTCACGCAGCGAATTCTCTTTTATGGATTCTATGGTCTCAAAACGCGTTCCCGGCAATGGCAATTTGAGTTTGGGAAATAGAAAAAAGTTACACGGGGCCATGTCTGCACTGTATGGTGCTTGGCTGATGACATTGGTCAAATTTTTAGCCGAAAATTCCGAAATAATCAAGGCCGTTTTTAAATGAAATTGAGCTTTTTTGGCACCAGCCGAGAAGCGACGCGTATCATGCCCATAATATCAGTTAAAATGTGTTCGGCTGATCCAAATGAGATTCTCAACAACACAGCAATCTCTCTAATCGATACACAACGATTTTCCAACACGATTTGCTTCGCCGATTCGATTTTTTTTTTCGGTAACAGACATTGATGGCCGTCCAGGGATGTTATCGTGCTCTAGGCTCTCTCGGCCGCCTTTGAACCTTTTATACCATTCGTATGCTCGTGTTTTCGACATACATGCTTCACCATACGCATTTTTTACATTTTCAATGAATCGGCACACGAAGTTTCATTTTTAACACAAAATTTGAGGCACGCGCGTTCTAATTTTTCATCCATTATAAAAATCGCCACACAACTAGGGATGGCAGCGATTAATCATTTGATTAAAATAATCGATTATTTTTGTATAATTTTCGATTTAATTGTATCGTAAAAATCCTTCTGATTAATCGAGTTTTAATCGATTAATAGCTAAATAATCGCAAACTATAAAATTTAAGTTGTCGCAAGGCGGGCAAAATTAGTGGAATTAGAAGCGAATGAATGTAAACGCTGTAAACAATTGCGATATGCACTGATGTAGACGTAGTTTAATATCCACAAAACTTAATGTTGGCAACACAACATATTCATATACATACTGAAAATGCAACCATGCAAATGTAGATAAAAGACACCCTGATGACGCTTCAAATTAAAACAGTTATTTTTCTGCGTAAAACCGTGTGGTTCGGACGTGATTTTAGCCGCTGCTTTTAATTCTTTGAAGAAAAATGGCACCGGTAAAAAGCGAAGTTTGGAAATATTTCATCAAAATCAACGACAAGTGCGTAAAATGCGAACTTTGCGGCAAAAGTTTGAAATTTTCAAACAACACCACAAATATGTCGCAGCATTTAAAATTAAAGCATGCAACAGAAGCATCCAAATCGATGGTAAGCTATAAAAATATTCGCCGGTACTATATTTGACAAATTTTCATACATATATATAAATATATACGTTAGACGCCGAGTGCAAAGAGTAAGGACAACGATGTCTTAAGCCTTAGTGATGAGAGCAGAGAAACTGACATTGAAAAGCCAAGTTGCAGCAGCAAGAAAGCAAATGAGAATAGTTTGCGTGAGCAGCCTAACCTTAACATCAAAAATCCACAACCGCTTATTTCTAAAGCTTTTCAAAACATCGAAAACTTTGTAGTTCAACGGTTCAAAGAGCCAAAAGCTGACGAATGGCATCGTGGAAATGGTTATCATAGATAATCTGCCTTTTGACTTCGTTGAAGGTATTTTAAAATACATAATAAAATAAATTGACAATTAATGCCCCCTTTTGCTTACATTTGTTAAAGGTAAAGGCTTTTTGAGTTTCATTAAGCAACATTTTCCTTTATATAAGGTCCCAACAAGAAACACAATTAAAACGCAAATTGAAAAAATGTATGATGTAGAAAAGGAAAAATGTGTAGTGATGCTTAAAAGCCTTACATATTTGAGCGTGACGACAGATATCTGGACGGATGTGGAAATGAATAGTATGCTTGGTGTTACCATCCATGGTTTAGATGGTACTAAGCAGTTTAATGGAACTATTGGCGTTTATAAATTAACAGAAGCGCATACAGCATCACACATTTCAGAGATTCTCCTTGCTGCTCTGAAAGACTTTTCTATTGATGAAAATCAGGTAATGGCTGTAGTGACCGACAATGCTGCAAACATTGTAAAAGCAGTGCATGATACATTTGGCAGAAAACGTCATATTCCTTGTTTTGCTCACACCCTTAATTTGGTATGTGAAAACTCACTGAACATTCCTGAAGCAGAAACAATTGTTGTTAAATGTAGACAAATCGTTAAGTGGCTAAAAAGAAGTGTTAAAGCTAATGATGATCTTCGACAAATGCAAATTTCTGCTGGTAGTGAAGGCAAAATGCTCAAACCAATACTAGACGTAAAAACAAGATGGAATTCTACGTACTACATGCTCGAACGGTTTGTCAAACTAGGTTCATATATCAGCCAAATATTGCTTAATTATTCTGACGCACCGATAATGATAACATCAAAAGACAAAGATGATATAACGGAAATTCTAAGTATATTGCGACCTTTAGAAGCAATGACTGTACAACTAAGTGGCGAACAACGCGCAACGTTAAGCCAGGTTATTCCATTAATGCATTGTGGTCGCGAACAAATAGTTAGAGTACCAGTTAAACAGCCAGTCGCCCAAAAGCTAAAAGATGCCGTGCTAAAACAGTTCGAACGTAGATTTTGCTCCATCGAATATTCCTTTTTGCTAGCTTCATCAACATCACTCGACCCAAGATTCAAAAACATTCATTTTAAAGATCCTTTAGCACTGGCCTCAGTTATAAAGTTTTTACGTACTGAAATAACAGTTGCAGATGATGCCATAGAAACGGGTAGCGAATCGTCAGTGGAATCGTTAGAGAATAAGTTTGATCTTTGGGCTCCTCATAAAACTCTAGTGCACAAAAGAAGGAGAAAGAATGACGATTGTGCTCACCCACAAGATGAGATAAGTTTTTATTTAAATTGTCAAGTCTTAGAATTAAACCGAAACATTATTGATGCTTGGGACGAAATGAAAACAGTATATCCAAAACTTTACGCGCTTTCAAAAAAATATCGCCATTTAGTCGGTACTTCAGTTCCAGCAGAGCGCCTCTTTTCAAAAGCTGGTGCAACGGCTACCGAAAAACGCAACCGTTTAACAACAAAACGACTGCCAAAATTATTGTTTCTGCAAACTTGGTTGAATAATAAATAATTTTTATTAACTCCAACAACACTTGTTTTATTTTATTTAAGCTCAATTTCAAATTTTTCAAAAACAAACATTGTGCAATTTAACAAAATGATTTGAATATATTTAAATAAATAGATTATTAATCGATTATTTTACATTAATTGCAATTAATGGCAATTATTGTTTTTTGTGTTGCGATTAATCATATGATTAATTAATCGATTAAATTTTTTTTTCTGCCATCCCTACACACAACAATTATTCGACTTCTTCGTATAGACACCAATCGAATACTAATCTTACGATATGCGTCAAAATTTGACAAAACACCAATAAAAGTATTGCCAACGTTGAGAAAATAAAAATTTACCGATTGGATAAGCGTGGCAATTCAAAATTCAAGTTCTTTCATTAGGTATGTATGTGTGAAGTAAAAATTTCAGTGAGCTGCTGCTGAAAATAGGCAGGCGATATTATTTTTAATTAGTTGTCAACGTCCGCGAACGTGTTGTTGACTCTTTTTAAAACATAGTTATCGATTTAAACAATGCTGCTTACTTTTTCACGAGAAACAGCAATGGTTATGAGTTGCTACCATCAATCAATATCAATATTATTGCCACTCCCAATAATATTGTGCTAGATGATACATTTGTATCAGCATGCAATATTCTAAAATATAACCAAATGGGATCAAAAATCACCAAATAACCAAAACCCATTTTCAAAAATAAAAATAACCATTTTTGGTTAAAAATAACCAAAACGGCAACGCTGCGAGGCACCACACGTACTTCGGCTATACGAAGTTTTGTCGCTGGCTTCGGCAAACTTCAATTTTCGAAGATCACCTTCATTCTCTGTTGGGGTGTTCGACAAGGAACATCAATTGCGAGCTGTGCTGTGCTGATTTGCACGAGACGGCGCGCCGCGGCGTACCGTTTGCAAATTCGAATATGCAAGGGTGTGTGTCCGTGTGAAAATAAAAGTGCGTGTTGCTTGTGTATGCGCTGAGGCGATTGAAAACAATACGAGCAACTGCACAAGATGAAAAGCAAGTTGAATTTCCATGGCTTTCGGTTCTGCTATGAATAATGAATCATGTGAATTCGCAAAGGCGTACAGTAGAGTGTGCGTTCTTATTGATACAAAAACAAAACCAGGAATTTTTGCTGTGCAATGTTGGCATTCATGTAGGCTACGTTGCCTTCTGGCCTAATAAAATTCATACCGATAAATTTTTCAAATTCATGTATTAACAGCCCAATTCTTAATAAATTCACCATATTGACTATTTGTCAAGTTTTTTACTATTTGTCAAGAATTGGCATTCTATTTCTAAAAGTTAAAACTCTTTCCTTGATAAATTGTCAAAAGTGTAAATGCTATTGAGAATAGCTTACAAATTGAAATTTTTTGTTAATTAAATTAACAAAACAAAAACAAAACAAATTTAATTATTGGTATTTATTATTATTATTACTTTTTGTTATTTACTGTTATTATTCTTATGTAGTTGGTATTTATAACTTTTTCTTCATTATTTATTCTTTTTTTTTCTTAAAGTTTATATCACTTAGTATTTTTATGTGTTCTTTAGTATTTTTCTTTTATTCTTATTTTTCGTTTTACTTGCAATGTGCTCTTTTAGCCAAATGCATCTTTTTCCAAGCAAAATTATTAAAAAGTAATCTAATATAAATTGCTTATGTTCCCTACAAGTAGACGGTTCTGAAAACCACATTTTGTATTCATCTACTTCTGTTACATTTGCAACACACAAATTGTACAAAAGCTTTTTTATATTGGAGGAATGAGGAGTTTCCTTAAAAAACGTATGAAATGTGTTGTAAAAGATTTTTGAAATTAATAAAAAATGAGTCGCTTGGAGCTTTTGCTTTTAAACTACTATTAAAATAGTTGAAATTTTTTAAAAATATAAACATTTCGTTTCCTTGTAAATTACAAGGCTTCAACAAATTATACAAATTACATTCATGATAAAAACTTGATGGTCGTTAACAAAATTTTTCAATTTAAACAAATTTTTTTGGGATTCAACCACGTCAGAATTCGTTTAAATTTTGCAATTCAAACAAAATTCATTTGGATTCATTTCAAAACACGCAACCAGACAGCGCAACGATTAGATTGATAACGAGCTGTTCTCAGCAAATTTGTTGAAGCGAAAGCGATCGTCAACGAAAATAAGTATACACACAAAAAATGAGCGCGAACAAGGGAAATTGTGTTTTTGCTTTTGTTGGCTTTTTGGTGGTTGATTATTTCATTGCATGTGAAGTCAGCGCACACAATTATGCGAATATTTTCGAATAGCCGAAGTGCGTATGGGACCTGCTGCGCTGGTAACAAGGCGAATCACAGCAGCAGTCGCAAAATCACAGCTCGCAGTTGATGTGCGACTGACCACATCAACATAAAGCAAATTATGAAAGCTGACTTCGAATTAAGAAGTGTGCCGAAGTCATCGTGAATATCTTCGAATAACCGAAGTCTCGGTTCCATATACATTTTCCTCATCTTTGCTGCTCCCGCCCGCGTCTGAAATGAAATCGCAAAATTATTTCAGATGCGCCTTCTGTATACTGTTTATTCTGTGTTACTAGTCAGCTTGTTAGTCACCCCGACCTGCTCACCATGTTTCTACCCTAACTTCAGTTGTTAGCCAGCGACAACAACAACCATAGGCTGTCGCCTTTCCCCTGTACGCGTTTCCTCCATCATAATGCATGCGGCACGTCGCTTTGTAGGCCAACAACAACAATCACATATATGGTGCGTTACTGTTTTGTACACCGGCATGCGATCATTTCTTTTATCTGTTTGCTCTCCGAACATTTGATTTTGCGCTCTCACAGCTTCTCATTCTACGCTCTCGCGCTCTGTGCGTTCTCGTCCCCTTTATTTCTTCCCCCCGCATCAACAAACGGGTCCTACCGCTGGAACCCGCAAAGAAAAGGGGGTGCGGATTAGAGTCCGACCGATACCAAATTTTTTGGCCGATGCCGATGCCGATTAATCGGCATCGGCCAATTCTCAGGCCGATGCCGATTAATCGGTCAAAAGGCCGAGAATCGCCGATGCCGATGCCGATGCCGAAGCCGATGCCGATGCCGATGCCGATTCCATAGTAAAAACAACACGAATGAATTCAATCAAAACACAGTTTATATTTTTAAATAACAAAAGGAATTATTACATATAACAGTACATTTCATTTCATAACAAATTAACAAACAAAAATAAGAAAATTATATTAAATATAACAGTACATTTCATTTCATAACAAATTAACAAACAAAAATAAGAAAATAAACAATTAAAAACTAAATAAAATTATAAAAAAATTCAAAATTTGAATACATTAACAATGTATCTATCATCTATTACAATACCTTTAATTGCTTTGCAATTGGTTTGCATTCATAAATTCATAAATTCATTGTTTCAAAAATAAATATTTCTCTAGTGAAGAAATTTACAGATGCGAAATTTTAATAAATGAACAATTGAATCAAAATGATTGTAATGAAACAGTTCAAACTGCTTCTTCTAGTTCCCCTCATGGAAAAACCCACTCCCAAAAACTCCACCCCTTGTGAACTTTTATCACAAGGGGTGGAACTGGAAGAAGGCAGTTCGCCTTTATAAAAACAGTTTGAAGCATATCTGGCGCAACAACGCATTCCTCGAGATTGTAATATTTTCGAATATTGGCATCAAAGATGCTATTTCCTTAAAAAGCAGCTAAAAAGTAACTGGGCCTGCTTCAAGCGTTGTAGCAGTTGTATAGCGATAGACACACCAATTTACTCGGTGAAAATGCGAACAAACTTCTATTTCTGATTTACAATATAAAACTATTTAATTTTGATTATTAAAAATAATTGAATTGAATGAAAAAAAAATTTACAATGTACACATAAAATTAATATTTCATAAAAATTGCTCATTCTATTTGGCACATGCATTTAACAAAAGACCCACTAGCCAATATAGCTGAACAAGGTGTTGATGTAACAAAAATAGAATAAAAATATCTGTAAAATATTGTCCCCTTTAATATTTGTCACAAAATCAAACAAATCTAGGGAGAAAACCCCTACTCTGGCAACACTAGGTTGTAACGTATAATAAAAATGTAATAAATATACAAAGCGAGATATAGGGTGTTTTTTTAGAGGTATAGAACTTCGAATTGAAATAAAACACAAGAAAATCGTTTTAATGTCCATCAATTTGGCTTTATTGGAAGGATAATTTTATGCCATTAATGTTTAAATATGATTTCGGGCATGTGGCCGCCGCGGCTGGCTCGAATAAAGCCAATTGTACAGGTCCAATTTTCAACCACTTTTTCGAGCATTTGGGGCCGTATGTCGGCAATAACGCCACGAATGTTGGCTTCCAAGTCCCCTAACGTTTCTGGTTTGTTGGCGTAGACGAGCGACTTCACATATCCCCAAAGAAAATAATCCAATGGTGTCAAATCACACGATATTGGTGGCCAATTGACAGGTCCATTCCGCGAAATTATGCGCTCATCGAATGTTTCTTTCAATAAATCGATTGTGACGTGCGCTGTGTGGCATGTAGCGCCGTCTTGTTGGAACCACAACTCATCCACATTCATGCCATCCAATTCGGGAACAAAATAGTCGGTTATCATGGCTCTATACCGGTCTCCATTAACGGTAACTGACTCTCCAGCATTATTTCGGAAGAAGTATGGCCCAATGACTCCACCAGCCCATAGAGCACACCAAACAGTCAGTTTTTGTGGATGTAATGGCGTCTCAAGGGTCTCATGTGGATTCTCTTCACTCCAAATGCGGCAATTTTGCTTGTTGACGTAGCCATTCAACCAAAAATGAGCCTCATCACTGAACAAAATTTTGCGATGAAAATCAGCATCGAGATCAATCTCATTTTCGGCCCATACACCAAAATCACGACGCATTGCATGGTCTCGCGGCTTTAATTCTTGCACAAGCTGGATCTTGTAAGGTCGCAAGCCAAGATCTTTGCGCAAAATCTTCCATAAAGTTGATGGACAAAGCTCCAATTGCTGTGCACGGTGGCGAATCGATTCATTCGGGTCCTCTTCAACATTTTGCTCTACAGCGGCAATTGTTTCTTCGGTGCGCACTGTTCGACGTCTCTGCGGATGCGTATTATCACATAGAGTAAACGTAGTGCGAAAACGACCCATGGTTAACCGAATTAATTGCTCTGATGGACGATTATGTCGACCATAAAATGGACGGAGCTTGCGGTAAACTTTGCGAACTGAACCATTATTTTCGAAATAAATTTGCACGATTTGCAAGCGTTGTTCTTTTGTCAACCTGTTCATGATGAAATGGCAAACCAAACTGAACATAAATTACATTAGAGTTGCCAGATTTGACCACAAAATGCCAGTTTTATCTCTATTCGAAAAACAAACCTCTAAAAAAAACACCCTATATAAAAAAGAAACACAGTGCGATTCAGCTGCAAATAAAATCAAACAAGAATTTAAAGCAGGAAAATGGGCCAATATGCCATCGACCAAAAAAAAACCGATGTGGCATCGGCAAAAAAAGGCCGATGTGGCATCGGCCAAAAAAGGCCGATGCCGATGCCGATGCCGATTCTTTTTTTTTTGGCCGATGCCGATACTAGCCGATGCCGATACCAATTTTATTGGCCGATACTAGCCGATGCCGATGCCGATTAATCGGTCGGACTCTAGTGCGGATAATCTAAACGTAAATACAATTTTAAAATTTTTTAATTTATGATATAGAACAAAAAACGGGTCATAGTCTATATTGGCAAATTGTACTTCAGTTTGTTCTAGCAGTTATAGTGCTTGAAGTTCTATTATCCTGTCGTGCAGTATTGCAGTGTGTATATCAAAACCTTTTTTCGTTGCCGATAAAGTGACCTTTAGTTAACGTGACCTGCAGTTATTCCTCACTTTAAAGTGGCCGGTAACTATTTTCGTTTTCTCAACTGCCTGATAAACATTTTCATAGTGCTTGCGCAGCTCACTAGTATTAACTATATCTGTGGCATTTTGACAAAACAACTTATGTCGAAATAGTGAAATTTTCCAGTTTTTTTAGTCATAAAGACACAATTTCAAAATGCTTCTTTTGGTGGAATCGGCTTGTTTTTACGACATTTAGTTACAGAGATATGATGTATAGCATTTCAACTTTTCTCGAGTTTTGTATGAGATTTGCTCTGCACCTTATTAGTATTTTCGCTCTCCTGAACAATTTGAAAATTAGACTTAAGTTGTTTTGTCAAAATGCCACAGATATATACATATGTACAATGCTTTAAATTAAAACAAATTGAAACAGTGGTCTGATCACAAGTCGAAACCGCCTAAGTCTGTTTCCAAATTTTTTCAGTAGAGCAGTTTTCAGTTTCAAATCCTTACTGCAAGTCCGGATTTGGGTTTTTTTTAACTTTCTTGCAGATGCTAAGAAACAGTATTATTTTACTTCTTAAAAAAAATTAAATCCTAGTTTCTGTTGTAAAAAGGTTTTAGGGTAAGCAGACACTTTTAATTTTTTGTAATTTTTAATTTTTGCGAATTTGTACAAGGTTGGAAGGGACCTACAGTTTTATGCCGATTCCGAACGGCGAGTTGGGAGCTTTTTCATAGGCAATTTTACTCTCAGAGGTTTGCCATTTCCTGCTGAGAGGACAGCCGCCGGAAGAAAAATTGTTGTTTTCTCTTTTTTTCGGTGTTAGCAGCAATTGAGTCTTGAACCTGGGTTCGAGCGCCTCATTTGACTCGCGGCCCAACGCACTAGCCAGCTGAGCTACGGCGGCTGCAGACACTTAAGGCTTGATTACACGTAACGAGTAGAGTGGCGAGACATCAAAATTATACTAGGCCGAGAGAATTGGGATGGCGACGAGTTTTTCAAACGTATTTTGACACGTGGCGAGTCAGTTCGGTTTTACAATGCACAAAATGAACTAATCAACTCGCGCAATTAAACTCAACCTAGCGAAAAGTGGTGTGTGACGCATTCCGCATGTGACGAGCGATTCAGCGAATCGCTGCGAAAAGAAGAAAAATATAACGGTAAAGTAGTACTCGGCCTAGTAAACAAAATGTGATTCTAGTGACAACTCGCCTTACTGTTTAAACGAAACGAGTACTCATTCGAGTTGCTGTCTCGTCACTCTACTCGTTACGTGTAATAAAGGCTTTAGGCCAGAGGTGCCCATGCCCTATGCTCTCGTTGCTCATTTGTTTTTGCAAATCCTCTTCAGCATAGGCTGACGAATCTCATTCCTCATTTGTTTTTGTAAATGATCTTCGGCATAGGCTGAGCATTCTACACCTTTTCAAGTTCGATTTCAGAAAGTGTAAAAGCAATTTCAGAAAACTGAAATTGAATTTACGCTTTCTGAAATTGCTTCACGCTTTCTGAAATTAAATTTATATTTCTGAAATTGAATTTACACTTTCTGAAATTGCTTTTACGGTTTCTGGAATTGCTTTTACGCTTTCTGAAATTGTTTTTACACTTTCTGAAATCGAACTTGAAAAGGTGTAGTATACTCACACAGCACTCCGCACGCATTGGCGACAGTTATCTTCAACGTAGGTTTTGTTGTTGTCTAGCGAATGAATTTGCAGAGTCTATACTAGTCTTGAAACTTCGCTCAATCGGCCAATCTGTCAAAACATTTTGAACATATGGTTATCTTTGCGTATTTAGATAATAAAAGTGAGAGAGCAGCCAAAGCAGCTGTTCGCTATTTGCCCGCTGAAATGAATTTGTCGTACAACTGATTTCCACTAAAAAGGACTAGTAAATAAGATTTTCTGCTCATCAATCAATTTCAAATTGTTAACTATTTCATTCGCATGCAATGCGACCTCTTGCATTTTAGTTGTTTTCTGGTAGTTTTGCAAAATTCGTTGGTAATTTTTCGTACAAATTTAATTTTGCTCTCTCTGTAAAAAAGTGGTGAATAAGTACACAGCCAGTACAAGTCGGCCTCGATAGCTCAGCGGGTAGCGCGCTGGCTTCTCATACCGAGCGCCCCGGGTTCGATTCCTGGCTTGGGCTGGAAAAAACACTCATCTACTTCTGTCGCTATCCACATGAAGGGAATGAGAATTACAAGAATCGCACAAGTGCGCTCTTGGCAGGCAATGGCAAAACCTCCAAGTGTGAAAGAAAAACTGCCCATCGCCGTTCGGATTCGGCGTTAAACTGTAGGTCCGCTCCCCTCCCTTTCCCCATCCGTTTGAAATGTGTGGTGTATCACATGTTGAAAAAAACAGTGTTGCATACGCATTTCAAACGGGTGGAATCTGTGGTATCACAACGGGCCCATTAAGAGGCCTAAGTGTGTCTCATACAGAGGCAGCCACCTCAACCTAACCTAACCTAAAGTACACAGCTGTTTTTGTAGATACATTTCCGCGCCAAAAATTTATCTATCAAACGTGGCAGCTCGCGGACTTATGAAAATGCAAAATAATGAACATTGGTTTTTCATTTACATATGACCCGGAAGAAAGTTTTTACTATTGAGAAAGTTCCACAGCAAGTTCTTAGCAATTTGCAATCAACAAATATTTTTCATTTTTGTTTATGTAGCTACAGTCTTGCATTATATAAGTTAAAGAATTGCACCGCAAAACGGTGCGCTTTATTTGACTGCTTCTTTAGGAGTTACAATTTGAACTTATGATTAGTGAAGAAGCCCTCAGCTGCTGTAATTGTTGTTGTTGTGCGCTCGCGCGTGCAGGTGTCGTCAGCGATTTAATTTGGAGCGGATGGTGCGCTGTCGCTTGGCCCGTTCCTGGAATCGTTGGTTGCGCTTTTGTGTTGCAACTTTCCGCTGTTGTTATTGTTGGGGCTCCGCTGGGTTCGTTGACATGCTGCGTTGGCTTTCTATGCGAGCGTTAACTTATGGGCCGTTAACTTATACGAGCAAATTTTAATATAAATTTCCTTTTGATGATCCTGCTGAAATGCGAGGTGGAAAGCAATCAGCTGTTAATTGTTCGCGAATTTGCCGGTATCACCGCCTTTGACAAACAATATTATTTTATATGAAAAACTACCCCGGAACAAGGATTTATGTGCATTTTCGATTCTAACTGAATATTTAAATGCTTTGCCATCATAAAATCATATTCGCAGTTGCTTTTGTTGATACTTTTCTGGCATTATTCTGCCGTCACTTTCTATGTAATTGTTGTGCGGCCAATAAGAAAAAATCGTGGTGAACCTATATCAGCTGTTTCTTTGTTGTAAAAATTTCCGCGATTGGAAGTTGGACCACAGATTTAACTTTCATGCTGAAATCTATTCGGAAGAATATTACATGTTATTTTGCACACCTACAGGAAAATACAAGAAGGTTTGCATCATTAAAGTTTGTTCATTGCCTTTGATAGTGCTGTATTTTGGCATTCTTCCGACGGTCTTTCTCATACATATTTTGTGCTGCCAATAAGCAAAAGCCATGGTGAGTAAATATGTGCTTATTTGTTTATTCGTCGTCAACCTGCTCGTTGCTCGGGGTAAATTAGAAATAGTTCAACTTTATAACAATGAAGTCTGATATTATATAAGTAAATATTGTTATACAGTTGTGTCTGGATATAGTGAACTAATTATTGCAAGGCCTGTTCACAGTATTGAGGTTGTTCACTATATTGTTGTGATGGGAGTTCGCCTCGTTCAAGCGTTCACACAACCTTGAACATTGAAGTAAGCCGATACTGCGTTATATGCATACGGCGGCCTTCGATCGCACTCTCATTGACTAACTCCGCGCACCGAGTGTGTATTCTGCTTGCGTCGGCACTTTCCCACGCTAGCGGGCTTATGCACTTGGTGCACAGGTAATTTAGCGCTAAAGCATGACTACGTACATCAGTTTAAGTCGGACTTATAATAAATGGGGACGCGCTCCGCCAAAGATACGCGTTTTCCATTAACAATTCTTTATTGGAACAACATTATAATATCAAGGTTAAAATTTTTGTTCAAAAACTCGTTTTATTTGCTCAAAATACACTTTTTGCTTTTTGCTCGAAATTGCTTTCAAAATTTTGTTCATGATTTAGAGGCTCCATGTCAAAATTTGGATGTTCACTATATCGAGGTGTTCACTATATAGCGTGTTCACTATACCCAGACACGACTGTATGTCAAAAAGTCCTTTTTCTAAACATCGGATACGTCCACATATTGTTTGATTCTATGACTGAATCAATTTAAAGAGTTTTCTACCAATAAACTGTCTCTCTTGTTCAGAATCACAAATGGTTTTTTATTCAGTTCTTAGGTAAAAGTTAATATTTATATTTTTCTTACAATGAACATTCATCGGATGCAATATGAGTGCGAACATAACATGCGCAAAGTTAAAAATAAGACAACACCGCAAAACGCAATTCCGTTTGCAATAAATTTCTGAAATAAACACAATTTTTATGTACTTGTGAAAACAAGAAATTTCTTCAAATAATCTACTAAAGCGAATATTAATCAAAAAGCATTTTGATACCTTAATTTTCTTGATTTAAATCTATTTTTATGCTTGAATAATTTAGTGCTATTCCAAAAAAAACTTATAAAATCAGTTTCACCATGAAATTTTTCGGGATCTATATGGCTTTAGGAAACAAAATCGTATGTTGTATTGACTTTTCGAGAACATACGACAAAGGCTTTCTCAGTCAACGTTATCTGCGGAGTATCTTTCGTGGTGCTGCCAATTCATTTTACAGGAGTTTCAAGACTAGTATAGACTCTGGAATTTGCTTCAAAACGTGTGCGGCTGTCGATTGAGAAGCACTAGAAAAAATTCGGTGTTTGTTTCAAATATCTAATTTAAAGGGCATTGACTTTTGGAAATCTTTAACACCAAATAAATATCCTTTACTTTACAAAGAAATTTTAAGTTTGTATTCCATGTTGCTAGCACATATATTTGTGAAAGTGCTTTTTCGAATTTAAAATTAATAAAAAGCAAGCACAGAAATAGAATAAGCAACGAACATTTGGAGGCTTTATTAAAATTGTCGACAACTGATATTGATATCAATTTGCATAATTTATTAGAAGGATCATGGAAGAAGGAAGATTAGAATTGTTTTTTTTTAAATAACATTACAGAAAATGAAATTTTTTTTTTCGGTGTACATACTGAATTCCATTTTTTTGTTTGCATTTTTTTGGGCAACTTTACATGTATTGGTGTTTGCTCTTCCATAAGAATATTTTGGGCACCCCTGCTTTAGGCTCATAAAACTTGTTGAACGAAAAAAGTCGAAAAGTTAAATTTGAGGTAGGCTATTATTTCACAGTAAAAAAAACAAAAACTTGAAGTGCGCCTAAATCAACTTAAATCATTATTCTCCAGCAAAAATTTTGAGTATTTGGCCTTAGAACGAGTTATATAAGTTCTTGTAAATAAATGTATATATAATCACTTTAGGAAAATAAATAAGTAACGTGTAACGTTTAATCTGTTCAGTAATTGCTTCAAAATAATTAAATATACAACCAACTTTTTTCATTTGGTTTTTGTTAATAAAAATCCATTTTATTAATCGAAAAAATACAGATATCTAAAAAAATTAAAAATATTTAATAAAAAAGGAATGCTAGTCTTTTGTTTCCATTGTTCCCTTCCTTAATGCTTGTAAAAAGGACGTCTCGTTGCATCCTTTTACTGCTTCTGAAAAGAATAATAAATAAAATTTCAAAAGTATCGAAAATATATATATATATATATAGAAAATATGGTTTTGGTTATAAATATATAAAAATAATACATTACACTAATACAATAATACATCAGCTTTTTGTTGTACTGCAGCCTCTGATGTTTAATAGCTTTTTGCAGCATTGACGAGAAGGACTGAATGAATCCCAACTGTTTTAATGAACTGGGTTTTAATGAATTTTCACTACTTTCTTAATTTTCGTTGTATTTTGCAACCTTTTTTATGTCTTTTACTTAATAATTTTAAATAAATTATAATTTAGTTTATAATGTCGTCAGCATTCTCCCATTACTCTTTGCATTACCAGTAATCAATAAAATAATTATGTTACCCCTTGCATTACAAGCAGTGTTGTGACTAATATATTAAAGTAGTGTAACTAATTACGTAGTATATTACTTTTGCTTTAAGAATGTAGTGTAACTAGTTACTTTTTTTCAAGTTACTTATTACAATATTACTTTTTAGTCAACAAAGTTCTAATTTTCATGTAAAACAGCAGCACTTATAACATGATTAAGATCTATTACAATTATACAACGCTGCACTTGTTCATACTAAACATAGTTCGCGTGTTTCATTTCCAACTGAGTTCGGTTTTAACAAAAAAGGTAGCGAAATTCAAATTGTAATTCAAAATATATAAAATTCAAAAATAACTAAACAAGATGCCTGAAGTTTTATAAAATAAATATCAAATATGTAAAAAAATCTTCGTTTATTTTTTTGGAAAAAATCCGTAGAAATCATGTATTTTTAAAATAATATATTACTTTTTGTGATACATTACTTGACATTTCCAGTAATAAGTAATGTAACGATATTACTTTCAAATGTCAGTAATGTGTAATAAGTAATATGTTACTGTCAAAAGTAATAAGTCCCAACACTGATTACCAACATTCGATTAAATAAGCTGTTAGCCGTTGCTTTGGCATTTCTGTAATGTATTAAGTGGTTCCGATCGCAAGGGGTTACAAAAATCGTAAAAATTTTTGCCAATATTTTTAAGATTTGATATCCAATGTTGAGGTTCATTTTATACCTTCTAATAATTCATGGACTTTGTCGACTTAAGTTGATTTACGCAGTAATGAAAAAATCTAATGGTTACTAATTGTTGTAATTTAAATTAATTTGGACTGTACTGCAAACTGTTAGGAAATTAACGTTGGCAAATTATGAGTTCGGCTGTCATTCTAAAACAGTCGTTTGAAAAACCACTTAAGCTTTTTTGAAGGTCAATTGCCGTCCTAAAAATATACAAACATGAAAAATTTGCAAATATACACCCTGAACACGATGACACTAAACACGATTTTGTCCCAACTCGAGTTATGCCATTATGCGGCCCATACACGTTGCGATTTGTTGTACAACTGGACAAGGTTGTACACAAAATCGCATCGTGTGTAGCGCAGTTGTTGGTGTTGTGTGAGCGGTCGCAACGTGTATGGGTATGTTGTACAATTTCGTGCAATTTTCTGAGTTCATTCCTGGAGCGATTTTATCGAAGCTTATCGAAATTTGCTGGAACTATGGAACAGCAAATGTGGAAAATACAAAAATAAAAGTTTTCGTCATACCGCACATGAAAAACTTTTGACAGCCTATAAAAAAAATTGATCCCATGGTACTATTGAGGGCGTGAAGATGAATGAGCTGAAAAAAATTCACCAAAATGAAAATTCGGACCATGACTTGGAGAATATTTCCACGGACACTGCATTTAAGAAAACACTGCGTTTGAATTTTGAATTTCCACTGCTCTCTTCCTCTTCTATAATTTCATTGATGATCAGAAGGGCAATTATTTAGTTTGTCATTGCGTCTGCACTCAACAAAATTTATGAGAAAAATGAAGTTGGGCGAACGAGTTGTGTCGGAAATCGCAACGTGTGTGTCCCAACGACCAACCTTTCGCACGACCGGTCGCACGACCAGATTGTATCGTGTATGGGCCGCTTTATGGTTCGTGGCCTCTGAATGTTCCAAATATACAAGTCGAACTGTAAATCAGTGCACATTGCTGCAGTGAAATCTTGCTTGAGTTACACAACGGCAATGCGCCGGTAGACACCAATTTTATACGCGCTCTGTGAACTGCAGATTTAAGTAGATCGCCTATGTTATTTGAAATAGGCCTAAACAAGCTGAGTCTGAAATGATAAGATAAGTCTTAGGTCTAGGACATGAAATAAACATTTAACATATAATGTGACTGCATTCTGGGGACAACGCCTTCGACAGACTTCAGTTTAGTTTAGACCAGGGGTGCCCAAAAAGATCACTAAAAGCGGCAATAACATGCCATCATGGAAAGAGGTACTGCCGATCATCCTCCTGGGACTTCGTACCGCCATAAAAGAAGACATAGGAGCATCACCGGCAGAGATGCTGTATGGCCAAGTGTTACGACTCCCAGGCGAATTAGTACACATGCAATCAAATAAGGTCACAAACGAACATGAATTCGTTGGTAACCTACGGCAGATAGTAATGCGGTCGCTCAGAGCACCGGAACCGCTTCATCACAGCACACCTAAAGTTTTCATACAGAAAGATTTAGAGACGTGCACCCATGTATTCCTTTGTATAGATGCTATTAAACCGCCATTAACTCCACCCTTCGAAGGTCTATACCGAGTCTTATCCAGAGGGAATAAGACGTTCAAGCTGGACATTAAAGAAAAAGAGGTCACTGTATCCACGGATCGGCTAAAGGTTGCACACGTGTCTACAGAGGAACCCAAGGTAGAGAAACAGAAGTGGCCCGAGCAAATATCTAAAACAGGAAGATTGATCCGACGACCTTGCAAGTTCAGTGACTGCGTCACTTAGGGGGAATACTGTACTGTGGCGCCGCCAGTAGGCAACCCTATTTCATTATGTTATTCCAAATTCTCACATTGTTTAGAAATATTTACTTTTCGATTGTTATTAATCAAATTTCTAAAGGAAATTCTCGCAATGTTTATCAGTTTCAGGTTTCTTATGTTCGGTACTTTTTACCAATAAATGTTTTTGTCCTCGTAGTTATTGAAACTTGCGTTTGCCTTTTTGAGATCTAAACCAGAGCTAGTTCTTTTCAGAACTCGAGCTCCTTGGTTTTAAAGGATAAACAATTATATGTATGATATATACCTAGATTTACTTTTCACTATTCAAATGTTCTCATTTGTAAGATTTATTTGGAACAGGTAGTTTTTTGAAGAGTTCAATCTCTAAAATTTAACATAATTTTTCAATAAAGTTAAAAACTAATTTTTTGCAACTAGAGCAATTTTATCGTTACGTATAGCCAACGAACATGAAGTAATATAGAACTCGCATCTCATACAAGCAAACGCGTTCTATGGCGGGTACTGCTGGTAGTACCCTTTGTTATTGACAGCAGAACCCTCTGTTACTAACAGCAGATTTCGCTGTAACTTCAGCGTAATAGCACAGAACAAACAGTATACAGCAGGGGTGCCCAAAACCTTCTTATGAACCCTGCAGTGAAAACTAAACCAATTGCCTAAAATGACAGGTTCACCAACTAGTATGGCTTGCACCAGTTTTGTACTAGTTTGTAATGCAGCGGGGGTGAGTTGATACAAAGAAAAAAAGAAGAAGAAGAAACAGAAAGAAAGCTAGATATGTGCATTTATTTTGGCGCCGATAAACCAGTTGTGCTTTTTGGCAATTTTATTATTTTGTAACATATTTTTGCTTTAATTAAAGAAATTTCATAGTGTTTAAGAAAACATGATGTCCATATCGCTCAAAAATATAAAGGAATACAAGGGTGACTTTCACTCTTTCTCAAAAATAATCGAACAGCTGATTTTCGATGGGTCTATCGCATATAACTATTGTATTGCGTGTGGAAAAATTAATTCAGGTTAGTAAAAAGTGACATAAAATGAGTAAGAGACACTTTAGAAGACAGTTGAAAAGGAAAAAGGAGTCCCTTGTAGGTAGACTAGGGATAGGAAGTAAAAATCAGGAGGTATTTGTGTAGGAAGTTGGTTTTGTGTACAGGCAGGTGCTGCGCTGACCGGTGGGGCGCGTTTTTTAGAAAGCTCAGGAGAAGTGCAGGCACAGACTTTTAGGGAAAAGATAGCAGCTTGGTATATTAGGAATAGGCCCTCCCGTAAGTGCTTCGAAGAGCTTTTGACAATTTTGCGGGAAGAAAATATGGATGTACCGCGAAATGCAGGGACGATTTTTAAACAAAAGGAATAGGTTGTTATTTGCCCTCTTCCGGCAGGGAAGGAATATAGGAATAGGGAATCAATTACGGAAAATAGCACAAATTTTTCATAGCCCTAAAGTTATTCGTTTAGATGTAAATATAGATATAATTCCATTGTTCAAAAGCTCGCGAGCCCAGTTATGGCCGATTTTAATTAGAGTAGTAGGTTTTAAGAACATTTCAGTTCTTCCAATTGGAATTTATTCAGGTGCTCGAAAGCCCGATTCGGTTGAGAGCTATCTTGAGCAATTTGTAAAAGAAATGAAGGCCATTTTACAAACAGGTTTGGACATATCAGGAAACACAATAAAAGTAGAGATCAGATCGATAGTGTGTGATGCTCCTGCGAAAGCGCTTATTTGTGGCATTCTTGGTCATGTTTGAGCACATAGTTGCTCGAAGTGTACTCAAATAGGAAACAAAATTTAATAATATCTTGGTTTATGGCACAAACTCAGGCACTTTAATTTCAGACGAGTCACAAAAACTTTTACAACGCGCTTTTAGGAAAGTAATTAATAAAGAATAAAAGACTTGCAATAGTGTTACTACTTTTCTTACAGATGCAATTTCAAATATTGCCGCCCTTAAACCGCCAGAGCAGCTGCTGCGGAAAGCGTTGCAGCTGCAGAAGAAAAAAAATGTAAATTAAATTTCAAAAATTTATTTAAATTATTTTTATTTTATAAAAACTCATCAACATAAATACAACTTTTTTATTGCATTAATTTTTTCATATTTATTTCAAAAAATATCAGCTAGTGCGTTAGATTTGAACTAAAACCTAGCGCATACGAAACTACGCAGGGGAAGAGCAATTACCAATACATATAAACGAGTTCATACGCTAGACAACAAAAAAAACCTACGTTGAAGATAACTGTCGCCAATGTGTGCGGAGTGCTGTGTATGTATACTAGAATGCTCAGCCTATGCCGAAGAGCATTTACAAAAACAAATGAGCAACAAGAGGGCATGGGCACCTATGGTTTAGGCTTTAGTGTATACAATTACTAGCAGGGCCCGGTCGCTTTGCACGTAAGTTTGAAGTCAATGGGCCCAATAAATCAAGTTTCTCTTAACACTTTGTTGACCCGTCAGATTTGTATAAAAAATATTTGTATAATTATTCCTCATTTGAAGTGCTTTCACCAAGTTTGAAGTTAAAAAACCCCATTAAATTATGTTTGTCCATATAAACTTATATTCCACTCTACAGATTTTGATTTTAATGTCTAATTATTTTGTTTTCTCAACAGTTAAAATTTCATGTTTGTACCTTCAGCGGTTTGGGCTGGGTGCCGATGATGAATCAGTCAGTCAATCAGTCAGGACAAACAATTATAGTATGTGTATAAATAATTTTCTTGTATTTTCTTTAATTTCAGATTCCGCATAGACAACACAGATCACATAATTGATGTAAATAAGGGCAATTTAGCGTTTGAATTCGATCAAGTACACATCATATGTCCCGTATACGAGCCCGGCACGTTTGAGAACGAAACGGAGAAGTATATAATATACAATGTGTCAAAGGTGGAATACGAAACGTGCCGCATAACGAATGCGGATCCGCGTGTTATAGCCATTTGTGATAAACCGCAGAAATTAATGTTTTTTACAATAACGTTCCGACCATTTACACCACAGCCAGGTGGTTTGGAGTTCCTGCCAGGAAATGATTACTACTTCATTTGTAAGTACCCGCCTTTTATTGAGTCGTATATTCGTTTTAATGTGCCTATTTAAATTTGTAGCAACTTCATCCAAGGATGATCTTTATCGACGAATAGGTGGCCGCTGTTCCACGAACAACATGAAGGTCGTCTTCAAGGTGTGCTGCGTGCCCGAGGAGAAGAATAAAACAACGTCGAGTGTCGGCAGCGGCGGTGGTGCTAGCCCAGTGTCCGGTGCCGGCTCGCCGACTGGCAGTAGTGTCGCTAATAATGCTGCTGGCGCCGCTGATAATGGCGTCGGCGTTGGGGGCGGCACATCTGGACTCGATTTAGGCAACGTGGACGTGCTCAACGCGCCAACTCACATCGGCCAACACCCACACATGAACAATATCAATACGATCGGGATTAACGGTGTCAACACCGGCCTCATGCCTATTGGTGGCGGTGTTGGCGTGAACGGCGGTGGTATTGGCGGCAACGCTGGTGGCGGCGGCATACAGCTGAAGCCGCTGAACGGTGTTGGCGGCACGTCGATCAATACGAACGTCGATCAATTCAACCGCATACCCATGCAGACGAACGGTGTCAGTGTGATGGGCAACAACATTGGCGGCATGGGCCTGGGCAGCCACGGCGGCAACGGCATTATGCTGACGCCGGGCGGTGGCGTTCAGCATGGCGGCATCAACTTGATTCCGAGCGGCGGCATCGGACAATATCCCGTCCAGACGGGTATACGTATTAATAATGTAGCCTCGCAGCAACATCATCCGACACATAAAGTTAACAACAATAATAACCATAACGGTAAGGATGCGGTGGCAGACGTTGGTGTAAATGGTGGTACAATAATAAATGGTATAAGTTTTGGTGATGGTCAATTTCTGCCGCCCGTCATTAACACAAACCACAGTAATATTGTGCAAAGCACAATAAACTGGCCAGTATGGGTTAGTGGCAAAAATACAAACACAAACAATGATCACTACATAAATAGTCATATTAATAATCTGACAGCAACAACAACAACAACGGCAAACTCCGATCATAACAATCCATTAAACATAAACTATTATTCACCGTCCCATAGACCGACTAATAACAAGAAAAATAAAAGTAAGTAACATAGAAAACAAACAACCACACAAACCACATGCAACCAAAATTCAAGTAAACCAAATCAAAATTGAGGAACCAAACCCAAAAAAAAGCCTTTAAAAATTAAAATCAACTCACTACCAAAACCCGTAGCACAAGAGTCCCTAGTCAGTAGTCAAGTCAAGAGTCCCCTACCAAACAACGTCTATGTAACCTACTGTACAACAAGCATTCAATTAGGTAATTTAAAATTGGGTGCATAAGTTTTTGCATGTTGTACATAAATTACATTAGCTTACATAGACGTCTGAGCACACACCCGTACATCGTAAATATATATTTGTAACTCCACATTGCGAACGCAACTGTTTTCCTTTGTAGTGGGTCGTTAGGACCAGGTGTGTGGCAAATTTGTCAAATGTTTTTATTTTTTTAATGCTTGGAGGGTTTTTAATTTAAACAAATTTTCAATATTTTTTCACTAGCGTAAATCAATTAAAAAAGTTTTCCCCTTTGATTACATTCTGTTCGAAAAAATTTCATATCTTATGTTTCTTTGCATGTCATTTGTAGTGAATACGCTTGTGCGTAGCAATTAACCGATATTTTGTTAAAATATATTTTTAACAGAGACCTAAAATAATTATTATCCATATGTTTGGGAATAAAAAAATTGCCCTAATTTAAGAAATTTTTATAATTATTGCTTTATAATAATTATTCCCAATAAGAAATTTTTTTACGTCGCCTATAACTATTATCATGTAATAAATATTTTTGAGTTGCATAATAACTCTTATAAGTAACAAGTATATTTTTCGTTGTCGATAGTTATTATTTTGGGATTTTTTTTGTTTACATTGCTTCATAACTTTTATTTATGACTTTTTTAATTTACGTTACCGATAACTATTATTATGATAAATTTTTGTTTGCGTTGCTTCATAACTTTTATTTATGATTTTTTTCATTTACGTTGCCGATAACTATTATTTTGAAAACAATTTTTTTACCTTGAATTACCACATTTTGGATAGGAATTGATTTTTAATTGCTTTAAATTGCCAAACGCAAATGAACCGCAGAAACCTAGTTTCCACCAACAACTAAACAATTAAAAATCAATTCATACTCAAAATGTAAGGCAACGTAAAAAAAATTTCTTTCATAAAAGTTATGAAGCAACGTAAAAAAAATGTTTTCAAAATAATAGTTGTCGGCAACGTAAATAACAAAAACTCATTAATAAAAGATATGAAGCAACGTAAAAAAAATGTTCTCAAAATTATAGTTACCGGTAACGTAAATAAAAAAGTCATAAATAAAAGTTATGAAGCAACGTAAACAAAAAAAAATCCCAAAATAATAATTATTGAGAACGAAAAAAAATTTGTTTCTCATAACAGTTATTACGCAACGTAAAAATTAATTGTCGCAAATAATAATTATAACCAACAATTAACATTTGTTGCATTGTAATAGTTACATTGCAATTATTTTCTTAAAAAACATAACAGTTAAGTCCCTGATTTTTAAACATTTTTGTAAGAAATACTTTCAACATTTTCATTAAATTGTCTTATCAAAAAACGTCACTTTGGCTTTTTAACCAATATCATAAAACACGATATTTTGAAACAAAAATTTACAAAGATTTACAAACATTTTAGCGCTTTCGATACATTTTTGGGCAGTTTTTTGGGTCAGTGTTGCAGCATTGTTTCAATTAAAACCATTGTACGATCAAATCGACTAATAGATTCTGTAACGAAAAGTGTTCTGGTGGATGTACTGGTGAAAATTGCGCTCACAGAATCTGTTGTTCGTTTTTGTCTATAGAAATTATCTCTTGTTTTGACTGTAATGTTGCGAGTTTCCTGCAAAAATCAAATTAGCACAAACACGTTTACTTTACAAAGCAGCATATAACGAAAAAATAATTTTTAGTATTTACGCTCACGCAATGTTTGTAGTTTTCGGTATACATTAAGGTCAATCTTTTTAATATTAAACCTTAACATTAACACACAATTTTCAACAAAAGTTTACATACTTTTACTTAAAATAAACATCGTCTGACCACATGGTAAAAAGTTGTACATTTCTTTTTGTGTGGTTGAGTGTATTTTGTGAGACCAAACCTAAAACTAACAAGTCGGTATGTGTATGTCTTTTGAATGAAGCTTGACGTATGGGAAGGGAAAGAAAGTCTTTGTTAGCATAAGTAAAATACTTATTTGATTAAATTGCAAGAGCCCGTAAATAAAATAATTATAGTGAATCAATTGAAAAGTGTTGAGGTAGATTAATAAATGTTTAAGTTAGTTTTTTCTACTGGTAGCTATCTCGAATCAACACTCTATCAGGGGTTAATATGCACTAAAAATATATATCATTTGTTCAGTTCTTGTAAATGTTTAGCTCGTCTAAGCGGAGACAGATTTTTGTGGGATAGGGCGGTTTTGACGTAACACTAAACTAGTTATACATTTTACACACACATACACGTTTAGTGCTATTTTGAAGTTTGGAACACAATTGTCGCACACACAAAGCTTGCTTAACTCATTGCTATGGGACGTGTAAATAATAAGTTGGAATTAATGTTTTTAAAATATATATATACATTAAACGCTATATACATTCCTACATACAGTTAAACTGCTAACGTTAAAAGCCAACAAAGAGTGTTTTTTTTACAAATAATTAATAGTAACAAAATGGTATAGGAAACGACAAACTTGAATAAAAAGACTTTCAGCGTACATCACTAAATTATTAAAACCCTTTTGGAATTAGCAAATTTTTCTGTAAACGTCGAATTTCTGTGAAAATTAACGATTAATGCTAAGATCTGGACAAAGCCTCAGTTGTACAATCATTTGAGTGTTAATTATTTACTTTGACTTTTGAACTTCGCGTATAGAACTTTTATAGTCTATTTGACTAAAATATACATCAGCAATAAATTTACATTTCATGTATTATTTACCCCACTTAATTTTTTTCCTTGTTCACTCCTCTCGGGAGCATAGGGCCTCCACAAGACATTTCCTTGTGCTGGTTACCTTAATCGGTTGTATTTCTGCCAGGGTAGGTAATGGGCCTGCTGGCCCACGTAGTTATCGCCTCCTTACTTTATTGGGTTTGAATTGTTTACATATTTTATTGTGAGTGCTTAGGACTTAAAAAAAGTGTGCTCCACTTTTACAGATGTCCTTCAGATTTTCAGAAAGACGTTTGCGTATTTGCTATACGTTTACTCTCTAATTGAGTTTCAAAATGTGCTCTTTTTAAGCCCACAAATTAGCAACAATATTTTCTCCTCCACTATGTTGATTGTTCACATAAACCGTCCTTTCAGTTCACTCGTTTAACTCATTTCATACCAATATTATATTATTTTTTTCTTCTATGCCATTGTTTATCATTCATCCTAATTTATCCATATATTCTTGTCCTTCCACATACCCACACCTTATTTTATCTCAGTATCCTATAAAAGTATCACTTTCAGCTCTGTTATATTCGTCTTTTGTTTGCTCTCAGCCATCTGTATTACACTTAGCATGAATATACCATAAAAAATGGGCGTGGGTAGTACTATTTATATCTATAATATTGACTACAGTACAGTTAAGATTGCGCGCTTGTCGTCTTGTCGAATGCACTAACTTTTATGCTTTCTCCCTTTCGCAGATGATCACTTCGATAAGCATCCCAATGAAGTGGTGAAGAACGAGGAGCTCACATATAACAGCGGCGCCGTATCGGTGTTGCCACGTTGGCGTTTATTTAGCGCACCCAGCTGGCTGCTGGGCAGAGTGGATGTTTTAAATGTGGCATTAGTTGACAACGTGTGCGGGACATGGCTGTTTGGTGTGTGTCCAACGAGCTGGTATAAAATCAGCACGCATTGCAGTACTTACAGGAGCAGTAGCAGCTGCACGTGCGGCAGTGGCAGCAGCGTGCGGATTAAGCAGCAACTTCAACAGCATTCAAATTTCAGAATACATAGGCAGGAGATTACTACTTCGAAAATCATTGTGAACTTTAAGTATTTAGTTTTTAGTTATTACCAAGTAATAGTCGTAACCATTGCATTAATTATAATTGTAATGAAATGTATGCGTAAGTCTATATTAAGTGCAGTGTCAGCCACACACACAGCGACAGCAAGCATAACGCCGACTGACAGCATGTCGAGAGCGGCAGCTGTCAGTCAAGCAAGAGCGACTGCAACACAACTACTATCATTATCATCAGCTTCATCGTCAACGTCACCAACAAAAACTGCTTTGTTACACAGACCGCAAACCGAAAGTCCAGAAAAACAGAATTTAGATTTAGTAGAGTCAGAAGAATCGTCCTATCTGCCAGTAAATTATTATAATAGTAAAACAACTCCAAACTATAGTGAAAATGTTGAAAGTTTTCGGTGAACCCGGTTAACCAAACAACATACCAATCATACACCCACACACTCAGCTAAATCAAAATTGAACAAAAGTATCTAAAACAAGTTTAACGCAAAACGAGGAAAATAAGCCCCGAATATAATTATAGAAGACTTGCACTATGGTTTTTGGAATGAAATGGATTACAGCAAGGTATGTAATGAGTTTTTATTTATTAGCTTAGCGCGCAGACATTCGATATCGACCCAGGAGGCATTGCAAGCAAAACATTCAGCCCTGTTCCAGAATCCGAGTCGGATCGGAAATGGATTTGATTCCGATCGTCGGTGTTCTACATTCCGATTATCGGAAATATTTTCCGATGCAACCCTGTTCTCAAATCCGATTAAGTTCGAACGAATTTGGATCGGAAATTTGGTGTTCTGCATTCCGATTATCGGAAATTTTTGTCGGAAATATTCCGTTAAACAAAAAGCTGTGGAATTGAAATCGGAAAGCAGCAAAACCAAAACAAATAACGAAACTGTAAGCAAATAAATTAAACATCGTATTAAATAAAACTAATAAATTAATTTTTAATCAAGGGAAAGCATAAGACTGCTGACCAGAGCAAAATGCTCTTTGATTTTATGGAGGAGAATGCGGACATCGCGAAAGGTTTCTGCAAAGGCGACAAAGTCGAATTTGAAATTTGAAAATAAATGGAAGCATTTAACCCAGTCGCTGAACGGGCAAGGACCACCAACAAAAAGTGTAACGGGGTGGAAAAAGGTGACAAGTAAATTAAATCAATTCATGTTGTAAAAATTCCTCAACCATAAACCTGGGTTGATTGGAAAAGTGAGGTAAGAAGGAAGCTGGCGCATAATAGAAAAGAAGCTTTAGCGACCGGCGGTGGACATTTTAAGAAGCACACCCTTTCCGAAATGGAAGAGGCTGTTGCCTTTTCTACCGATCGTTGATAGCCTCCTTCGGCATGAAGTCGCAAAGCCGTCGCCAATTTCAATTCTGGCGGAATGGAGCATTGCCGAAGGAAACGTTTCACTTTGGTCAAGATCATGTTGAATGCTGCTTTGCTAAGGCGGTACTGAGCAATAAACCTTAAATAGGAAATTTTGAACATAACTGAAATTACTTGTACTAGTTACGAAGAATCTGGCAATTCCATCGGATTGCTGTGGTGTCGCAAAATTCTACGCTTTACTTTTTCAACGGCGGACTGCTCGTTCTCAAGCAATACTACTAATAAAATAACCGAACTCATTTAATAAAATAAAAAATCTCACAAAATTTTACAATTGCATTTTTCATTTGAACATTTCAAGCAAACAGCTGACTGAAGGTTTGTTTAATTTGCGAACAATCGGATTCGAAATAAACTTCGAATGTGGCAATTCCGCTCGGATTGCAGAACACCTCTTCAAATCGGAATCGGATTTCATTTCGATTCGAATCCGATTCCGATTCGGATTCTGGAACAGGGCAGATTAACCAAAAATCGAGGTGGGTTTTCTCTTCTAAGTAGTGCATAATTTTAAATGAAATAAGAAGCTGCAGCAGCAACGGGGACATTCGATTTTAATTATAAAAAACGAAATTGTAAATAATACATAACGGCTAATGAAAATGTAAACATTTTGTAGTTGCTTTAAACGATTTGTAATAAATTGTAAGAAACGGACTTGTGTAATAGATATTGCCGTGACATAACACTTGTGTGTGTGTGGGTTATACTTAGTGATGGCGCTGCTGAATTTGATTTTTGAAAGCTATGCAAATGTTTGCATTTCCATTGCTGCAATTGTATTGCACAGTTTATATGATCGTGGAAATATGCATATATGTATGTGTGCATGTGCCAAGCTTATACGCAGACGTAGCTGTGTGGCAGCCAAACTTGCCCAAAACATGTAGCTTTAAATTGATAGCCTTGGCTGCATTGAGCTTCTTTAACAAATACGCAACTTTCGCCGCACTACTCGCTACGTAAATGAAGTTGTCAGATAGACGCAAACTGCCCACTGGCGTGTTTGGCGGTGAGCACGTCGCTGTTGATATTTTTCCCAAGTAAGCACCTAGTTTTGCACTTTCAGTTTAATTGCACTTTTGGGGCAGACAATTAAATGTAAATCATAAATCAAATGAAAAATTTTTTGGTTGTAAAATGCTATTACAATTTAATTTAAGACTTGCCAAAAATTGTTTATCGTTATTTGAGGGCCCGAAATTTCGCAATTGTCTATTAATATAGATAACTATTTTCTGTGATAAATGCGCATTACAAACTTTTGCTTAGAATGTTACAATTTGGTTTAACGGGATTTGGTATGCGTCCTTTACTTCTATGTTGTACTAATCATCGTCAAATTAGAGAATGCTATCATCCATTGCAAGCGGCAATCTTGGCACAATACGTAATTTATATACATATATATATATGCATATCCAGCCAGACTTTAATTTGTTTAGCGCAGTTGTGTAATTAATTACAGTCCTCAATAAATATAGAAAATGCGAAGTGTTATTTGAAGTTCCAGCCTAATAACAAATTGCCAAACAAATGTTTAAAACGTGTCGGCCTTGTAAGGTTTTTAAAAGTTGTTTAATCAATTGTTTGGTGCGACCATAGCCGTTACAACGTTTAGGCCTTGTTTTGCGTGTTCGTAGTGAAAATAAATTGACCTTTCCCCTTAATTGCGACTCGTTATAGTGTTTTTTTGTTTGAGCGCATTTTGAAAAATGTATCTTTGTTTTTTATGAAAATTGGTGTGTTCCTTTTTACTACACAGTCTTACTCGATATGCTGTTGCTAACCATAAAAGTTGATTGCGAGCTAAATCATACGGGGACGTTTTTTATGCCTTAAAAAGTTCACCCACATTATAATTGAAAAGCAAAACAATATAAAAATAAATTGTAGTTATTAAGCATTTTTGTAGCACTTTGAAATGCCGTAAAACAGCAAAACTGAAAGGATTTTATTTTAATTATAAGTATAAGTATTTAACTATAATTTATACATAAACTGACGTACAGCTAACTCACACACACATTATTTAGCATAAGCAAGCATAGCAAACGAATAAACAAATATATTATGAACTCTAATGAAATTATGCATGTATTAAAAATTAGTATAATCGCGAGCGAGCAAAAAGTAGAAACGTTGGCATGGCAGCAAGCATGATTTTTGTTGTTTCGGAATTTTACGCATTTTAGGTTTACTTTGATTTAGCTTTTAAAAGTGCGCACAGGTGCAATAGGCAACAGGACTTTACCAAGTGTGTGTGTGTGCACAAATTTGCTAAATGGCTTGAAGCATGAATGCTAAATAAATGTACGTGAATTTTAATTAATTGTGCGCTGATTTGTGTGAAAAATATAAATCGGGAACAGACATTAATAACAACGTGTGACGCAATGACGCATTTTTAAAGCATTTTATAACGCATAAAGTTCATAACGCGTAAAGACAGTTTCGGGCTATATTGATTATGTGCAACGCGTTAGTCTCACTATTAGGTTACGTTTTCAGCTTAAGTGCTAATGACGAAAAATGTTTTCATTACTAATAAATTGGCGCTTTTGAAAGTACTTTGCAGCCAACTTTGCCCTTTTTCGGTTTTTCATTACTACTAAATTTGCTTTAACACTTTTTTAACATATTTTTCAGCTTCTCGTTTTGCAAATTAACTAATGAATTTATTATTAAAGTTTCCTAAAATCGTTTAAATACATGAAAAAATGACAGTTGGAATAATACTATAAATGCCATAGAGAATAACACCGAATTGAGATGTACGCCTTTCAAGCAGTAACAAATGTAAAGCATAAATGTAAGGGTTGACATATATAATGGAAGGACGCTATATAGTATTAAAGTGTGCTTACAGTAGAACAGGAGTACAAGTTGCCGACGCTGAGTTGCGGCTACAAACGATTCATATTTCAATTGTTAGATTCAATTTTTACCACAAATCATCGCTTAGCAGTAAGCATACAAATTCGCTACTGTTTGTCCAAGAGCTTTAAACAATTCTTACAAAAGCTTTAACAAATTCTCAAAGCACAATTTGCTCTGCAGCTCGCTCCCAGCGTGCTCACAATATGTATGTCGCTCTTGTTTCGTAAGGTAGGCAACAATTAGTATTAAAAGGAAACAATTATTTATACTCATGAATTAATTAACTTGTAGAATACCAATGAAATAGTACACACTTATTTTATATTGGAGCATCGAAAACGAAAGTTTTTTTTAACTTAAAAAATAATGTGTTTCTTAGCTGTATGGCAAAGGATTAAACAGTATTCTAAGCGAGTAATGTTTAGAATTGCCACAAATGCTGATAACAAGACTGCGGACAATTTTCGCAAGCAATTGATCGCAAAATAAATGAAACCAAGTGTTGAGAAGTTGAAATAAATTTCTTAAGCCAACTCTTCGACTAAGTTAAAATTAAATATACACTCAGCCAGTCGGTACTGTCGGTACAGTCAGGTTACTTTGCAAGATTCTATTGTACTTTCGTCTCACAGAGTTCATTTCAAAGCACTACTTAAACACACAACCTGTGCCATAATGACACGATTTGTCCACAATTTGGCGTACTTATTTAGTTGAAAATCGGTACGCAAACTTACATTCGAAGATTTCGGATATTTGTCTCAGCATTGCTCTTTTCTGTTAGTTTATCGTAACTCTAAACTTGTATGCAGTTTAAACTTAAGCAATTAAGTAACACCCTTCACCCACATAAAAATACTGTAGCATCAACACAAGCACACATATACACACACACACACAATATTATTTGCATTGCTTAATTCTTTACACAGTTATATCTATATAGACAAAACGAAATTTCAACAATAGCAATTAACAATAACAATAAAAGCAACAGTAACAATTACAGCTAAACGCCGCATCAACTAACCAAATTAAAGCATTGCCATAATCCACACAGTTGCTATTCCACATACATACCAACAAATGCATACATACAAACGAATGAGAGATGATATGAAATTTGATTGAGAGTGTTTATTCGATTTTGTTTTACTTTGTTATATTGCTTTTTTTGCGCTAATTGGATTTGAATTGTAGCTAGTAATCGATTAGTTCGAAACGAAAATCATTTATACAAAATAATAATTGAAGCAAGAAGTAAATACATAATGATGTAAATGTGAAATTGCAAGCGAGTTTGATTTTTGCTAGACTAAGCGAGGCTCTTGAGGCTGAGCACCTCTATCTTTGACTTTAGCGACGTAGTGGACTCATTAGACTCACTCTTATAATTATATTTTAGTACATAACGGACAAAATTTTGCATAAAGTTGCATGCTTCGGATGATTAGTAGTTTTGTGTTGGCATTTAAATGTTCCCGCTTTAATTACATTTTTTGCTTGGCATTAAACTGTAGAACCGTCCTAAATTTTTTCCACACAATTTTATCTTTTGGGGAGATACTTTATAACAATAAAACATAAATATCTGATAAAGTTTTTAATAGAAATATTTACATTTGATTAGTTGATGCAGTAAGATCCAGTATGCGCAGTAATGAGCAGTGTTGCGTATCAGATCAATCAGCAGGGCGTGTGTTGGTTGTAGGCGTATAAATAAACTGAGAATTAATGGAAAATCGAAGTAGCATTTAACAGGCTTATGAGTTTAGAGGCGGCAACTGTCCGCCTATTTCATAGACTCACACACCTTTAGTCCTACATTCGAATATAACGGTGTGCCAGGCGCATAAAGCTAAAAATTAATAACAAAATTTTAATTTTTGTCTGCTATATAATTGTTTCGTTTATTATTGAATTTTTTTGCTCAAATTAAGTTCCTCAAAACCCGTCCAAATGTAACAGACAAATTAATGCAATTTTGTTTTTTACCCACAAAATTTTGTGACTGAACCCACTCGAATATATTTTAGTAATATGCAGGGGGAGGGGGTGGGGTTTGGGTTCCAGAACCTCCCCCATAGCCTATAATTATTCAACATTTTCAATCACTATGCATGATATGCACGTTGCCACATTAGCAAAAGGTCTTACATTAAAAAATAATAATAAAAATTGTTTGGTAAAACCGATATGTTTTTTTTTAATGGTCCACTTCAAGCTCAATACTACTAAGCTATTTGCATGATCAACAAATATGTCTAATGAGTGTTAGAACGCTGGCCGGGGTGTCGTGCAGGATGTCGGTACAAGCATTTTGGATGGCTTCTACGTCCCCAAAACACCTTTTTTCATTGGTAAATGCAAATTTTTTTGAGAAGGTGGAAGTCGCACGGTGTTGCATCAGGTGAAAACGGGAAGTGGTTGATGGTTAAAATGCCACTTTTAGCCAAAAATCCGTCACAAGTGTATACTGATGAGATGGCGTCCTTCGATAGCCGAATGTTTAGTTCAAATGCGATAAATTTATGTTATTGAGAAGCTTAAATCTAATTTGAAATATTACAATTAAGATTTTGAGTGATCTCTGACGAATTCACGCACAGTGTTGATAGAATCTGCGGTGATCGCGGAATTCTGTTGGCTAACACGTTGGTCATCATTTATGTCCTGGCAATCGTTTTTAAATAGCTTGTACGATCCATGAACTCTGCACGGGATAAATAATCACACCATAAACTTAATTCATTAATTGAAATGTTTTAGTAAAAGTGTTCACAAGTTTAAAACACAAGTTATTATTGCCTCTTTGTTCGACGCCCATTTTTGTATCGATGACACAAACATACTTTTACTTCAGGCGCAATAACTTCGCTTCCAGTGAACCAAATTTCATGAAACTGACTAAAAATCGGCAAAGTTTGATCATTTCCAATACACTAAGTCACATATAAGTGGCGCCACCACAAAATGCCCTATTTATAAAGTGTAGTTGACTTTAAAATGTACGCAATACTAAATTGGGGAAACCATTTTTTTAAACCCCCCGGCCCCGCCGAGCCCATAATGTATATATATATATGGGGCATTTCACGTCAAGCGGACAACCCAAAAAATGAATTTTGTTTATATTCTGGTCAGTTATACTTCTAGTAGCCGTGGATGTGTACACCCAATTTTTTTTTCGTATGATGTTTTCTTGCTGAGTTATGAGCTTCTAAAAATTGACTAAACATAAAGTCATGAATTTTTGGATGCTTATTATCTGTATCAATTAATTTGTAACAAAAATTTAAAAAGTATTGTTTCTTATAGTAAAAAAGTTGTTTTTTTGTTTTTGTCGAATTCTAAATTTTAATTTTTTTTACGTATAGTAAACCGGAAGTGAAAATTTGAAATCGATATTTGAGCAACTTCGACAATTTTTTTTTTATTATTTTAACGTAAATTTAAGCTTCAAATGTACTAATTCTCCACAAAAAAAATTAAAACGCGATCTCCAACCGTTTAAGACTTAGAGCACATACAGTACATACACATAGCTGAAAATAATGGATTTTTACACAAAATTACATAAAATCCATTATTTTCAGCTATGTGTTACATACACAGAAGTTCGGGTAATGTGATATGGTCGGGTAATGTGATATAGTGGCTTATTTCACAAGTGCGTTGACTTTTTTCAAAACTAACCTTTTTAAAACATCATAACAGCTAAAAACTCGTGCTGCATGATTTTGGATGTGTTTGCGTAAATATTTACAGTGAGTGTGATGAAGTGCTTTCAGTAGGCTTGCACAAGTTTTTGGTCACGAAGTTTGAAAGCATAAAAGGTAAAAAAAAATATTATTAGAAAGTTCGAGGCTAATCAGAAGTAAATCAGTGATATCGATTATGAGTTTGCGAGGTACGCTCTTCTCAGCAAAATTATTATTGTTTTTTTATAATATTTTTTTCGCAAAAAGTCAATTTCGGGTAATGTGATATACCAAAGTTCGGGTAATGTGATATAGTACATCACAGTACCCAAACTTATGACAGTAATACTATTTGTATACAGAAATGTACATATACTTTTTTTTATAATATTTGAAGTGGAATATTCTCAAAAATCTGTTATGGTTATGTTTTAGATAAAAAACTCCATGAAATCGGTTTCTCGGTAAAAATTTGTAACCCTGGTTTACCTCGTTAGATTGTAATTAAAAAAAAAAAATTAGAAACACGTCTCTAATTATTTTTGATTTGGAGTATTTTCACCAAGTTTAAAACTAATCGGTCTGTTAATTAACGTTTTTTCGGGTATATCACATTACCCGCCGATGGTATATCACATTACCCGCCACTTTTAACAGACGCCAATATTTGGATATTTTGATTTTTAATTAAGAAACAGTTTATCTTAAAGAGTCAATAATCATAGATATACTAAATAATATATCAGTGAACAGTTTGAGACCAAAAAAAGTGTGTTTTAAGGCAAAATGTGTCGGGAATCGCTGTAAAACAAACAGGTATATCACATTACCCGAACTTACTCTACTGTATGTGCTCTAAGTCTTAAACGGTTGGAGATCACGTTGTGGAGAATGAGTACATTTAAAGCTTTAATTTACGTTAAAATAATTAAAAAAGAAAGTGTCGAAGTTACTCAAATATCCATTTCAAATTTTCACTTCCGGTTTACTATACGTAAAAAAAATTAAAATTTAGAATTCGACAAAAACAAAAAAACAACTTTTTTACTATAAGAAACAATACTTTTTAGTTTTTTTTTTATAAATTAATTGATACAGATAATAAGCATCCAAAAATTCATGACTTTATGTTTAGTCAATTTTTAGAAGCTCATAACTCAGCAAAAAAACATCATACGAAAAAAAAATTGGGTGTACACATCCACGTCTACTGGTCTAACTGACCAGAATATAAACAAAATTCATTTTTTGGGTTGTCCGCTTGACGTGAAATGCCCCATATATATTGCATGAAATTAATTACTAACGAAAAATATGTTGTCGATTTTGCCAGTATTCCTGTTTAGTTGTACGCAAACTAACTCGCTGCAATTTCATGCCTGAATTTTTGCACGCATTTCAACCAACACTTAATGCACTCCCATGCCAATTCTAAACGAATCTCTTGAGTTTACTTGTATCTATTTAGTTAAACAGGGACTGGGCGCATAACGTCGAAAGTGGGAACAGAACTGCGTTACTGATTGTAGTCGCAGCACTGATTTTTCGGTATTAAGGCTGACGCTGATGACGAAGGTGATGGTGGTGCTGCTAGAGCTGATGATAAGCTGATAGTGATGATGATGAAGCTGGTGATGTTAACAGCGACGAGTGACGACGACAAAGGCATTAGCGTTCCTTTGGCGTCATGTCTGGACTGAATAATGTCAAGTGAATTAGTTGGCAATTATATGTATGTATATGTATGCGTATGCACGTGCCGGCATATACGTGGCGCTTATGTATCACAACAATGTATTCTTTATGGGGTTGGGGACATAAGTAAATGTATAAGTTACGATTAGTGTACACATTTAGTATATGAGCTATCAGCAAACTGTCGCTGCTACCAATAATAATGATAATAGTGGCATTTGTAAAACAGTTGATTTTTGCACCAAGCATCCAGTTTACATACATATGCAAACATGTTGAAGCAACGTATATTATATATATACATATATATATATAGTATTTTCTTTAAGATTTTTAGCAGTAATACAATATATATTCTAAGTTGATTCAATAAATGCTAATATATGACATGAAATTTATAATGACCGCAAGTTTGTAACGAGCCTTTAAGTAATTATTGTATAGCGAGATAAATTAAAGGTACGACTAACATTAAGTTTAATTATAATTAAACTAAAGATATTCATAAACAAATCGAATGCAAGGACAGTAGTATACAGCTCAGCCCTCGAACAACACAGTACCACTGACCGTTGTAATGTGCCACATGCGTCGCGCATGCGTGCTTGGCGGCTGGGCCCTCAATAGTAAACAATATCTTGAGACTCAATTGGAAGTAAATAATTATCAGCGTAACGATTGAAGTAGCATCAGTAAAGAATCGCAAAACGCGCAAGCAGTCGAGTGTGTGTATGTGTGCGAGTTTCTCTTAGTTTAAAATTGATTTTGGCGACGCAGGATTCCAACTGTTGCGTTTACCGTTTCGATTACAGTGCAGTTCATATCGAACGCAATTGCAAATAAGTTTCTGCGACAGTTGTTCATGAAATGGCTCAGCAATAATTATGTGCGTATGTCTGTATGCGGCAAAAACGAATATAAATTATGTTATAGTTGAAATTCGTTAGAAATTCAGTGGTATAGTTTTTGGCACACGACACGAGCATGCAGCACATACATCCATATATAGGCACCACCTGTACCCGCGAGAGGGCGTACGATCGTGTAATTTGGAAACAAAACATCATTTCGTACTTACATTTAAATTCTATGTATTTATTCAATAATTTCATGTAATGAATGTTTATTTTTATTTTACTACACATTTCAATAATGTTTATGTCCTATGTAAACTAGCATTGGCACATTTAGTATTCAACGCAAACAAAAAAATTAAAAAAAAGCAAACAAACAAACATAAAAAGTAAAGAAAACTTGAAGGAGAGGAAAGTTTTTATTTGTATTAAAAAATCTATGAAATTCACACTTGTTTTTTGTTGTTACTACGCGTTTTGCATTTGGTTAGCAGTTGTTCGAACGTTGGAGTACACATTTGAGCAAGGACGCTTTTGCATGAATGCATCTTCTGGTAACATTGTAGCGGAATAATCGGAACTACGTTTTGCAGCTGTCTACTTTCAGAACCAATGTAATGCTATGCAAAAAATCATGCCGCGATTATTGATTTGATGAGAGCGTAGCCGGAAGTCGCCGAATGAAAACCGTGCTTCATTAGTAATTGGCTAATCAGTTGGATATCAACTGAATGGGCTTATTGTATGGGAGTATGTTGTGCTTTAACTAAAGCATCAATCAGTTGAACATATAGTAAGCCATGTGGCGGCCTCGATAGTTCAGCGGGTAGCGCGCTGGCTTCTCATACCAAAGGTCCCAGGTTCGATTCCTGGCTCGGGCTGGTGAAAAACTCGTCTACTTCTATCGCTATCCACATGAAGCAGATGAGAATTACAAGAATCGCACAAGGGCGCTCTTGGCAGGCAATGGCAAAACCTTCAAGTGTGAACGTAAAACTGCCAATCGCCGTTCGGATTCGGCGTTAAACTGTAGGTACCCTCCCCCTCCCTTTCCCTATCCGCTTGAAATGTGCGCTGTAACATATGTTGGAAAAACAGTGTTGCATACGCTTTTCAAAAACGGGTGAAATATGAGATATTACTCTCATTTTCCTTCCCTATCCCCCATGGGTATAGTACAATGGTCTGAAATGGACTGCTTGTAGCCTTCCTGCCCACCCTCACATCCATCCATCCATCCAAGCCATGTTTGGTGGTACTGTCGTTTTGCGTCCGAATAATCATTTCAATAGCTGCTCTCATGCTAGAGCTATGTGTGTGCGAAGTAGTCTTTTTGCAGGTCGATGTCGGTCATTTTCATTGATTGTTCAGCAGATTTATATAATTAAAGCACAAGTTGAGAAGAAAGTGCAGATTCATGCTGCGGATGCGCACTCCATTTTCCCTCCAATCTTAGTCGCTTCTGCGATGTTGTTTAACAGAGTTGTTTAGATCCCTAAACACTGCCGGCCGCGCGGCTCTTAGAAATGTCAATATTATTGTATTATGTTGTCCATTTATGTGTTTATATGTACGGATGGCAACCCTGGCCATCCCGAAGGGAGCTTGCGCGACCGGCGGACACTCGATGTACGAACTCCGGCTAACAAACACCGATCCCCCGCGCTCAACTTAAAACTTAATCTCTAAATTTCAAATAATAAACAAACACTCCATAAATTAAATAAAACAGACCTAGACATATAACCGACAATCACGTCTTTTATTTTGGCACGCTCGCGCGGTTTAGTTAATACACAGAATTAAACAAGAGTGCTTCACAAATTATAAATTCTAATAAAACTATTGATCAAATTGAACATGTTTGTATATATTATAATATTTTTGGAAACCCAGTCAGTTAGTCGGTCGGCATATCTTGTTTTTATATGCGTACAGAGTGTATTTGGACATATCCCCGGCTGTACTTAAGGTAACTACAGCTTACATGAACATTTCGCCAGCTATGCTCGGCACAAGTGTCTATTATATTGTGTAGGTACACAGATAACTTGATTATTGTCCCCGGCTAGCTAAGACATGCAGCTTGCTAGTTGCAAGTTTAGTACTTGTTCGTCCGCTTAAGGGTCGGCTGCTCTGACGGCTAAAATTAAACCACACTGGCTCACTGTTGAAACTAGACTAAAGCTCCGGTTGCCCGGAGCCTTTATTTATCATATTTCTTATGTCCTAGTATCTACTTATTTACAATATTCCTTATCCTAACGTTTTGCCTGCACATGCACATAGGTAGCATGACCCAAAGTGCATGGCAGCCTAAATACACAGCACGATAAGAGAATTTTGGCCGCACGCTCTTATCGCACTTGTTACTTGAATTGCAGCGGTCACCACTTGATAAGTGCAACCAGATGTTGGTTATCTTGTGGTGCCATTGCAAGATTCAACATATTGCCCCCGTTGAAAGGAGTAGCCTTTCAACATAAAACATGCGGTTTTCTTAATCTCCTAAACTTATTCAAGCTAGGGCAGCAGCGGGCAGCGATGTTGACCTCAGCTTCCTGACCTTCCAAGCGCCGGCTGGTTACTGCAGGTGTTGCAACTGCTGGTTGTCAACTGTGATCTGCGATCTCTTTACTATTTCAATTTTGCATCTTAATTCCAGCTACTTGAACACTGGCAGCTAAGTGCTGATGTCGATTGTGCGCGTCGCAAGTCACGTCTGCTTCCTTCAGATCACAATTTTCCGGCTGCTGTCACCTTACTGCATAATGCTGCAGTATCCCTTGCCCCTCGAAAGTGACAGCTCGACAGCCATTTTCACTCGGGCAAGCTGTCTCACGCTTCTGCGCGATCTTGGAGTTCCTCCATTTCTCGTTGATGAACTTCAACGATCTTCTTCGCGTTGACTTATCTGCCACACAACGAAATAGCGCTGATAGGACGGGCCCAGTTGCACTCAAGCAAGCGATTGTCCACCTTTCTGGAATATCATCGCCCTCAACGTCAGCTCGACAGCCGTTTTCACTCGGGCAAGCTGTCTCACGCTTCTGCGCGATCTTGGAGTTCCTCCATTTCTCGTTGATGAACTTCAACGATCTTCTTCGCGTTGACTTATCTGCCACACAACGAAATAGCGCTGATAGGACGGGCCCAGTTGCACTCAAGCAAGCGATTGTCCACCTTTCTGGAATATCATCGCCCTCAACGTCATCAAGGTTACCGCACTCAGGATCGACTGGAAGAGAAACTTCTTCCTCCCGAGTTTGTTTGGCCCCTCACCATATTCCTCTAGCTTTGCGCCTTTTGCGCTTTCAGCCTTTTTGGGAACTGGTTCCTGCTACCGTTGGGCCAGCCGCACGTCCTTCAATTTTGTGAGGTTGGTCACCGACCTTGTGGCTCTTTTCGGCTACATTCTTCCAGTAATCGGCAGCCAGTCAATGCGAGTCGACATCAGTACGTGCAGCAACCTTCTTGCTGCACGAATTACACTTCGAGTGCAGGAGGCTTCTTCATCGCATCAATCTTGCGATGGGTTGCGGAATCTTACGTCGAACATATTGCAGTATTCCAGATGACGCTGCTTGTCCAAGCGTTGCTACTCCGTCATAGCTGCATTCCTCTTACGGTCCCACGATGTTCGCGTTGACTCACGCTGCCCTGCTCTTATAAACCATCCCTGACTTATATTTAATAAGTGGGATTTTAATTAACATTAGTCTTATACTAGTCATTTTTTTACATGCAGGCTGTTTTCATTGTACTTCAAATTTCGGCAACATTTTGCTTCCTTATACATTTTTCTTTAATTTAACATTCCTTCTTTTCATTTCACTTAAATTCAATTTTAAATTTGCCGATTTATCTATCAATTTATATCTTTATAACTCGTATAGATTTTTTCCTTTTTACTTAACTTTAAATTTTCTTTTTAATTAAAATTTAGTAATTATACTCTTTTAAATTTCGTAGTAGGAAAAGAATAAGCCGCATATATGTAAGTCGCCTGATCCTTGCGTCTACTATGTCACCAAGACCATTTTCTGCGAAACTGGCCTTGGTCACCCTGCCCCCCTGCAATTAATTGCAGACCAACCATTTCTTTCGGAGGATCGCGACCTAGTTACTCTGTCGGTTGGTGGACTGTGTAACATTCGGCTTCTTTTTTGGACAGTTATAGCACGCGCGTACAATTTGCGCTGCAATTTGTCTTCCTCGCAGCGGCCAATATTTTTACCGCGGGAGTTCTAGCAACTCTTTCGCTCCACTATGCCGGTTCTCGTGATTACCTGAAATTAATGATTGAGTTAATAAGCACGTGGATGGTAGCACAATTGGAAGCTTCGTGTCATCCGACCTCTGCGATCGAACGTCCACTCGAATGATTCCATCTTCACCTAAAATTGGAGATAAATCGGTTAGTTTTGATGATCTTACCGTTTTCCCTTCCTTTAAAAATTGAATTTCTTCAGAAAAGTACCTGTGCTGCTCTCTTCTTATTAAAGTTTCAGTTCGTTTACTATCTTTTGTTGACCTGTGTTTCGTAGTTCCACAGTCCTTTTAGCGCAGCTCCAATTATAACCCAACCAAATACCGTGTTCTCCATATAAAGACTCGACCTCAAATATCTTTTCTTTCCGTTCTTTAATATGGTTCCCATAATTTCCGCCCCTAGAAGTATGTCTACTTGATTTGGGGTGTGAAATTTCGGCTCGGCTAAAGGAGTTCCTTTTGGGAGATTCGATATCTCAAGCTTTTTCCCCTGGTAAATTTGGAGTAATTTTTGGAAGAACCATTGACTCAACTTTGATTTTGAAATCATTGTGAGATGATTTTACTTCCACCATTACTTCCTCCTTTTAATTTCGTACCTGAAACCCCTTCTATGGTTGTTTTCACGTTTTTTGGTTTGAATCATAACTTGTCTTAATTGTTCGGTGATGAAACTTCCCTGGGAACAGTTGTCCAGCACCGCTCTTGCTGTTATGTATTTGCCTTGGTGGTTTTTTTACTTACACCAAGGCCGTTGCCAGTAATAGGTGATTCCTATTAGTGCCTATCGCTAATGCAACATTCGATTTATTACTACCGAAGTTGTCATTATGCAGCAGCGCGTGGTGTGACTTCTTGCATTTTTGGCAAGGTTCCACCTCACAGCTTTTGAACAAATGCCCTTTCCTTAGGCATTTGGTGCATATATGGTACTGTTTCCCCAATACTATTTTGTTTATTTATTTTATTTTTATTTATTTTATTTTATACTATACTATTGATTCCGTTTACTATACTATACTATACTATTTGATTCCGTTTCCCCTCTGCGAGCTTTTTGAACTCCTCACAGTTATACAAGTTGTGTAAGCTGTCACACCCTAACACGCATTTCTTTGAATCATTTTGGGTTCTATTCGTCTCATTTTTGAATCGTATCCCTATATTTGGCAGCTCGAATCTTCTAGCATTCAATCGTTCACTTCCTTCAAGTGCTTTGAATTGCTTTTCGAGAAATGCTAAAAGATTTTCTATTGATGGTACTTCTGTTGAATCTGGAAAGGATTCCTCGTACCGAACCTTTGTGTGTGAGTCTAGCTTCCTCACAATTATGAAGTGAATGAGCGCTTCTTTAACTTCAGTATCTGAGAGCTTAGTAGCCTCTAACCAAAAAGTATAGAACATAAAGAGTGTGCATCACGTACAAGCAAAAATTTGAATGCGCCACCAGTGTTGCCGTTTTGGTCCAATTGGACCAAAATTGGTAGCTTCGTTTCATAAATTAAGGCTTTGGTAGGTTGGTTGGTTTGTTGTGATTTTCAAGGAATTTTGGTAGGCAACACACTGCATTAATAAATGTTCTATTTTTATGATTTTAAAATTACTCTGTAGCTTGTGAACAAATTTTACATGCAAAAGTTCAAACATCTCTGCAGGGAAGATCTAAAGCTATTGAAGATTATAACGCCACATATAGTCCTTTCTGAAGAAAATTTAACTCTACTTCCTTTGATTTCAAAATTTAGTGGACTGCGATCCAGATAAAATTATAACGCAGTTAAACTAAATTTTTGTTTAGCAAATTTATTTTGGTAGGCTGAGATTGATTTTGGACCAATTTTGGTAGGGGAAAAAAATTCTTAGTGGCAACACTGATCGTCACCCGTCTTCATGATGCGGGGGGTAGGCAACAAGAACAAACACTTGAAATGAGAGCACAATGCTCTGAGCGCAAATCATAGCAACACGAATGAAGCGTCTGTGCTCACTCGTTCATTCTCGCACAATTGTGCGAAGAGAAGGAGGACGATGTGCTTTTGTTGTTGTTGTTGCGCTGGCGAAAAGCTGAAATTGTAAAACGATTTGTATTTTCTGGCTGGCTTTTGTTCTTCTTTTATAAGCCTGCACGGCGTCTCATATTGCTCCTGAACTCACTGCCGACTGTAGTGTGCGCAAAATCATAGAAAAGAAAATATGGCTGGCATGGCGACCTATATAATCGCTACAGGCAATTAAAAAATAAATAATAAGTAATCAACAAAGACAATTAAAAAAAAAGAATTGGAAAGAAAGGAAGACGTTTTTATTAGCCCGTAATAATTTTCCGTCCCGTTCTTTGGAACTTTTTTTACGGTCCACATATAATGCTTGTTTAAAAGAACTAAAATAAGAAAATCTAATATTGTAATTTTATGGTCACATCATTCGCCATGGAACCATTCAGGTGTAGAATATGTATACTATTTTTAAACGTAGGCATGCCGTTATAACATTTTTCTTATGACAAAATACTTGTCTTATTATTTATTTCTTTATTTAGTGCTTTAGTAGTGCATCCGCCCTATTGAGAGCCAATAGACCTATTAAATTATGTTTTCCATACAATCTTTTAACCCTTGGTTTGTCCGTTAGATTTCGATGTAAAAAAAAAAAATTAAAACACGTATCTAATTATTTTTGATTTCAAGTGTTTTCACGAATTTTGAAGTCAATATGTCCATCAGTTAATTTTTTTTTTTGTAGTTTTCCCATATTCTCAAAATCAACCATGTGAAAATATAAACTAATAACACTGGTAAACACTGTTTTTGTCACATGAGCTTTGTGATGCTTTTTGTTTATGTTGGTGTACCCTCATATCTAATAATTTTGTTTCAATCACGTCCAGTTTTTTTGTGACAGCTACATATTCATTTCTGACCTCATATGAAGAGGTCCATAACAAAACGCAATAATTCCACTTTTTAAGTTTTTCGTTTTTTTGACTGAATCCAATTCTACATGTTAAAATCTATGTATGATAACAATTGTTATAAAACATACCAAAGGTCAATAATTTCACTGTTATTCAAAACCAAAAATAATGGTTCAGACCAAAATGCAACATTTCCATATCTATGCCATAAATAACTTAGAGATATTAGTGAAAAGTCAATGATATAAATTAATTTTAATAAAATTTAAATTTATTGTTATGGTAACTCTACAATAACTATAAAACGGTAAGAATTTTATCGAGTTTTTGGGCGTGTTGAAAAAGATTTGCGAAAAAATACTACAATTTCTTTAAAGAAATCACAAAGTTTATTTTGAGAACGGGCAAGTTACTATTTTAGGAAAGGATTGACACCTTAAGGATTTAAAAATGTTGGCAGAATATTACCGTCCTATAAACGGTATACAGAGTGTAGTCAAAACTTTTGAAACTTACAAAGTTGAAGGCAAAGAAAAATTTACCAGCTATCTTAAAAGAGGCAGCTATCTCGGACAGCCTTTCAGTTTTAAAAGCTTTGGACAGCTATTCTTTCTCATCGAAAACCCTCTTGAATTGCCACAAGGAGCTCAACAATCTAGGTACACGGAACCGTGTAGTTTTGGTTTGGATACCGGGGCATGAGGGCCATGAAATGGCGGACGCACAAGCCAAAAATGGAGCAGAGCCCATTCACAGGGCCAGCCCCGATGTTCGGGTTTAGCAAAAAAGACCTGAAACAGGACATCCAAAACTGGACGCAAAAACGCAAACAGAAATACTGGAACAACTTGGAAGGTCTACACCACTCCAAAAAGTTCCTAAACTTCAACAGAGAGAGCTATCTCTGCTCTAGATCTCAACAGAAGCCTATGTGGTGCTGTAACAGGCCACTTTTTCTGTAATAACCACCTCTACAAACTTGGTCTTACCGACAGCAGAACATGTAGATTCTGCCAGGAAGCTGACGAAACAATGGAACACATCATTACCAACTGTCCTGCCCTGACACACAGACGTGCAAAGTTTCTAGGGAAACATAGCCTCGGTGAAGAGGACCTGATGCAAATATCGCAGAAAGGTCTGATTCAATACCTGAGCATATAAAACACCAGATGATTTAAGGGGCACAATAAACCTCTCAGGTTGCGGTGCGCAAGGGCTTGGCCCAACCCATAATCATTACATTACATTACATTAAAAGAGGCAAAATACCCCTTCGTTTGCTTGATGGAATTCCTCTTGGTGTTGCAATTGATTCAGAAAAGACGAAAGATGTTGTTAAACTATTGGAAAACCATTATGGCCAACAGTGGTCAAACATTTCCGGGTTAGAATATTATACAAAGATATTGTTAGACGAACAAGGAAATAGTTGCAATGAAACCGATGCTGTAACCTTATGTGACTGTTTGGAGGAGGACACTGGAATGAGAGTGTAACACAATGTTGATTTTTTTTTAATAGTTGAATACTTTTGTAATACTTGAATGTACTTGTGTGATATAATGAAACTTATGCAATTCAAATCAAAATATCTATTTATATCTATGTTATTCACAGCAAAACGCCACAATTCCAAACCTAGTTCATATCAAAACGCAACATCTCCATAGGGTTCATAGCAAAATGAAATAAATACTATGTATCGGACCAAAACGCAACATTTCCAAATTTGTTTTCTAAATAACTAAAAAAGTAATTGCCAAATAAATTAACTTCTTTATGATTTGTATTGTTCCTAGAAAACTGTTATTCCACAGCAACTATCTAAAAAAATATATACATCCTACTGACTTTAATTACCTTTATTCGTTTATCCAAAAAATGTTTATGGTGGAATTATTGCGTTTTGTTATGGACCTCCTCATATACGTGTCTGTTTTTGAATAACTTCATTTATACGACTGTATAACTATTGCATTCGACTAATAGTATAAACAGAATCAAGTCGTCGGCCGATTTTTACGCACCGAACGTACGCTGTCAAAATTAAAACACACAGCAGTGCATGTGATTGCCCACAACGACGACGACTGCGATAGTCGGCCGACGACCAGTCGTCCGACGATAGAACAAATTCTAATTTGGTCGCAGTCGTCGTGCGAACCAATCAGCTGTGCAGCTGTCAGAGGTGAAAATCGAAAATGTAAACAAACGAAAAATTCTGCAAAAATGTTGTGATTTGTGCTACTTTAAGGTTGCAAAGTTGTAAGTGCTTCAAATTTTAATAAAAAATTGTGCCAAATAATCAATTTTGTCTTTCGCTTTCGTATGTTTTAGAAAATGGGCAGGACGGAGCTGCTAATTGAGGAAGTTGCCCCTTGACCTATCGTGTGTTTGCAGGAATAATTTTTGTACACAGCTGATGCGAATTTCGCACCCATTATGTTTCACTGTGCGTTATTCACGACGACTGACGCGCTGCGTCATTTTTCGGTGCGAATAAATTCGGCCGACGATTTGGTTCTGTTTATACTATAACTTACATCATATCACAGAACAAACAATATACAGAATGCGCATCTGGTGTAAAGAAAATTTTCTTTGCGGGTTCCAGCGGTAGGGCCCGTTTGTGGATGCGGGGGGAAGAAGTAAAGGGGACGAGAACGCACAGAGCGCGAGAGCGTAAAATGAGAAGCTGTGAGAGCGCAAAATCAAATGTTCGGAGAGCAAACAGATAAAAGTATTGATGGCATGCCGGTGTACAAAACAGTAACGCACCATATATGTGGTTGTTGTTGTTGGCCAACAAAGCGACGTGCCGCATGCATTATGATGGAGGAAACACGTACAGGGAAAAGGCGACAGCCTGTGGTTGTTGTTGTCGCTGGCTAACAACTGAAGTTAGAATAAATTTTTGCTTTGGCTGATTTCTGTAAGGAGCTCAACGACTCACAATACTACGATAAAAAAAAACGCTAATTGTGGGAAAGAGTTTGGTCAAAATAACCAGAGTTTATTACGATTTTAAGTTTTCGGGGTTTAGTTACATATTTCTTTTCTGAGGCCCATGAACAATGCTTCCTGAGAAGAACTAAGATCATAAAATCCAAAATTGTGTTTTTATGATCAGGACATGTGGAAAACCATTGTGGTGTAGCATTTTGACATTTAACTTTTATTAAATTTTTTATGCCTACAATTTGTGGCTGTTTTTCAAAAATGCTGCGGAAAATTGAAATGTGTACTTTGCTTATCTCTAATAGAATTTGCGATGGACTAATAAGATTGCCGAAATCTTTGAGAGAGTTAAAGTTTTTGTGAAATATGAAAAGTTCACTAGGAACTGTTAGTACCTCATCTTCTTTTCTCAATTCACCTGCACATGTTTCACAGTTTATTTTGGGAAGTATTTTGTAAACAACATAACACAAAAAATATCTTAAAGACGCTAAATCAATGGTAAATTCAGAACAGTTCTGAAAATTATCATTTAATATGAAATCGGCAAGGATGGCTGTATTATTATCCACGTCGAAATCATCGGTTTGACTAGTTTCTTCGTTATGTTCAGGAGCTGAGTCGAGATTTAATACGATATTAGAAAGCGTTTCAAACGTAGTATCATTTAATTCTTCACAATTGCTGTGGGAACTCAATTGTACAATTTTGGCGGCCATTAAACGTGCTAATATATTATTAATATCAGCCACTGATGGATTTATATTATTACCACCTTTTTGTCGTAGTATAGAAAACATATTTTCAAGTTTGTCTTGGTTTAATGTCCTTGTCATTAAAAAAAAATTTCGGATTTTTTCTCAAAAAGCTCGTCTACTAATAGCAAAACAGCTTTTAGAGTAAGTTTCATCCCATCTAGAAAAAATACTTTTTTCTTTTTGTCAACAAATGAGATTTCATCCAGGTATTTAAGGAAGAATTTTATGTACTCATGTGATAAGCTGTTGAGTTGAATCGCAGATCTCTAAAAATTTTTGGAATATAACGATCCACTGCTTAGGCAATAAAATATTTTGTCAATATTTTCTATAAAGCTGGCCGTAGATAAAGCCAATTCTTTAGAGCAACTTTTGAAACCTATAGTTTCAGCAGTTGTCCTAATAGCAGCTTGAACAGTCCTGCTGAAAATTTGGGTTGCCAGTTTTACTTTCATTTTCTCGAAAGAATTTGGAAAAATGTGTTGGCTGGTTAGTTTAGGACACATTTTTGTTGTTGATTTAAGTTCCATTTCAAATAGTTCCTGAACTACCCTAAAACTAGCAATTCCATTTGGTGTAGCTAAGTCGCATTTGAGCCAGCCATTTCTCAATGATTTAACAAGGTGCGGGAAATCATATATGCAGAACACTTTTCCATCATTATACATGAAAAAAGGCCTTTCCAAAGTTACACCCATATCCGAAAAGCACCCTTGGTCACAAGTTATAACTTTTACTGTAATGCCACAACTATTAAGAATTTTAAAATTTTCCAGAATTATATTTTCCAACATATTTGCAGAAAGTCCGTTTTTGGAAACAAAGTAATTTAGTACCAATGACCAGTTAGAAAACATTGATTTGACCATAAAAACACATAATTGTTTTCCTATTTGGCCATTAACCAAATCTAATTTAGGATTATATCGTAATTCCTTTCTAATTGCCATTTCATCCATTAATAGAATCATGTTGTTTTTTTCGCTCTGGGTCAAATCCAAGCACCGTTTTCTTATAACCTCAAAAGCAGAGTTCTTAAAACCTGGCTGCAGGAACTTAACAGGGCCCATCGATTAACAGTCGAGATATGTGGCAGATTTATAGCCTATTTCCACCGAGCGCTTAAATGCATTTAAGGGCTCTGTTAAGCTTGAGAACTGTCAAGCGTTTCCACCAAAACTGTGTTAACTCCAACAGCTGGTTTTTGTTTACATTTTTATTTGGTCAAGCCAAATTCTGCATTTATTTCTCGGCAGCCACAGCTTACCCATCGCCGCCATCTTCTTGTATACGTATGTATGGTTTCTTGTAGCCCCTCTTCTGCATGAAAACCACTCCGCTTTCCTTCTCAACAGTATAGGAATGTCTGCGTTTTCATATTTGTGAAAATTTATTTCATTTGTCAATGTTTATTTCATTTATGAAAGTTGTCAGCAGCGCCGTAGCGAGGGTCTCGGGGGCCCTTGTGCAAGATTTCGTAAGGGGCCCTTGAAAATGAATTTCTAAAAAAAAAAAAAAGGTGATTTCGAAGCCTTTTCGAAGTCCATTAAAAAAAGGGTTCAAAGGTCGTGAGAAATTGAAAACAGCATTATACTTTGGTTTAAACAATTTCTTTATTTCTCATATGTGTGCACATACTATTACACTATATTCTGTATTAGGTAGATATTTTTACAGCCAAATATTCTAGACTGCACGTAATTATTTGTAACTTACAAATAACGAAATCACAGAAACATCACTCATGAAAATATACTGTTCCTGCACATTAGGTGTCTCCTCAGTCATATAAACAAACTTTTTTATGTTTTTATTATATACTAATAGTAATTTGTTTGGTGGCAAAGCAATAATCGCTTAAGCGATAATCGTTTTTGGCCACAGATTTAATAATACTTTTTCGATGGACTTCAACGGAAAAAATGTATTAAGCTTTGATAAAATACTTAATCTTAACCAAAATGTACTTTATATAATGGTGGGGTTACATATTGCTGAAATTTTGCTCATATAAGGCAAAAACTGGCAACATCTTTTCAACAATATAGTAGCTTAATATTTGCATATCTAGAATACGTACAAGTTCTTACCTAATTCAGACCAACTTATAACTATTTGTCTACGGATATACTCTAAAAACCCCATTTTGAAGATATTTTTATAAAAAAAATAAAGGAAATATGCTGCAACTTGTTTTTATAGGTTTTTTGGTAGTCGGGTTTTAAAATACCTGAAGTTTAAAATTCCATAACAATAATTATGTGTTATTAAAATTTTTTATTAGTATCGAATATCGTTCGAATATTACTTTTAGCAATTCAAGCAAACAGACAAGAGAAACCAATCAACAGAAAAAAAAACGAAACACGACGAACAATATTTTTTTTTATATTTTCTTCAAAATGGCATAGTTGAAATTTAAATAATAATTTCTATGCACTGGTTGAATAAAAATGCCAAGTTCAAGAGAAATCGAACGATTGTATACACTTTTATCAGCATATTTCAATGATTGCGAATTACACGTTTCATCTCAGTTTAATTTTTCTGACTTGTCGACGTCCCAACAACCACTTTATTGTCTTTATCAAATTTTAAAAGATTCCTACAAGAATATGCAAAGTTATTGAGTTATTTTGTATTTAAATACAGTAATATTACTTAATGTATTATTTCATAATTTTCATTTTTGGGTATCGCATCCGTTGCGCTGTTTTCAAAGTTAAACACTATATCAAAAGCTTTTATCATATAATTACAATCCTCTGAAGTATTGTACGAACAGCATTTGGCAACGCGGTTAAAAAGGTGTAATTGTCACCTTTGCATTTGGCAACGCGGTTAAAAAGGTGTAATTGTCACCTTGAAACACAAGTGATAGAGTTGCTCACAAACCAAGGATATTTGATTAGAAATAAAAAACGGCAAAGACGACTTTTAGAGTCAATGTCGTACATTCGTTGTTATTATATTGTTGTTATTGTTAAAATCGGCAACGTTGATGTAAATTTCGTCCTTCGGCAATGTTTAGTTCGGTAACATGTTTGTCAAGTTTGTACTGGTTTTTACGATGCAACAAAAGAGAAAGATATATTTCTGCACTTGTCTGTTGCATTGGAAAAAACTTTACGCCCAATGCCTGACGCTCATCCCATGAAATCGCTACTTACTGCATGTAAGTAATAAAATTATAAGCTCTCAAACAAAGCAGCGTTCATAAAAAAAAAGGGTTCTCGAAAACATTTTCTATTAGATACTAATAAGAGCGTTCTAGAAAAAAAAGTTTCCCAGGGGCCCTTTCCATAAAAAAGTAGATCCAATTTTATACAATGTTATAAAAACGTTATCGAAGATCTTTTCTAGCTCATACTTTAAAACGAATTCTAAAAAAAAAAAAAAGAAATCTTCGGGGGCCCCTCAGGGCCGGGGGCCCTGGTGCGCCGCACCGCCTGCACATGCCTAGTTACGGCCCTGGTTGTCAGCTGATTGATACCAGAGCTGTCTGAATTTTTAATGTCAAGAGGTTTAGTGAGAAGTTCCACGTTTTTGATTTTCTCTTTCAGCATTTATTATTGGCAAATAATAGAAGTTTTGACTTTGATTATGACAGACGATATGTATTTTTGCGATAATTGCAGTAAAAAGTAATTGTCTTAGCAAAAAATCTACCACACCGAACGCAATTCGAATCCCCTCTTTCGTTTGTGTTCGCACGGCTCTTGCAGCGCCGTAAAGCATGCTATACAAATTTGTACATTTGTCAGTATTGCTCCAGCTTTTAACATAACATATTCTGTTAGACGTCAGTAAACGGCAAAACTGAGTTAACTCAGTTTTGAAAGTGAGTTAACTCACTTTGATACAAAAACAATTGCATGGGAATTAGAGCATTTAAATGCGATGTTAAATGCATTTAAGCGTTAAATGCATTTAAGACCCGGTGGAAATAGGCTATTAGATTTAGTTTATTTCTTAAAAATTGATATGTCGACTGCGAGACATAATAAATATTTTGAGCCAAATCTTTTACATCTTCCGTATATTCTTTAGGACGGGAACTAAGAAGAAGCTTACAAAATACCTTTGATTCTTTGCTCACGTTATTATAAGAGTCGATACGTTGGAGCACATCTGACTTTTTTGGTAATTTCTTCTGGTTTTTAATGTTTCTGTATTTTGCCAAAATGTAATACTTCTTTTTGTAAAAATTTACGGATTTAGCATATGATTCGCAATTATTACAATACCCATCTACAGACTCACTTTTTCGTCTCTTTTTAGTTGAACAATCGGGCTCTGAAAACTCATAAGTTTCTTCAACATTTTCCAAATTAAATACAGGAACTGCTCCACATTTTAAATATTTTTCCCAATTTCAGAACTTGAGAAGTGATTAACGCATATAAATAATTGTTTGGTGTATTCTTTAGTTTTAATGCTACATTTTTCTTGCCAAATTTGGCCCATAGCTGAGTCATAGGGTGGAAATTTAAACATTTTAAGTTTTTCATCATCCCGTCGAGATTTTAGGCAACATGTTATGCAGCATTGAAGCCCTGGTTTTATTAAATTTTTACCCACCCGGGGCAGTAAATTTTTACTCGGAGCCGGATCCATTTTTCGTATACTAATAAAGTGAATATGCCAAATCAAAGGTAATACAATGACCAGAAAGGATCAACTACGTCAAAAAAATAGCAAAAAATTCAAAATTGGAATCAACCACGTCAAAATTTAGACAAATAATTATACTTGAAACTAGCCTTGTAAATATATCTGTAAAAATTTTAAATTTGGATCAACCACGTCGAAAACAATTGCAAAAAATTCAAAATTGGAATCAACCACGTCAAAATTTTGACAAATAATTATACTTGGAACTAGCCTTGTAAATATATTTGTAAAAATTTTTATTTTGGTTCAACCACGTCTAAATATTTGCAAAATTTAATATCAATTAATCTAAGCGCAGCATGAACAAAAAAAACTACCATTCAGCTCGAAGATTCGATTGATAATGACCAAGGTATATTAACAAGGTACGCCAGGCTCAGAGAGCCGTCAAAATAAGGGGGCCAATTCAGGTTGCTTTTTGTTTGGAATGAATTGTTGGTTGCATCTTTTAGTATTTGTTCCTCAAACTGTAAAAACTGCGTTTGTGTAGGGCAAATGTTATGATTAAAAGAAAATTCTTGTTTTTAGCAACATATAGTTTTAATAGAATGCCACAAAGATATTTTGGTATTAATTGTTATCGTGTTGCTGAATGTCTTATACATTTTTGCCCCTTCAAAAATAAAAATGTAATGTTAATTTCTATGGAAGAGTTTTTGATCATTTTTTATTTACGTAAAATCTTTTTCTCAATTGTTTTTGTTTTAAATTTTTGTTTAAGTTCCTTATTCTAAAATACATGCTGCATTAAAAAAAATGCAGCATGTTGTTGTACTTCTTCAGCAAGCTGAACAGAATTAGAAAAAGAACATACAATTTCGCACAAATTGCTAACACATAAAATTTCCAATTTCAATTTATTTCATTCTTTCATTTGTATTCATTCCACAATATATTTTATTGCGTATCAGCACAGAATAAACAGTATACAGAATGCGCATGTCGACCAGCGAAGCAATCTGGATTTCGGGTGCGGGCCGAAAGCAGCAGCGGGGAGATAACAGAGTTTGTTGAACAGAACTTTTGTCTCTGTTAATTTCTCGTGCAACGATGATCTCTGTTATTGTCAACTTCGGTAAGTGCCGAGTGGTGCAGAGCAAGTTCGTGCGCTCGATGCCGGCCATAGAAGTTACTGTTATTTTCAATGAAGCGAATGATGGGCGATGTGCTATCGTTGTTGTTGTGTTGATTGAAATTGTAAATTTTGAATTTTTGTTTCTGGCTGACATTGGCCGGCAATTCCCGACGTGTGTCGGTTAATAAGAACAAGTTGTTTTCATGTTATTATGCGATCGACCTTCTGCGTGAAGAAATTTGTATCTCCTTATGAGCACTTGAATGGTAAGGATTCGCTAATTTGTTTTTTACTTCTCGCCGCGATTTATTAGGCCCACTCTAGGCCCCCAGTTTTTTGGCCCAAACATTTGTTTGTCAAACCAAACAAAAATTAGAGGTTCCGAAGAATCTTAATTACAAATTTGTGCATTTAATCATGTCTAATGTATGTACATATCTATTATAAAGCAAAAAGCTATAAGAAAAAAGTAAGTAAGCAACGACGATCCCGAATACTGGGAGAATAAATTTTTTGTTTTGGTTTTTTTTTCGATATATGTACGTACATCCACCATTTAAAGGATATTTCGTACATAACGGTTGTACCAAATCGTTTAACTATCATCAATAATAAAAATAGTGTGATATCTTTATAGTGACTTTCTAAGTCGATAAGTTATCCCCTTTTGACATTCGTTCTCATATATTTTTGCACGCTACACTACATCGTAAAATTGCTACACGCAGAATGAACCACAAAGCAAAAATAATTCAAATTCAATGTTTCATTTCCTAGCCGGCAACAATAATAACAACCATAGCTTATTGCTCTTCTCCCCATATATGTAAGAAGTAAGTGGCATTTCGTTTTGTTGGCCGACAACAACAGCAACCACAGCCTGACGCTATTTTCCCTTCAATGCTTCGCGGCCGATCGCGCCGCATGCGATCATTACTTCTTATCTCTGTGCTGTTTGTTCTGTGAAATAACAGAAACGAAAGCTGTCTAGTGCTGTTCTAATGTTAATAGCAGATGACGTAATGTTAAATTAACAGTGGTCGTAATATTACGACCCCTTAACATTTTTGAATTTGTATGAGATGCGCGTTCTGTATTACTGTTTATTCTGTGGTATCAGGCGGGTGTCATGGGCTATATTTCGCGTACATGTTTTTTACAATGTTACCCAAATCTGTACACAAAAGTATAGTTGTACAAACAACATTAACACTAATAGTAGGTTCTTTATTCTACAAAAAGAGCAACCGTTCACAAATAAGAGGGTGAAGAGAAGCATTTAAAGCTGCCGCTCCCAGCCTGGCGTGTCTTGTTAATATACCTTGACACGTGCTCGCTCTGCGCTTTCTTTTTTACAAACAAGAACAAGAAGCGGACAGGCAAAATTTGCATAGGAAAAAGTGACTGGCATGGCACAATCACAAGGTAGTGTTACGGGCGAGCGGATTTTATTTTTTTCTCGTCAGAGTTCGGTAGGTTGTCAAAAATTTTTGTCTATTTTGTTTACATTCGGCGAACAGCATTGCCAGCCAACTCTTTTTCTGTGAAATTTGAAGCATTTTTGCAATGATGAAAGAAAATAATTTTTCCAATTTTCGTTATGATTTTCTTTTTAATTACAGATGTGTTTATCAGGCTTATTTTGCAGTTACGTAGAAGGTGAATACTAAGCAATCATCGCAAAGCGAATATCGCTGCTCGGCGTTTTGATACTACGAGCAGTGGGCAGGAATCTGGATTCAAAAATTAATATAACAAACACTTTCGGCCGATTTATATTATGTACTTTTGCTGTTAATTGGTGTATTTTTACGTTTTCTTTCATCCTTCATCCAAATCTCACATTTGTAAACCAAGTGCTCTATTCGATGCTGGCAATACTGTTGGCAAGTGAACCGTCCGTCCGATTTGAAAATGAACCGAACAAAAACACTAACAAAATACACGTGAATTTTTTCTCTCTTTCCTGCCACTACCTTGTTATTGTGCCATGGTGACTGGCAATCGCTTTGCCAAAACAACCGCTATTTCAAAGTGCCCGAGTAAAGCCAAGCTGACTTGCTGCGGAAAACAACAACATTGCGTGTTGTTGTCGAAATGAGAATAAACCAATCCATCGAATGAGTGCGAGAATGCAAGAGAGGATCGCAAAGCAGCTCTCCGCTCGCTTGCGCTTACTCTCTCGGTTCCATATACATTTTCCTCATCTTTGCGCTTCCCGCCCGCGTCTGAAATTAAATCGCCAAATTATTTCAGATGCGCCTTCTGTATACTCTTTATTCTGTGATCATATATACGTTTGTTACATCGTAAACATGCCACGAAAGTGTTCTAATGACCCCGACAGTTTTTGTTATGTGTGTGGAGAATTAACTTGTAATTCTCAGCGTCGAAATTTCACGTCATTAATTGAACAGTGCTATTTAGACTATTTTGGATGTCCTGTGTGGAATCAAGATAAATCCTGGGTTCCACATAAATGTTGTGTAACGTGTGTGAGACTGCTATTAGGTTGGGCTAAACAAGAACCCAGACATATGCCATTTGCTATACCAATGATTTGGACCGAACCAAAGGATCATGTAAGTGATTGAGCTTTTGGGGTCTAGATTAAACGACTGGAATTGACTTTCTCCTGATACGAAAATTTCTTATTTCCGACATCGTGACGATGAAATAAAACTTTACTTTTCTAAAGCAGGTGATTTAGTCTATTGCAATAACGTTCCTGTTTTGATGAATTTATTAAATTTTGAATATGATCCAAATCACTGGCGATTGTTCATTGACTCCTCAAAAACTAGTTTGAAAGCAGTGTTGCTGCATAACGGAAATAAACTTCCTTCAGTGCCGGTTGCTCATGGTTCTGATATGAAAGAGACTTACGAAAATATGAGATTTCTTCTTAAAAAAATTGAATACAGTAAACACGCTTGGAAAATTTGTGGTGATTTTAAAGTCATTGCACTTTTGCTTGGACTACAGCTTGGTTACACAAAATGTTGCTGTTTCATTTGCGAATGGGACAGTAGGGACAGAAAAAATCACTATACAAAGAAAGTGTAAATCATTCACTCCAGGCCATAAAAATGTTAAAAATTATCCATTAATGAGCCCTGATGACATTCTTTTACCACCATTGCACATAAAGCTCGGCCCGATACAAAATTTTGTAAAAGCTATGCCTAGAGATGGCAGTGGATTTGTATATCTGAAAGAGAAATTCCCCAAACTCAGCGAGGCAAAAATTAAAGAGGGAATATTTCTAGGTTCACAAATACGGCAACTGATAAAGGATAAGAGCTTTGAAGAAAAACTGAATGATCAGGAAAAACTCGCCTGGAAATGTTTTGTGAACGTTGTCCAAAATTTTCTAGGAAACCATAAATCGGAAAATTACAAAGACTTAATAAATGAACTTATAATGTCATATAAAGCTTTGGGGTGTAATATGTCCTTAAAAATACATATGCTGGACTCTCATCTGGATTTCTTTCCCGCAAATTTGGGTGCTGTGAGTGACGAACAAGGCGAGAGGTTCCATCAGGACATTTCCTTAATGGAGTAGCGCTATCAAGGGAAATAGAGCGCAGGAATGCTAGCAGATTATTGTTGGAGACTTAAAAAAGACCTTCCAGAAGCCAAATATTCACGAAAATTATAAGTATTTTTTCTATATTAAGCAATAATTTCTCTAAATGTAGCTGATGTTTGTACTTTTTAAGAAAATATATGTTTTGATGTCACAAGGAAACCTGACGTGTCAATTTTTTTTCATTCACATATTATTGTTTAGTGGCCCTAGTACATTCAAAATTTGATATAAGTTTTCATGTGACAAAAAAAGTTAAAATTTTGTTAACCAGTGTAATTTTACTTAGAACTCGCCACGTAAAAATATTTGTAAACATTTTAAATGGGGATCAACCACCAAATTTTTAAATCAATCAAAGTATTGGCCAGCAAAAAGCCATACACCACAAAGATTCGATTGATGGTGATAAGACAGCAATTTGTGCAGCAAAACCAATCGGCAACACAAAAAAGCATACACACAATAAACGATAACAACAAAAACATTAGCGAATCCCGAATCATCTTCGTTGAAACGACGATGACGATGCTTTGGTTCGTTGTTTGCTCTCCGCTTGCATTTGCTCTCAGATTACACTACTCGACACAAAAAATGCTCCTAAATATAAAAGTATTTTTTGGACTAATCTTCGGCTGCTGAACTCGAAACTGAAATTCAAAAAATTTTCTTAAAAAGCGTTTTCGAAAAATCTTCGAAAAACACGTTTTTCCCCTCTTATTTTAGTTATGAGCATATATCTCGTAAACCATTTTCTATTTTTAACTTTCAGGACCAAAATATGTGAGGTATGCAAAACATAAATGTTTTGGATCTCAGTCTGTAGATTCATAAATCTAATTTTTTTTCTATTTTAAAGTTCTGAAAGTTCAAAATAGAAAATTTAGTTAAGAGGAGACAATTTTGCTCTTTCATTTGATACCCATTTCTTCATCATTGCACAATCGCAAATATTTAAACAAATATTTGAAATGTGTATGTCCTTAAAATTTTAAAGTCCTTTAAGAAGGTTTTTGGGTATGAAAATGAAAAACTGACTATGCCAGGATATTATAAATGACCTCTAGTTTTACGTCTATATCAACATTTAGATGGGTCTCGGAAAAATTAAAAAATTTTTTCGCACGGTGTAATAAATGAAAAGGTGGTGTTTTTACTCCGTGCATCATAACTTTGTCATTTTTCTTTCAATTGTATTGATGTTAGGCTTAATATTTGCTCAAATAATATATCTTTCATCTTAGATTTTAAAACCAGAGGAGATCATTTATTTTATCCATAAAAAAACCATTCGAAAATGTATAATTTTTAAAATTGGTCAAAAAATTCACTTTTTTGCAACTTTCATCGTCAGTAACTTCCCCAAGTCTCATCTGATTTGTACAATCTATATATCATTGGAAAGGAAAAGATAACTACCTTCTGAACGACGGGGCACTTGTGTTAGTCGGATGGTTGGTTTACGAGATATGTGCTCATAATTGAAATATGAGGGGAAAAACGTATTTTTCGAAGATTTTTCGAAAACGCTTCTTAAGAAAATTTTTTGATTTTCAGTTTCGTGTTCAGCAGCCGAAGATTAGTCTAAAAAATACTTTTGTATTTAGGAGCACGCGCTGAACCCATTTTTTGTCGAGTAGTGTTAGCTGACACTGTGTCAGTGTTGCCAGATTAGGGGTTTTCTCCCCTATTTTTGGGGTTATTTGTTTGGATTGGGGGGAAATTTTACGATAAATATTTTAGGGGGAAAATTTAGGGGGGAAATATTTTACAGACATTTTTAATTTACGCTTTTTAAACTATCTGTGGCCAACCAGGTTGCATTTTTGTTACATCAACACCATGTTTAGATATGGCTTGTAGGTCTTTTATTAATTTCATGTACCAACTAAAATGAGCAATTTTCATGAAATATTAATTTTATGTGTGCATTATAAATTTAGGGGGAAATTTTAGTTTTTAGGGGGAAATGGACTTCATTTTAGGGGGATTGCTTGAAATCCATCTAGCAACACTGCACTGTGTCGTGCAACTCCTTTAGTTCCGCCGGCGTACGAGAACATATTTGCCTGGCGTCAAGCAAATTCCTGAACATATTTGATGTTATTTGCCGCTTATCAGAATATCTCCTCTGAAGAATATTCCACGCCACGTTAAAGTTCGCACCACTTATACCTAGGTGATCAACCAACCTTAACGCCTCACCCCTTAAAATTATTTCAACGCAATCATTTTATGGGTGTCTCCCACATTTCTATGAAGAAATATTTCAGTGAAAATATCCCTAAAGGATACCCACTTACTATAATCACCACTAAATATGGGAGACTGAATTTGAGGCAGGCTATATGGCAAAGAAGGAGAAGCATTTTGGTCCCACAACTTCTTCTCCTCCTCTTCCGCCGCAATATGAGACCCTTTATCCATAAGGTCCTCATATTCTTCGCACAACTCGTCCTCTCCAAAGAACTGATTCTACTCGAACTTAAGATCTGTGGCACGGTCCTCGAACTTGTGCAACCGTGACAGATCTTTCCATCGCATATGGATGCGATCGTGACACCTTTTTTAATTCTTTTAAGGTGCCCTGAAACCTCGCCTGAACGGATGCGGCTTAGTCCCTTTGACGCTCCACCGACACCGATTTACTTGTGCTGTCAGTTCGCACTTCCATCTTTTCAAATGGAGAACTGACCGCGCCCTTCCCCATTCCTGCCTCTACTTCACCTACTCTTTTAACTGTACTCTCGTACAATGCCTGAACTTTATCAAAGTATTTCTTCTCGAAATACACTTTGTACTCCCTTAGCGCTTGATTAGGAGTTAATGTGAAGTGATTCGCTGTTAATTCCTCGAACAACGAATTCAGCTGCACTTGAAGCCCTTCATTGCGACCCTCAGCATTCAGCTGGTTGCAGATGCTAGGAATAGCATTCCAAGCTCTTCCTGTTTCTTTAGCATTTCTTTTGCCATTTTTCTAACACTTTTTATTTTTCAAAAACTAATTTTATTTAATAACCTTTTCCTTACTAATTTTTTTTCACTTACCAGTAGGTCCGTGTCCTGGGGTCACCAAATGTTTGTCCGCTTAAGGGTCGGTTGCTCTGAAGGCTAAAATTAAACCACACTGTTCACTGTTGAAAACTAGACTAATCCGGCGGTCGCCCGGAGCCTTTATTTATCATATTTCTTATGTCCTAGTACCTACTTATTTACAATATTACAATATTCCTTATCCTAACGTTTTGCCTGCGCATGCACGTAGGTACTCGTAGCATGACCCAAAGTGCATGGCAGCCTAAATACACAGCACGATAAGAGAATGTTGGCCGCACGCTCTTATCGCACTTGTTACTTGAATTCTTGCAGCGGTCACCACTTGATAAGTGCAACCAGATGTTGGTTATCTTGTGATGCCGTTGCAATATTCAACAGTACTCTCGCAGGTTTTTAAGACCTGTTGTAATGCTTTCCCTCCAGCTATGCTAAGGGAAAACACAGCTTTTGATGAATTTTACAGACGATAGCTATCCGCATACGATTGTAAGTCTGTATGAGGATTGGAATTTGCCTATAAATGTTTAATAACATATTATGTGGTCATGCGGAAGACTTTTTATTTATTAGCCTTTTATTTATTAAGAATTAGATCAATTAAATAATTATTGAATTAAGTATTTAATTGCACAAACAATGTTTACCTGTATTATAGCATTGATTTCTCCCACACACAGTCACACAACGGCGCTTTGGTTTAACCCTTCGCTGCATGACATTGCATATATGTAATGTTAACTTCTCGTAGATCATGGTACTATTTTATTCGGCATTTCGTTCATTCTTCAGTTATGTCTTTTATGTTAAAACATTTGATTTCTAACGGAATTTTGTAATATTGAAAATTCGTGCAAAAGAGTCCAACAAACAGCATGTGTTTTGTTTATCAATGGCGATGTTGATATGGCTGATATAGATAAAGGCGATTTTTCTTTCGGTGACAGCGTTCTCAGCAGGATATGGTAAATTTCCGCAAAATTGATTTCATAGACACAGCAATTCAACAAAGTTTCATTTTTACCATCAAAACCTAATAAGAAACAAAAATAATATGACAAAAAATTTAGATGTATGAATCTACAGACTGAGATCCAAAACATGTACAGTATGAAGGTATATCAGTATGAAGTGAGCCTCAAGATACAAATGTCTCGATAGGGAATATTTGTTGTGAACGAGCCTTAATTTTTTTTGTTTTGTTGCTATGATGCTATGTTGCATCTGTCAAGCATTGTAGTATACATCAAGTCATTGAACAAACAACATCATATTTTTTCATCGTGTTAAAAATGTCGAATTTTGTACCAGATAGTGATGATTTGCGGAAAGCATTAATTTTTTGTTTCCATTTGAAGAAAAGTGCTGCATCGAATGCTTGTCGAGGCATATGGTGATCATGCTCTATCAAGAGCAACATGCAAAAGATGGTTTCAACGGTTCAGAAATAATGATTTTGATGTGAGAAATGAAGAACGTGGAAGACCACCAAAAAAGTTTGAAGACGCTGAATTGCAAACGATATTAGATAAAGATGACACTTTTAGTCAAAAGCAAATGGCAGAAATGTTAAATGTTACACAAGGAACAATTTCTGTCCGTTTAAAAGCTATGGGAAAGATCCAAAAGTGTGGAAAATGGGTGCCACAGGAATTGAATGAAAGGCAGATGGAAAACCGAAAAAACACTTGCGAAATTTTGCTTCAAAGACACGAAAGAAAATCAATTTTGCATCGAATTGTTACTGGCGATGAAAAATTGATCTATTTTAAGAATACTAAACGGAAAAAATCATGGGTTAATCCCGGACAACCTTCAACATCGACTGCAGAACCAGATCGATTCGGCAAGAAGACAATGCTGTGTGTTTGGTGGGACCAGAGCGAACGGACCTGGCGAAACCGTTAATACTGATCGCTACCGACAACAAATGATCAATTTGAACCATGCATTGATCGAAAAACGACCAGAATGGGCCAGAAGACACGGCAAGGTAATTTTGCTCCATGGCAATGCACCTGCACACAAAGCAAGACCGGTTCAGGATACAATCAAAGCTGGGAGCTGCTACACCACCCGCCGTATTCACCAGACTTGGCTCCTTCCGACTACCATTTGTTTTCATCGATAGGACACGCATTGGCTGAGCAGCACTTCGATTCCTACGAGGAAGTCGAAAATTGGGTGCCTGATTGGTTTGCTTCAAAAGACAAACAATTCTATTGGCGCGCTGTCCACAAATTGCCTGAAAAATGGACAAAATGTGTGGCTAGCAATGGCCAATACTTTGAATAAAATGTTTTTTTACTTTCCCATTAAAAATTAGTGTTTTATTTTCGCAAAATATTTTTTTATTTTTATTTATTTTCACTTCATACTGGAATACCTGGTATGTTTCCCCTACCTGACATATTTTGGTCCTGAAAGCTCAAAATAGAAAATTTATTTAAAGGAGACTATTTTTCTCTTTTATTTGATACCCATATCTTGCACAACCGCAAATATTTGAAAAAATATTTGAAATGTGTATGTCCTTAAAATTTTAAAGTCCTTTAAAATCACTTTGGGTCAGAAAATGAAAAACCAAATAAGAAAAATTCCAGGTAAATGACCTCTAGTTTCACGCCTATATCAACATTTGGAAGGGTCACGGTGTAATATATGTAAAGTTGGTGTTTTCACTCAGTGCATGATAACTTTGTCATTTTTCTTTCGATTCCATTGATGGTAGGCTTAATATTTGCGCAAATAATATGGTTTTCATCTTAGGTCTTAAAACCAAAGGAAATAATTTATTTTATCTATAAATAACATTCAAAAATTTATGATTTTTGAAAATGGTCGAAAAATTAAAATTTTTTACAACTTTCATCGTCAGTAATTTCTCCAAATCTCATCTGATTCGGACAATCTGTATATCTCTGGAATAGCTAAGGTATTATCTTCTGACCGACGGACATCTTGTGTTAGTCAGATGGTTCGTTTACGAGATATGTGCTCATAACTGAAACAACAGGGTAAAAACTGGTTTTTCCAAGATTTGAAAACGCTTCTAACAAAATTGTTTTGATCTTCAGTTTCGTGTTCAGCGGCCCAAAGTTAGCCTAGAAAACACTTTTTTTAGGTGCAGTTTTTGTGTCGAGTCGTGTTATTGATGATTTAACATATATGCGACGGTTTTAAATTAAATTTCTGTACTAACTTACAAATATTTCGGGGGGTTTGAACCCCCAAACCCCGCCCCTAAACGAGAGAAACTGTGTTAGACGACGTTAGTCAGGATAATGAATGCATATTTTTATAGTTTTTTGTATTTCTTTGATAGAAATGAAGAGAAAGTAAAACTTTACTGACAAAAGACCGAAGATAATGTTTATTTGCACCAAACATCATTAAAAACACTAAAGAGTGTAAGATGGAGTCATGATAAAGATGAAAAATACAAAAAAGAAACTTTAAAAGAGTTTTCGTGGTTGACAAATGAGAAAGCAGCAACGTAGAGCTAAGCAAAAAGCAGTAATAAGTCAGATGAAAGCAAAGCAAAGCAAAACAGAAAATATATGATAGGTAAGTTTAATATGAATGAATAGCTAAAAGAATATAAAAATTTTAATACATATATATATATATATATGGTATATATTACTACAAAACTGCAGAGATAGAGTATTTAGGTATACAACAAATTACGCAAATGTGACTGTCGACCGAAATGCAACTGAAATGCGGCTGAATTTCAGAAAAATCGCAACATACGAGAAACGTTTTTTGCTTTCAACTTGTGCAAAATATTGCAAAATATGATACATACACACGAACAGCAGATCAGTTATATACACTTATATATACACACGTGAAGAATATGTTTTAAGAAGGTATATATTAACCCATTGCTGCCTAATGGGTAAAATTTTACCCATGAAAATTGATTTAAAAAAAAAATCACAAAAAAGTCAATGTTTGAGATCTCTCAAAACCATTGATAGGGATAGTTAGGGTAAAGATGGAACTACCTTAACCTAGTGGAGGTCACCCTAAAATTTCGCCATCTAGCTAGAGTTACCAGACTCCAAAAATCGTGAATTTTCCGGAGGTGGAAAATGTGGCGAAACGTGATCTTCTAAGTTCTAAGGCCACTAACTTCACAAAAATCTGCCTCCTAACTCACCTGTAAAAAATACAACTTTTGCTCACGTGTTTAGCTGATCACTTCACAAAGTATGGAAAAAAGCTACCATTGCTGCGTAGTGGGTACAAAATACCTAATGAATATCTCAACAACGTGCAGATATATAAAGCTGAAATTGTTTCTGATCATTTTGGGTCACTTCTAGGTCGTGTATGAAATTTTATCAAAATCGTATGGGCGGAACTGGTACCCGGCAGCAATGGGTTAAGGCATGATGCGAGGGCTAGAAAAATAATGAAAAACAACAATAACAAGAGTTTAGGGCGTATGTGTAAGTAATTATATTTATTGTTTCCATGAATGTTAGACATGAAGAATTCACATTTAGACACTAAACACAAAACACACTGGTGTACTAACAACAACAATATTATTATAAATTGCCGATGAATATAATAACACAAAATAATTATTAATATTTTTCTTATTACTACGAATAAAAACAACAAAAACAAATAATAATAATAACAGTATTACTGATATTAACGGATAATGACAACTGCAGGCGATATGTGTATAAGTTTTTTAAAGTAATTAAAAAGCAAAATTTACACTAAAAACGATTTATGAGAAACCGAAGCTGACGAAAAGATGTGGACGGCACAGTTAGGAAGCCAGAAAGCATTTGTCTTACGGCCATAATAATAATAATAATAGTAATAATAACAAATAATATATGGATAAGCGAGACATGGAAAAAAACTATGCAAGAAAATACAACAAAATACGAAAAATATCAATAAAAATTTAAAAGAAAAACAAAAGGCATTTTTCTTGCGCAAAAAATAATTAGGGAACTTGTATGATGGGTACTCCGGGGGACCGACTAGCAGTAGCATTGGTCGAAGAGGCATGCTTACCTGAATGATGATGGGTGGAGGAACACTCGCTAATTGCAAAACTACTTTGAAAAGGACGACTTTCTGAAAATTGTTCAACTAGCACTAGGTGCTAAACTAGGGAAGCTAGTGAACCGAGATATGGCCTACAACATAGGCTAGTAAAAGGCTAGCTTCCCAAATATGTGCCCCAAGATATTCTATCGAAAACCCAAGTAAATCGACATGGAAAGGTGACTTGAAAGGTGAAAAGGTCGAGTTTCTAGAAATTGTTTAACGCCTTTAGCTTCAAGAGATGCTAGCGGGTAAAATATGGCCTTTCTTACAGTATAACTCTCCAGATTTTTAAAACTGTGCTAAAGTCTCCGATATTCCTCCGGAAAGCAGAGTAAATAAATGTTGAATACTGATTTTATGGATGCCGAGTTTTTTAAAAATTATCCAAATGTTTGTAACTCTTAAACTAGTAAAGCTAACGAAATTAATGGCTTTTTCTACGGTAAAACTTTGTAGCCTTTAAAAAATTATCCTAAAATTCCATTGAAAAGTCGAGTAAATCATTGTTGAAGGTTGGCTTAGAATTTATAAACAATTTTCTAGAAGTCGTTTAAATGCCTGTAGCTCGAAAACCAGATGAGATAGCGACCCTAAACATGTCCTCTTGATCACAGAATCGATTGGCCATCAAAAAACATATAATAAATGAAACAAAACTTAAAAAATCTTTATGTAGAGTAAGTTCGGGTATTGTGATATGGTCGGGTAATGTGATATAGGTGCTTATTTCACAAGTGCGTTGACCTTTTTCAAAATTAACCTTTTTAAAACATCATAATAGCTAAAAAACTCGTGCTGCATGATTTTGGATGTGTTTGCTTAAATAGTTTACTGTCAGTGTGATGAAGTGCTTTGAGTAGTGCTTGCACAAGTTTATGGTCATGAAGTTTGAAAGCATAAAAGGTACAAAAAATATATTATTAGAAAGTTCGAGGCTAATCAGAAGTAAATCAGTGATATCGATTCTTAGCATAATTATAATTTTTTTTTTATAATATCATATTTTTTTCGCAAAAAGTCAATTTCGGGTAATGTGATATACCAAAGTTCGGGTAATGTGATATAGTACATCACAGTACCCAAACTTATGACAGTAGTATTATTTCTATACAGAAATGAATATATACTTTATTTTTAATATTTGAAGTGGAATATTCTCAAAAATCTGTTATGGTTAAGTTTTAGATAAAAAAATCCATGAAATCATGTTTCTCGATAACAATTTTTAACCCTTGGTTTACCCCGTCATATTGTGATTTTTCAAAAAAAAATTAGAAACACGTCTCTTATTATTTTTGATTTGGAGTATTTTCACCAAGTTTGAAACTAATAGGTCTGTTAAATAACGTTTTTTCGGGTATATCACATTACCCGCCACTTTTATCAGACGCCAATATTTGGATATTTTCATTTGTAATTAAAAAACTTGTCAACAGTTTATCTTAAAAAGTTAATAATCTTAGATATACTAAATAATGTGTCGGTGAGCAGTTGGAGACCAAAACAAGTGTCTTTTAAGGCAAAGTGTGTCGGGAATCGCCGTAAGACAAACAGGTATCATCATGAGCCGAAAAAGTAAATGAAGAAAAAAAATCAATTAAAATTTGAATTTTGATGAAACTTTATTATCAAAACATTATTTGGTTTGTGCCATTAGTAATGGAATATGACATCATTCAAATGACCGCCACGAGCAGCCTGGCACACCTCGATTCTTTTTAGGTATTTTTCGATGACTTTTTTACATATAGCAGGCTGTAAGGCGCCAAGAACTGCACGTATGTTGTCCCTCAAATGCTCCAGAGTCTGCGGATTGTCTGCATGGACTTGGTCTGTCTCGTAGCCCCAAAGAAAAAAGTCCAAAGGGTTCAGATCGCACGATCTTGACGGCCAATTGGCATCACCAAAACGCGAAATTATGCGTTCATCGAACCTGGTTCGCAATTCTGTCATGTTCGGTCGTGTTGTGTGGCATGCGGCGCTACATGCCACACAACACTGTTGAAACCACATCTCCTTCACATCCATATCTTCGATCGCTGGCCAGAAATACTCGGTTATCATACGGCCATAACGTTCAGAATTCAGATAAATTCGGGTCATCTTCAACACTGGCAGCTACAGCAGCAATATTTTCGGCCGAACGAGCAGGGCGATTACGTATTGGCCTCTGTACATCTTGTACAGAACCAGTTCGTTCGAATTTCGCCAATAAATCCGAAATTGTTGACAAAACAGGCCTTCCGTGACGTCCGAAATCCTTCCTTAGTGCGCGAAAAGTGGTGCTCAAATTTTCACCATTTTTGTAGTGAATTTTCACTATGTTTACACGTTGAGCGATGCTAAATCGGTCCATTTTCATAAATGGCAAACACTAAACTACAATATTAACACAATGCAACGACAGATGACAGCTGCGGTTGTCGAACGCAGGGCTGTCAAAGTTTTCGGTTCGAAATTAAAAACCCTGTATATCACCACAGAATAAACAGTATTGTGTATTGTTTGTTCTGTGATATCACATTACCCGAACTTACTCTACGTAACAAATAAAAAACAAAAAAATTATTTATTTTATAAAATATTGAAAAAAACAGTTATAAAAAATTATAAAATTATAAAAAATAAATAAATAAAATAAAAGTAAAAAATTAAAATTGTTATTGGTATCAAAATCGCCTAAAAGTGACGCTTGTAGGTGAACTATGCGCAAAGTGCGCTGGCACTCGCGACACCCTGTATGGCGTGGCGGCACACAGTGGGGCGTCCCCATATATCGCATGGCCAAAAATAGTAAACGTGGTTTAATTTTGACGAAATTTGGTATCCGCCCATTTTTTAGCGTAATTAAGAAAAATACGGAAACTTGTGAAAATTGGACTACTGCCACGCCCACCCCCATATTGAAAAAATCTTTGTTATTCGATAACTTGGCCACTACTAACACTAGAAAGATAAAATTTTATACACAATATCACTAGGGTATAATCTATAACTGTATGGGCAGTCTACCACGCCTACTTTAAAAGTTCGTATAAGCCTCAAATGAATTAATCGGTACATATGTATATTTTGCCATTTTTTAAGTTGTCGATGTTTTTCATGTTGGACCCTCTTCAATTCGCTCTTAACCTTCACACTGTCACTATTAACATATGTTAATATATTTCTTTTCATCCGTTTTATAAAGACAGTTTTCATTTTTTGAGCTAAGTTGGTAAGCAAAAACGTAAAATGGACTGTGCTTAAGAGATTTTAGGTTCAAATGTGGAAGGGGGAACAGGGATTAATGGGGTTTCAGCCCGAATTTGGGCGAATTTGTTGCTTTTTTTTAAAGAAATGCCATAAAAAGTGCATTTTCAAAGATATTCTCACAAAATTTTGTATTTAAGATTTTTAGGTAATTCCACATCACATATCCAAATTTGAACATTGAATTTTGAATATGTTAATATGTAACCAAAATAGGGGTAAAAATTTTCATTTCTAAAAAAAAGATGGGAAAAATAAAATGTTTAGTTTTCTGATTACATATTTAGAAAGAGCTTGATAAAATGGCCACTAAAAAGTTATAGCAAAATCAAAATTGAAATATTAACAAAATGTTAATGGTGACAGTGTGAAGGTTAAGTTTATTTTCCACAAATATTTGCATGCATTTGTAGTGCCAGCCGGTCGAGTTAAACTACGCGACGGCAGCTACACATAAAATACTCGTAGCTTACGAAATTGTACAAAAGATGCCACTATAAAAAATGAATTACATGCGGGTCTGCAGGCCTCTGCAGCTGAAACTTTGCAAACGTGTTCTACATACTTGTAATTTAGTGAAACAATCGAAATTGGAAAGGCTCTCTAGGGCTTTTCGAGATATTTAATTTTGAAGTTTGCACTTAAACTTTTTCTGGGGTTTAAAATGGCTCTACGTTCAAATAACGCTAGTTAGCGAACAGTAATAACCAAAACAAAAAAAAAGGCATTGCCTGACTATAAAAACCTAAAACATAAAATAAAAAATCAGGTATATTAAAATAATAACTGTAACCATAAGAAAAAACATCTTTAGTTTCGCAAGGTTAAATTTCTATTTTTCCTTCAATTTGTGTTCACGCAATATATGAAGTTTAAAACCTTCGTGAGACTACAAAACTTAAATTTTTTTAAATTCCTTTTGATATAGCTTAGTTGGAGATTTGGCTTCGATCGTGCTTACTTATTTTTTCAAAAAAGAGATTTTTATTTTTGGCCACGGACGCCCCACTGTGCGGCAGGACGGCGCTGAAAGCAGCAGCATCCTTTAGCGGCAGCGTCCAGGTTCTGTCTGGCAGACGTGTTAGGGCGACAGAGCACCGCACTGGGCCGAGTGCGAGCAGCAGGCGACGACGCGAAACATCGACAAGGTGCGGTGCACGTCAGACGCGTCGGCTCTGCGCTTCGTGCGTGCGTGTGGAGTGTGTGCGCGAGCTCGCAGGATAGTAAGAGCGCAAGGAAGCTGTAAGCCAACTGTAAGCGTCCTCCACACCGAAAACAAATAAAATTATTTTGTTTGTCGAGAAAAGTAAGCTGCTATTAAATTGCGTCCAGTTTATGGGCTTCATTTTCGTCTCGAGTCGCGGCTCCACTTCGATCTCAGTGTGTGTGTGCGTGCGTCCGTGTGTGTAGGTGTGCGTAAATAGGCTGAGCCTACTGCAGATATAACAAAAACAAACAAATCAAGTGCAACATCGCTCAAAGAATATAACAGTAACTGCAGCAGCAGTAACAACAACAACAATAAGCAATTGGCAACCAGCCGCTGGCAATTTGTGCAGTTTGACGCGGGATGCTATGCGAAAAAAGCAAATCCGAGTAAAATAAGTAGAGTTGCAACCACAACTATAACACCAACACAACCAATTACACCAATTGACACAGTGTTGCGCAGTGACACAGTGTCGCACCTGACCGACTGACGTAGCTAGGAGATTAACCACGCCCGCTGGGGGCGTCGAACAGCACTATTCATATTGCGAACGAGGCGCTATTTGGCCGCGAAGGACACGAAGGACAGAAGTTATTTGAGCTGCGCGTTGGCCAAACTTGGCGGCTGAACATGCAGGGAGTGCAGGACAGGTGGTTGCGGGCTGATAATGAACGACAGAGAAATACAGCACTGGTGTATAGATAGACCAGACGGACAGGTAGACCGAACGAAAATATAGACCAGACCCACAAACAGTCGAGTCAACGGGCAAACAGACTCACGGCTAGCGGCAGCAGCAGGAACAGTAATTTTCATGTTCACGCAGCTCTACGGCCGCTTGATGGGCGGCTGGCTTCTGCTTCGAGACATGCTGCTTTCCTCAGTTGTACTGTTGGCTGGGACGGACGTTGAGCGAGCGCTCAAACGGTGTCATCGTTAATAGTTCCTACAGTCGATCCTCGATTATCCGGAGTAGTAGTTTGACTTTGGAATTGATTTTCCCGGGTGACTAAAGTAAAACTGATTACGATTTTTTTCGAGGAATTTTTTAATCATTTTTGGAACGGTCGTTCGGCCCTATAATCGCTGAAGGCAATCGCCGTTAATAAAAAATAATAATAAAAACAATTTTGTAATAACATATGTAATCGATCTTAATTGAAATAAAAAAATACTTAATTGAAATAAATATTTTTGCTACGGTGAATAAAGGTGAAAAATTCTGTGTTTTAGAGTTTTCGGATAATTGATGTTACGATCGATCGAGTCGAGGATAATCGGTTATCGACTGTATTATACTATAGTTTGAATATTGCAGCGATAGTTTGAATAGTGCTATGACGAGCTTTCTTTTTTATTTTTCAAATTAGCGACTAGTTGTTAGAAGGGATCCTTTAAAATTTATTGGCAGGGCAAGGGTTAGGTCTTGGAAATTCTTAAAGGATTTTCTATTTAAATATTCGTTGTAATTAGTTATAAGCCGGTAATTTTGAGTATCGTTGCTGAGTACGTGTTGATACTGATTGCTTTTCGATACTGTGTCCAACTTTTTATACTGATTACTTTTCAATACAGAGCACAAGTGTCGTACAGATTACTGTTCGAAACCGAGTATCGAAGAATTGATACTGACTGCTTTTCAAAACTGATTATTTTTCGATCTTGATTGCTTATTGATTGCCGATTTGCTTATGCTAGATATATTGCAACTTGAACACTCAGCTTACGTACGTACGTGTGCGCACTTATACCTATGCTTGTTTTTTGAATAGATTTCGTCACTAAAGAGTCATGTCATGGGAGAGCATAACGTCAAAAGATCTTCTTAGGTGAGTAGTGCCCCGAACTGCAGTTACACGATATTTTATTTGTTCTTCTCGTTTAGTATACCGCACAGTCACAATTTGTCGGCCACGCACTTGCTCGCCTCGCCCGATGGGTCGCGTTACTTGTTGGAAAATTCGAATGGTACGTAGCAGCCACCGCCCGCCTCACTCTGTTGAAGCTCTTATAATAATGTATTCGCCCCCGTTCGTCAGATGTCTGTCATTTGGACGAGAGTTATTCGCGCCTTGCCGGTTACGGCTCCAGTCCGGACGGCACGTCGCTATGGGCTCGCCACAGTTTTGGCCGATCACAGAACTCAATAGTGAACTGCTTCTTAGCCTGCCAGCGCAGCCTCAAGCAGTACATGGCACGCCGCAAGGTACTGGGAACGTTTCTCCGTCTCGACGACTCGCTTTGGCTTAGGTTATGTGGTTTCTGTTTTCGTTGCAGATCGAGCGCGGCTTGCGTCTCTACGAACAGCACAATCAGAATGCGGCGGTGCGCACCTGGCGTAGTGCTCTCAAGGCCACTAGCCGGCGCGAGGACTGCTTCCAGTTGCTCGGCTACCTGTACCAAGCACATATGGACTGGGGCAAATACCGCGAGGCTATCGAGTTCGGCCACCGGCAGCTGGGCATATCCGAGGAGCTGGACTCGCCCAACATGCGCGCTGAGACCTACCTGAATTTGGCGCGCGCGCACGAGCGCCTCGGCGGCCTGGAGCGCGCATTGAGCTACGCGCGCCACTCGCTGTACAATGAGTGTGGCACGCAGTGTCGCACCAGTGGTCTGGTGCATCTGACGGTGGCGCGCGTCTACCTGGAGATGGGCGGCTTCTCTCGCGCACTCGAGGGACTACAGGGCGCGCACAAGATCGCCACCGCCATCGGCGATTCGTCGCTGGAGCTACAGGTGTACGTGGCGCTGTCGGAGCTCTTCGGCCGGCTGCAGGATAACGACAAGAGTGCCACGTACGCGTCCAAGGCGTACGACTTGTCGCGCTCGCTGCAGCTGGGTGATCTCAATTCCTCGCACCATCGCGCAGCGCTGCTGCGTATGGCGGCTGCGTTGCGCAAACAGGGCGACCTTGGCGACGCGCACGACTATTGTATGGTGAGTTATGTCCGCCATAGTCTATAAATTAGCGATCGAAAGTGTTGAATTGTTTAAGAATCGAGTATCCAGTATCGCTTTTTTCGAATTTTGCTAACTTAGCTTATTTAATACTGACATCGATGCTGAGTAGTTTTCGATAACGGGTACAAGTTTGCATGTTGATTGCTTTTTAAACAGGGACGGTTATGCTTTTTATAAAAAAGTCAGATTTTAACTGTTATCTTTTTCCCCGTCGAAAATAAAAGTTGTTTGTGCCTTTTATAATTTCAGGCAAAAATAACTGTTACTTTTGACTTTTATCTTATCGGTTAAAAATAACAGTTATTTTGTGACTTATTTTCTCGTTCAAATATATCAGGCAATTGAATTTTTTCAAAGGCCGTTTGACCGTCTAAAAAACTATTGATACTTATTGAACTTATGCTCAAAATGTGCGGCCTGATGAGACGAAAACAATTGGTGTCAAGTTTTTCGTTATGATTATTTTACGATACTGAATACTTGACGATACTGAGTACAAGTATGAATACTGACTACTTTTTAATATTATATAAGTTAGTTTATTTGCCTTTATTCTGCGGAGCAAGTTGCACGCCGTTTTCTTTGAGTTACCTTAATGAACTAATTTTACACAAATGTCTTAAGCCTACCCTAAAGCCCTACTATCCGTGCGCGCCGTATCGTTTCGCTGATCTTGCAGCTCATCCAAGAATCGAACGACCGACCATCAGCAACAATGTCCGCAATTCGCTGATCTTGCAACTCGTGCAAGAATCGAATGATCGACCGCCAGCAACAATGTCCGCGATTCGCTGATTTTGCAACTCGTGCAAGAATCGAACGATCGACCGCCAGCAACAATGTTCGTAGTTTACTGATGGCAGCTACCGCGAAGTAGCTGGGTCGGTGGCCTGCGCTGGCGACGACGACGTTGTTGACGACAGCAGCGTTGTTTGCTTGCGCAACAATGTAGCGGGCTGCGGCGTCGCTGATTTAGTTTGTGGCCGCGGGTTGCGTCGTCGTCGGGTTAACTCCTCCTTTGCTTAGATCAAAGCCGCCCTCGGTCTTGGCCAAATTTCCTATGACCGCACGGAGCTCATTTTCCTGCTTCTCTTCTTTCGGCGTCGCTTTATTACCAAGATTGCGTAGCAAGCAATGAAGAGGATAGAGGTTAAGCAACAGGCCACCAGAGGGTGCGTCAGCAATTTTTGCTTCATTTCGCCAATAAAATGCAGGTTCTCCATGTTCATTCGATGCAGGAGGGGAAGACTCAAGAAGTCCTGATGGCCAGTTATGTTTAGCAGGGGGAGCGCAGCCGTAATTGGTTGACGCATCGGAACTCCTTTCCGGTTGACATACGTGGTGCCGTTGATTTGGACTTCTCCTTGCCATGGAGATGACATGTCAGGATATAAGTGCCGGTGACAGTTTTTTCAATACTACCAGTCCCTTGCACCCTGACAGTACCATCATTGATTACAATGATACCGTCGTCCATGACAACTAATGGGTCCAGATGGTTAGGACGAGTTTTGCAATGTGCCACGCCGCCGGAGAACAATTGTAGAGCGCAAGTCGAATCAGTCATTTCCCTGCAGAACGTCGACTACAGTCGGCCACGACGCTACTATCCAAAAGAGACAAGACCATTCCGTTCGCAACCGGGAAAATGCGAACTTTCTTACAACTAAACTTAGGTTTAGGGTACTTTATAATAATATGTAGAACATCATTATTTTGCAAAACCTTAATACTAGATACTTCCATAACTTCCGCTACACTTAGGGCCGTTTTCTCAACTTACCGATAAAGTGACCTTTAGCTAAAGTGACCTTTAGTTATTTCTCACTTTAAAGTGCTCGGTAACTATTTTCGTTTTCTCAACTGCCTGATAAATATAAATTTAACAAGTCTGATTTTTTGGCAACTCTGGTCTACGATGGGCAGCACTTGGCGGCGCAATCAGCTGTTTTTGAAAAATTATAATTATTTTTGAAGGGAAAAAAAGAAAAATTTTGCCTGGCAGAATCTTGCTGATGCTTTTACTGCCGAATGGGGCGTGTCGCGACGTTGGAAATCGTTGAGGGACAAGTTCGACAGCTTGAAGTGCAAGTCCAAGCTGGAACTTGAAGCGGAGAAGAGTGAGATGTATCGCACAGGTGGCGGCCCAGCAGCGATTGGAAATGTCAAAGTGTGTCTGAAAAAATTTCATCGTTGCTGGGCTGTCGGCTGTTATATGTTCTATTTGCCGCATTTTGCGACTCCGTACCTTCAAAAGCATCTTCCAGTGCATGAATATAAAAAACACGTCTATTTTCCATACCGAAAGATCTCAAACTCAAATTTCATTTCAAATTATAATTTCATTACCAGCTGTTTTTTGTTTGTAAACAAACATATGCATGTACTTGGCACCACTTCCACTTAAAGTTCACTTTAAAGTTTAACAGGCACTCAATCTGACCGGTAAGTTTTATCGGGAGGATAGCTTAACGAACGGTTGAGAAAACGAAAATGCGTTTATTGGTCCGATAAAGTGAACTTTAAAGTTAAAGGTAAGTTGAGAAAATGGTCCTTACACTTGTGAGCTGTTCGTTAACCACTAGCTTTATGTCCGAATCATCTAGGACTATCGGATTTACAACATTTATTTTAGCAAATGCAATAGAAAGCATTAAGTTCTGAATTTCATTTGTTAGAATTCTTTTTCTGGCCAAGGCAACCTCATAGAGGTGAGCAGTGTCAATTTGCTTCTTCTTGGCCTCCCCAAGGAGAGAGGTGACAGTCTCAGTAAGTTTATTTATTCGCTCTTGTGTTTTCGTATTAATGACTACCTGTCTGTTGTTTGAATCAATGAGCAGCGCCTGAGCGAATTTTACTTGCTCGAAATCATCAAAATCGGGAGTACCGGCAACTACTTTCAGGGCTGTGCCTACAAAATTCAAACTGGACTTGTCTATGGTGGATGTTTAGGGTTGAGAGAAGTGCCCACAAATGCCTGTTGTCTACCTCCAAGATCTTCCTCATGTGTGTTTGCGGGAAAAGATGCATCATTCGGTTGGTATCTTCAATCATCTCCACGTAGGCGGTCAGATTCGTTGTATGCCTGAGGTACTGATAATTCTGCCAGACGATCACATCCCGTCCAGAATTGGAATATAATCAGATTTGGTGTAGTCAGTTAGTTTGTAACCCGCCGTCATCGCGGCAAAGAGTAAGAGGAGCAATGACCTGCAAGTGCAAGATTAATGATTCCGTCCTTAATCATTGGCATGTGAGTATCTGTGACGAGGTTCTTACCTAAGGTTGTCCTTATGAACCACCCTCCCTTTTATGAGAACTGTCGTTCCCAAATCTGCTTCCACTACCTCCTCCATGCACAATGGTGTTAGCTTGTTACCTAATCTTCTATTGGTTTACACCAAAACCTTCTCACCGACCATAAACGTTCTGTTTTGTCTCGACCTATTATGTCTTTCCAAGGTCCGTTCTTGTGCGCTCCTGACTCTATTTCTTATTTCTTCTTGAAGTTCAGGTGGAGTTGCAGGGATGATATCTAGGGGTTTCCTATTAGTTACCGAGTGGACCGTTCTGTTACATTCTATAGTCGCTTCTAATATCAGGTCGATCGTGTCCTCGATGTTCCTCTGCAATTTTAAGCATCGTGCAATTTCGAGAAGTGTACTGTGGAATCTTTCCACTTGTCCATTGGACGTACCATGTAATGGCGGAGCATTTTGTATCTGGACGTTAAACCGATTAAGAAGAATTTACCTGATTGTCCCCGAATTCAAGGAACCCTCGTTGTCATAATAAATTGTTTTCGTGTTGGCAAAGATATTTATAAGTTGGAGTATAGGGGGTTTCACGTCTGCAATAGTGCGTGAGGGTATTGGCTGTACCAGCGCAAACTTGGAACAGTTGTCAACGCACGTCAAAAATATTTCCTCTCCGTTGAAAATATATCGATATGTGGCATTTCGCCAGCATACGACGGATAAGGTGCTTTTTTGGATGCCGGTCATACTTAGACCTAGAACACACCCTACAATTTCCCACAATTTCGTTTGCAAACCGGGTCATTTTTGGAAAAAGGTAACCAAACATAACCTGTTTGACGTTCTCCTGTGCTGCTCTGTGAGCCCGGTTATGTTCGTTAGTTAGTATTTTCCTCTGTTCTGTATTATTAAATACGTCAGTCACGAAACTTTTTGAGTGTAAAAACCTAGATGCCGGGAATAGCTCAATCAACCTGTGTTGAATGTGAGCCAGAATTGGGAGGTCGCAGTAAATCGCATTAACAACATCCGGTTTTACCACACGACTGATTGCCTCTACAAGTTCATTTCTGTCAGAGAAATAAATGTCTAGTTTTTCTTCCAAATATTACAAACGTACGAGCCGAGGCTGACTCTGCATTTTCTATTATAATTTGGTTTTTATAGCAATTTACCGGTTTCTCGGTTGCCTCGATGGTATAAGTCATAGACAACTCACTATGAATCGTAGCAGCATTGCTCATGTTCCAAGACGTTTATACTCTGTTGTGATAACGTGTCAGCGACAAAGTTTTCCCTTCCCGGTTTGTAGATTACTTGGGCATTGTGCTCATCGATAAATGCCTTCCAGCGTTTTATCTTAGCATTTGGATTTCGGTCTGACACAGCAAATGTTAAGGGCTGGAGATCAGTAAAAATATTTAAGTTTTTTACTCCGTACAAGTAATTACGTAAGGATTTGAGGGCCCATAAAATGGCCAGGAGTTCCCGCTCGTTGGTTGCAAAATTCAACTCCCTGTCCTTCAAGGTTCTTGATATCATTGTGATTGGCCTCCCATCTTGTGATAGGACAGCCCCAATACCATATGAGGAAGTGTCCGTCGTTAGATCGAACTGCTCTTGAAATCAGGGTACTGTAACATGACGTCCTCCGACGTCAGGATTTCCTTCAACTTGTCAAAAGCTAGGCGCTCTCTGTCATCGAAATGTATGTCGATTCTCTTGGACCTGTGGGCGCTCACCTTGCCGTTTTCTTCCTTAAGGATGTCGGTCAAAGGCTTTGCAATGGAAGCAAAGTGGTTAATAAAACACCTATAGTAGCTAGCGAGCCCCAGAAATGATCGAATACCGAATAATGTGGCAGGTTGCTTGTAGTCCCTAATCGCTGCTACTTTATCGGCACTTGTCTTTATGCCTCCCCGTGATGTTGTAAACCTGAGGTATTCCGCCTCGTTCTTAAAGAAATGTGATTTTTCCGGTGAAACTCTCATATTTGCCTCGAACAAACTAGTCAACACCAAGTCAATGTCCCTCACATGTAGTGATGGGGAAAAAAATGCATTAATCGATTAATGAATCATATGATTAATTGAAACAGAGCGATTATTAATTGCAATTAATCGAAAGAAATGGAAAATAATCGAATAATCGAATGATTTTTTTAATATTTTAACTTAACCGTGTAATTTTAAAGTATGTTAGTATGTAAATTTTTACCAATTGCCTTATAAAAACAATAACAATGAATTAATAAATGAAAGTAAGTACATATCAAAGAAAAAAAATATATTTGTATTTTATTTGTTCATTGCAGAGTTTTGATGTAATAGTTTTGACAGGCGCGAGATCGTGAACCTGTTCCTCTTTTCAGTGGCAGTTGCACCTGCCTTTGAAAAGAGGCGCTCTGCTGGTACCGAAGTTCCTAAAAGATAACCGTACCAACGAGTTATTATACAAAGCTTAGGGTACAACGTTCGCATTTCTAAAAACGGGAGCATTCAAAAAAAGCTAAGCTCGTCCTGAACTTGGGTTAGGTCGTTGTCTTTTTTGCGACATTTGTGAGCCAGCGACTTGTGGTGGGGCCCATAAATCAAATTCAAATTCAATCAAATTCATCAAAGTGTCCGTCTCAAGCTTTTATTTTGAGCGAAAAAAATGTAGTGATACGTTTTCTTTCGATTATTTTAGCATCTAATCGATTAACGTTTCGATTAATCGAAACCCATTTTTCGATACAATTAAATCGTAAATTGAAAGAAAAAATCGATTATTGTGTATCAAATGATTAATCGTCCCATCACTACTCACATTCTCTGCTTCAGTTTCAGAAAAGATGATTACGTCATCGACGTAAACGTAGCACCTTTTGCCAATATGCTCGCGGAGGACATCATCAATAGCCCTTTGGAAAATACTGGGCGCGTTCTTTAGTCCAAACAGTAGTCGCCAGAATTCGTACTTTCCGTTGTTGCCGTTTTCTCCCGATCCCGCTACACAAGCTCAATCTGATGGAACCCTGACTTCAAGTCGAGCGTTGTAAAAAATTTGGCCTTCCCGAAATTTGACAAAATTACCATGACATTGGGGATTGGGTACTTGTCAGCGATTGTGAGCTGGTTTAACTTCCGAAAGTCTATTACCAGACTTTTTTCCTGTTGCCCAACTCATCGACGCCTTTTTTATCTACAACCCAAATGGGGTTGTTATAGGGTGATTTGGATGGCCTTATAATGCCGTTTCTCAGTAAGTCCTTTATTTCGCTATTCACGAAATCTGACACACCCATAGGATATAATTTGGAGTAGATTGATTCGCTCACTTCGGTCCGAATGGTGGCAACGATGTTTGTGTTAAACGGCAGCATCTCGTTTGGATCTGCAAACGTTTTTATTTTTTTTTTCAACATACGTTGAAAGTCGGCCCTTACTGATGGAGGGACTGAAATATCATCAACTTTTGTAAAGTTAACGTTTTCGCATTTGTGAAACTGGATCGGTTCTGATCCAGAGTCGGAATGTATCTCTTTACTCTTTAGACAAATTGTGGCATTCACCCGCGTTAACAAGTCGAGGCCAATGATGCTGTCGAAAGTATCAAGATCAGGTAAAATGAAAAAGGTGCTGTCTCTACCAAACATACTCAAAAAGCATTTATTCTTAATATTATTAAAGCCATGTATGGACTTCACAACGAACGGAGTTTCGACCGGAACAACATTTCGTATCTCCTCCAGGGGCTTAATGTAATTTTTGGACGCCCCTGTATCAATTAGAAATTTTACTAATCTCCCCGCTATTTTCCGCTGTACGAACGGCAGCAGGGAATGTGCTCTAAAAAATGTACAGAGTCAAATTTACAGTCTGATTCTAGTTAGCTGCTGCTGCCTCGGCTACAGCCGCATATTCCTGTTCCTGCACGGATTCCTCTTGGGCCATGTGATTTATTCTTTGTCGCCTTTGCCCTGACTGCCTCTCGGAACCATTTGGTCTCTTAAACGTTTGCCTATGGAACTGACTATCGTTCTGTCTCTGGTAATCTGTCGGTTGTCTAAAACGAGATGTAGATGGGTCCACGTCCATTTTCTCCACCTGATCGCGCCTATTGACGACCTGCTGGCCACCACCCTGAGCTTGATAATGGTTCCGCTGGCCCCTGGTGAAGTATGGCGTCTTCTCTCGACCCAAGTCATCCTTCTCATAGCCCTGCCGTGTGTTTCCTTGCTGGCTGTTAATTTTATTATTCACTGATCGTTCATGCGAATGCTGGTCCGAATACCTTTGCGATTTTTCCTCCGAGCTCCTAGCAAAACCTGCTGCAAATCTGTATCTCTCATGATTAGATTCAGTCTCCTGTGCCAAGGCCAACGCAGTAGGCGAGTCAGACGGACGAGCCGAAAATAAAATATCTGCGAGTGACTTTTTTAAACCCGACACAAACACCCGCAAAGCGTCCTGTCTATATTTTTCGTTGAGAGCGTTTGCCAGGGTGCTATCATACGTCATGATAGCCTTGTTCGTTAGTAGGGTTAGCTTTTTTTCTACCTCGTCATAGTAGTCAAAAAGAGTCATGTTACCCTGTCGCAGAGTTATGAGCTCTGTTTCGATTAAATGTAGCGGCCGCTTGTCGGCATATGTGAAATCCAGACGTGCAATTATTGCCCTGAAGTTCAAGACAGTGTTGAATGAGGCTAGCACGGCGTCAGCCGTGCCCCTCACCTTATTCCTAATGACATTTACTGCTTGGAAGTGCTTCGAGCTACCGTTATATCTTTCAAACAATTTGTAGGCGTTAGAAACATAGTTTTCATGCTTTCCATAGAATTCTGGAATTGATTTCACTATATCGAGGGACTCATCACACTGAACGCCCTCAATAATTTGGATGGGTTCATACACCTCCACTACTGGCTGTGTTAGAGCAAATTCACTGAATTTCCTATCTATTTTCTCTATCTTCTCGTTGAATTCTTGCGCCTGCAGTTTCAACGCCGCTGCCACTGCTGCTTGAACCACTGCTTGTAGTTCGTGTGCATCCATTTTCTTATTAATCCCTTGGTAACAATCTGGGTTAACTTTCAATTTCTCAATCCCCGCAAGCACCTCGTCTAACTCGCTATCACTCATGAACACTAACAGAATCGTGGGCCGAAATCACAATTAACACCGCTGCAGCCGACACAAAAGCAATTTCTGTAGCACTTTCTTTATTTTGCACTTTATATTTCTCACTTAAGGTTCTGTCGTGGTTAACGAGCAGTCACTTACAATTTTTCCATCCTGTTTTATTCTATCTCAGGAGCTGGTCGATGATCCCGTTGTTGGACGCAGTCCTGTCCGGTTGCAATCTCAGGTCTCAGAGAGCTGGTTCAGTCGTTGCTGAATGCACCTTCGTGGGCTGAATGCTGTTGGGCGCCAGTTAGTTTAATTGCCTTTATTCTGCGGAGCAAGTTGCACTCCGTCTTCTTTGAGTTACCTTAACCCATTCGAGACCGATTGCACACCGTGTGTGCAATGGCTTTCCGAGGCTATAAGACAGTAATGTGCAATTATCAGTTATTCTGAGTAAACTAGTCGTCGAAATAAAATTTTTCTGGAATTAATGAAATCTGTAAAGTACAGGAAAAAAAATTTGGCATTGGTTTTACTGTGTACAATACAAAGAAAAATAAAATTTCGCTCCTGGGGACCGTGTTCGAAAAAAATCGTCGTCTCGAATGGGTTAATGAACTAATTTTACACAAATGCCTTAAGCCTACCCTAAAGCCCTACTATCCGTGCGCGCCGTATCGTTTCGCTGATCTTGCAGCTCATCCAAGAATCGAACGATCGACCATCAGCAACAATGTCCGCAATTCGATGATCCTGCAACTCGTGCAAGAATCGAACGATCGACCGCCAGCAACATGTTCGATATAGTTTGCCGATAGCAGCTACCGCGAAGTAGCTGGGTCGGTGGCCTGCGCTGGCGACGACGACGTTGTTTGATCGCGCAACAATGTAGCGGGCTGCGCCGGCGACGACGACAGCAGCGTTGTTTGCTTCCGCAACAATGTAGCAGGATGCGGCGTCGCTGGTTTAGTTTGTGGCCGCGGGTTGCGACGTCGCACTATGGCTCGTTTTTCCTTTTTTCGTTGCAAAAATCATAACTTCTGAACCAATAAAGATATTTAAAAAATTTGCATCTGAAAGTGTAATATCCAAGCTTTAAAATGAGCATAAAAACAGGGTGCCACAGTAACAGGGGGCTTTATAATTCGTTGCCAAAGTTAAGATTTACTAAAACTTCATACTAAAATGAAATGACTTTTTTGTTTGCATTACAAAATGAATTTTTTAACATATTTTTTGAATAAATTAATATAATTTATTGGTTCATACGTAATTTTTTCCAAAAAAAATTTTTTTAGATTTAGATTAGGTTAGATTTTTTCAAAATCGCTATCTACACTGGAAGGAATGTCAAATAATGAAATCATTTCTAAGCTACAAGTATCTGTAACTTCTTTTTGTGATCTTACAGATCTCATAGATGAAATAACTGGCTCAGAAGAGACTGCTAACATGTTGAAAAGGTCTTCATTTTGTCTAGATCGTGATATTTTGCAAGTGTTCATACATCTATACCTTTTTTCTTCAGACAATTTCTCTATTGGTAAGCACTGGTATTCTATTAAATCCTTTCCATGTGCTAAAATTGTATGTACCGTAAGAGCAAGTTTCTTCTCTGATTAACTCAATCGAGACTGCTAAGTTTCAGTAAAGAAATGGACTGCGCTGGAACCAGATTTAAATTATAGGAGCGGTGCCAAGCCCCCTTATTCAATACCCGCACCACTCGCTCTTTCGAAAGATATGAATAAATGGTAGGTTCGTACTAAGCTTCATTGCTGTGCGACTTATAGTTCAGCGGAATATTTTGGTCACAAAAATGTGCCACGCCCCTTGCCCGACACCCATCAAATCTTACCGGTAGAATGACTCATCTATGGGACGATGGGGTACTAAATTTCAGTTTTGTACGACGTGCAATTTCGAAGATATTCTATTATTAAGATTTGGCTTTTATGGGCGGTGCCACACCCCCTTGTCCAATACCCACACCATTCCCTCTGTCGAAGGACATGACTAAATAGTAAGTTCGTAGTGAATTTAATTGATGTGTGACTTATAGTTCCAACGTTATCGTCTGAAAATTCTCAGAATTCACAGTCAAAAATGACAGAGATTTTCCGACTTTTCCAATAGATTTTCCAAAATTTTCTTTTGGCACAAACCTGAACTGACTCAAGACGAATCCAACAAAGAAAAGTTCATTGAAATCGGTCGGTCCGTTTGAGCGTGCTTGGATATATAGATTTAGATAGATGTCAGCAACACAAAGTGGGTTTTTGACCACACTAAATGTGCGCGATTTTTCGTATACCTGCGTATTTTTCGACCCGAGGTTGTTTCACTTTTTTTGCTCTAGAAAGTAAAGCGGCAAAAAGCGGCAGCTGAGTTTTGGAGGTTAGGTAAATAATTGAATAATAAATAACCACACTCAATTTCGCGGAGGTTATTTTTGGTATATTTTTTTTATTCTCGATCAAAGTTGGAAAAAAGGTCGAAATATAGACTTCTCGAGCAATTGGTAGATCGAACAACTTTTAAAACAAAACAAACATTTTTTATTTTCATTATATTAACAATTAACGTACCTTTTAGAAAAAACCAACAAGTTACCGATTGGTCGCTTCATTATACATACAAATCAATCTTAAAGATGACAAAAAAACCAAAAAATACACATTTTTCTCGATGTGGAAAAATTGTCAACTTTGAGCGGCTCTACCTCCCAAACTACTAATCCGAATTGAATGAAAGTTACATTTTCGTAATCCCAAAAATTCTCAATAAGATGCGTGTATTCATTTTATCGAACGCTTTCATGAAAGTTTTTATTTTTGTTACGTTCTGCCGGCAGATGAGCCATAGTGCGTCGTCCGGTTAACTTATACATGTATTGACATTGATTACTTTTCAAAACTGAATACTCTACGGTAGGTACTAAGGCGTTCAATCCCGGGATGCCGAGTGCCGAAAGCCAGGGTTCGCGGCTGCTTTCGATACTGATAACTAGTTTGGATTCTGATTACTTTTTTATACTTAATACTGAGCACTGTTTAGTTTCAAGGTCGAGTACTTTATATATATATTTATATTTAGGAGGCTACTCGACTCTCGCTGATATCTGGCGATCAGGCGACCTACACACGCAGCTTGCGTATCATGGGCGACATATACCGCAAGAAAATGGATATCGATGTGAGTGTAGCGATGTGCATGCATTTAACGTTGGGGTGTAACATTTCCTTTGCCCCAAACATACAGCGCGCTTTTCGGCAGTACGAGCAGGCGATGGGCATATCAGCCGCGTTAGGCGATCGCATGGCTCAAATGGAGGCGATGGATGGCGCAGCGCGCTGCCTAGAGGCGCTGCGGCTGCAGCAGAAGATCTGTAACTGTCGGCCGCTAGAATTCAATACGCGTCTGCTCGAGGTGGCCAGCTCTATAGGCGCCAAGGTGCGTATGACAAACTGGTCGAAAAGTCGAATGTTGGCCGGCAGCAATGTTTTCATGCTGTAGTTTTGCTTCTTACAGCTGCTGGTGCGTCGCATACGCAGTCGCCTGGCGTTGATCTACCGCGCGCTAGGCGACGAGGAGCAGTACAACACACATTCGCGCCTGGCCAGCCAGACGGACGCCGCGCTTGGACTAAATTGCGGCGCGTGCAGTGAGGTGTTCGGCCTCGAGCCCGACTCGCTGGAGGCGTTGCCTTGTGCGCATATATTGCACGCCCGGTAAGTGCCGCTGAAACTGCGTTGGCGTTGTGCGCACTTCAGTCGCACAATTCCTCATTCCGCTTTTCGTTTCAGCTGCGCTCACGATTTGTTGCGCCGCCGCGAGAAGGGCGCCTCGCGCGCCTGTCCCGCCTGCAGCAAGCTGCTCAGTTCGCGGCTGCATTTGTGTGGCAGCGATGGTGGGGGTGCGGGCGGCGGCACCGCTGCCACCAGCCTCAACGCCAGCGGACTGTCGACCAGCGGCGGCCTGATCACGCTGGACAGTGTCGACATGCTGCCGCCGGCATGTAGTGGTGGCGGCATGCTGGCCGCGCGCACCCACGCTGACAACAACACCATCATCTGCAACGGGCTGAACAGCGGCGTCATATCCAATATCGACAGCACCGCGCTGCTGTTGACGGTCAACTCTTCGCCGAAGCCGCTGTACCGCAGTAACCTGTCGCTGGCGTCGTTAAGCTTGCGCGCCTCCAGTCTGACCATCGACAGCGCGCGAAACGCCACGTCGTCGGTCTAGGAGGAAGTGTCGCGGCGCGGTCGCACGGCCAGGTGGTGAGCGCGCAGACTTGCGTGCGGTAAGTCAATGCAGATGAGCGAAATGGGCAGTGACGACGCCGACGTGTCAACGATCCATCGATTAATAACCAGCAATTAGCCGACAATTTTCCGAGTTAAATTTGCTTTGAACCCCCAAGCTTTGATTATACGTCGTTAAAGAACCCAACGAACCCAAGATTTAGTCATAAAATCAACTACCCACTGCTGGGACTTTGTATTATTCAAATCTTAAAGACGAAACCTCATTCCAGGATAAGCTCGATCGATTAGTGAGCAAACAGAATATACTCCGAGCGGCACACTAGCTTGAAATTGACTGAAAGTAGCGCCCTACTTCCCTCTTATTTTCTCCTCACTACTTTTTTCCTTCCTTCTCTTTTCGTTTTGTCCTACTTCCTCCCTTCTCTCCTCACAGTACTTTCTGCCTGCTTGTCTTGCTTTTCGTTAAGTAGCAATACCCTTAAATATTTCCTCTGACTCAAGGTTGGACCAACGGAACCAGCAAACTCATACGACGCAGCACCCAATCAACTCGAAAGGCACTTATCTGCTTCATCGAAGGTAACCCTTAACCCCTTGCGCACTTTAAGACCCCGACTTAAGTGACAGTTAAGCTAAAGATGATCCTAATAGACTTTAACCCTTTCGCTATAGTTTTTTACTGTGGAATGTTAAAATTCCTCAGCTTATTTTAGAGAGTACATGCAAGAGGTCAACATTCAGAAAAACTTGTATACTTCTCAGTTCAAGCTTAAACATTGGGTTTCTTTTGATTTCAAACTACTCTTAAGATTAAGCTTAAACCAATGAAAAAATTGATTCCTGGCGCCAAGCAAGGCTCAGGTGTCCACAGAGTTGCATGTTGTCATGTAGGAGCAGAATAGCGAAAGGGTTAAATAATTTCATTTTGGACTCAGTTACTCGGTTAAAAGTTTCATGCCGCTAAACATGTTATTTAACTCGTCACTTGGCATACGGAAATTACTGTGTATCATCTCGTGATCTTGAGCCGGGGAAGGCAGGTTAATCGACAAGTACCACTTCACGCTATTGAAATCTACTCTTGTGTCGCTTCCACGCCCATTTGCCATAACCGTCTTCGCAACGGCCCTACGAAGCTGGTTGATTGACGGTAGTATGACAGATGTTTCCTAAATACCCCACTACAGGTATACATAAATCACTAATTGAAAAAGAAAAGCAAAAACAAAAAAGAGCGTTAGTAAACTATTTAAAACAACTAAGAAGATATGACAGTGCTCACGCTGAGGCTAGCTTCCGAGCAGCAACGGTCAAAGCTGGCGATTGGCTTGAAAAAATCTGCACCAAAACGCACTCCAGACACATAGATAAACATAGAGACAACGTTGTTAGCGTTAAATCCAGCTAGAGTTAAAGTTAAACAAAAGTTTATGAAACGTTAACTAGTTAGTCCTGGAAATTTGAAAGATTCAAAATTACTAAATTGAATTTCTTATTTCATAAAAAATGATTAATTTACTTATTTCTATGCAATATATCTATAAACAAAAATTAGTTCATAACATGTTTTAGCTAGCAATGCCAGCAAAAGTTCAGCAGAAAATTTGAGATATATACAAGCCCTAACTACTATTAATTCGTACCCCTACGCTTTTTCTCATATTAATTTTTCAATTTCTCATATTAATTCTTCAAAAACCGTTCCACAACAATAATGCAGTTTTAGTTTTAGTCTGGCCTTCATCTAGCCCAGATCTAAGTCCAATAGAGCTCTCATGAAAAGAAGATTGAGGAATGAGCCCCCACGAACCCTCTTGGAACTAGAAAACAAAATTCAAGAGGTTTGGGACTCTATTACACCGGAAGAGTGTCAGAAACTTATTTCTTCAATGAGGAGTCGAGTTTCATTTGCGGTCGTACGAATTATTAGTGACCACTTTTAGTTGTAACTTTTTGAAGTTGTTCTGTTCAAAAATTAATAGTAAAAACATTATATATCATAATAAAAAAAATTAAAACATTTTTTTTCTAATAGTAGATTTTTCAACCTTTCAAAAGAGTATAAATACGGTACGGAACCTTTGACAAATAATGGTTAAAAAGTAATACTAAAAATTAATATGAGAAAAAGTGTAGGGGTACGAATTAATAGTGGTTAGGGCTTGTAAATGTCGAATTATAGATACAATAATTCATTTAATTACGTTTCTATTTGATTTCACTATGCGTCACATTTTTTAGTAAAAATGTTAAAGTTTAACGAGCGTGAAACGTGAGAAAATGGAAGCAACGTTAACAAGGGACACTTCTACTTCATTCCTACTCCCACTAAGCAGATACAACAGAGATAACACTATATATACATACAACAATTTTAGAGGAGTGAACAGGTAGAGCGAAGAAATTAGCTATTTTAAGGATCTATTGCAAGCATGGCAACAACACAGACACACACACACAAGCATTAAAAAAATATATATACATATATAGTTGGTTTTGATGTAATTAGATACACAATATATATATAAATATATATGTCCGGATAACTGGCACGACAGCCCGTTGACGTGGTGACGTTAGATTGATTGTTGAGAAAACTAAAAAAGCCAGGTTTCTGTAGATCGCTCAAACGTCTGTAGCGCCTTAACTAAGAAATATGGCCCATTTCATAGTAGAACCATCATCATATGATGAGTTATCTGTGGTAGAACTCTGCAGCTTGTGAAAAATTGCTTCTTAACTAGAAGCGCTAGCTAGAGCAAATTTTAAAAATGTGCCCAAAGCCTAAAAATTTCATTGAAAAGTTTATTAAGTTGTTGATGAAGGGTGGCTTTGAAGTTAACCTGAGTTTCTAAGCGCTTCTACTTTAAGCGATTCTAGTTTTTATATTAGAAGCGCTAGCGAGCTAAACTAAGGCCTATCTTTTAGGGGAATTCCTGAGTTTTAAAAAATGGGAAGAATTTTTTTGGTGTCCCACTGGAGAGCCGATTAAATCGATGTTGAAAAGTTACTTTAAAACAAGCTGAGCCTTAAACTCTACAGCTTTTTAAAATTGCCCCCGCAAAGTTCCGATATCCTCCCGAAAAGTTTCGAGTTTCAAGGAACCATATAAACAAGCGTTTCGTTGAATTTTCCCCTGTTTAATGCAATTCAAGTTTATTGAAGTCATTGAAAAAGGCCTTGATAATTTAAACTCTGATTAAGTGTTCAATTCTGATTCTCAAATACTACATATAAGTATGAACTGATTCAACATTTACTGACGCGTTGTTGTGGCCAGTTAGGTGCGTAATATGTACTTACATAATGAAAATAATAGCAAAATAATATATTTGAAATTCGATTGAAAAGAACTATAATAAACTACTGATAAAAAACAATTGCTGCATTGCTAACAATTGAAAACAAAAATAAAAATACATACTTAATATGAAAAAAAAACTCTTTTAAAACTCATCAACCCTTTCTTATATATACTGTGAGAAATAGAAAACAAACAAAGCAAAAACAGTTACAAAAAATTATGCTCTGAAAATCAGAAATTGTTTTAAATGTGCATTTAGAAAAAAAACAATATGAAAATCTCACAAATTCGTCTTGTACGCCGCAAATTCATTAGTCTGACGCACTTTGCCGTTATTTGGCGCTCCGGTGATGTGCTGCGCTTTTTTTTAATCAATTAGTGTATTAAAATTATTTAACATAATTCAGAGAATTTCGATTGACTAAAATTAAGTGATTTAAATTAATGATTGCAATTATCAATTAGCTAAAATCAATTAATTATTCTAAACTGATTAATTAGTCAAATTAATCACGGCAAGTAAAAACAACAAACATTTAGGATTCGCACAGTGGGCGCCACTTATTAATTGTATTTTCCGCTTGTTTGTAAATACAAAACAACATTTTTAATTAGCAATTTTCAATTATACATATTTAGGAGGAATTAATATTAAAAAAAAACAACGAAAAATCCATCTGACATTTACCCAAAATGAACGGATAACGTTAAAGCTTTCGAGCTGTTCTCAAATTATGCCGATACGCTTCACAGTAAAACAACAACAACAACAAAACAAACAAAAATTTATGGTAGACGGTTGACGAGAGTCCATTTAAGGTCAAACTCCATAAAGTGCGTTTCATGCGTTTCGTTGTGTTTTGCGTTTCTCGCGTTGCAAAAAAAAGTTGAATCAGTGTATTTGTATGAAGCAAACTCCATGACTTGACGTCGATACCCGCGAAACGCATCAAAAGTTGAACTATTTTCAACTTTCTCTTGCGTTTCTTGCGTTAACGCCGTCAAACAGCTGACAGAGCTCCTAAAGATGTCATAAATTATGTGGCATGAATGTGGATGTGGATGTGGATGGTAAAGTCGATAACAAACTTGTGTTATCGAAAAAGTCGAATGCATTTATTTTACACGAAAGCTATTAAATACAGTTAAGAAACATTTTAAATCCAATATTTTAACATAAAATGTGAAGAAATTCCTAAAAAGTAGCATAATTCTTTGACAGACGAAACTTAGTCTTCGCTGTATTGGAAATTCGATAGCTTATTCGTTGTATATCGCATTTTGCTCATTCCTGTGAAATAAATTGCTACAAACTGAATTCAACTGAATTTCTTTTTTCATTTTTTGCAATGCTCGATATGCATTTATTGTGTTTAAAATGAAATCAGTCTAAAGTCTATAACGTCGTTTAGCGATTCCATTTCGTTTTTTTCACAATTTTCCTTGTCTTCTCCCAATGCACAACGAAATCAATCAGCAGTTTGACAGCATCAGCTGACGGAAGAAGAAGAAGCTGACGCATGAAACGCACTTTATGGAGTTTGACCATTTGCAACGCGAATAACGCAAGAAACGCAATGACGCAACAAACCCCGAACGCATGAAACGCACTTTATGGAGTTTGACCTTTAGTGATTTGAGTCCTTCAAGACGACATGCGTGGAGGAGGAGGAGAGAGTTTTAGGTTAACAGGAGCAGATACTATATCACGGCTCCTTCACGATGTGTGCAAACATATGTATAAGATATATGCTGAAATCAATCAAATCATGTTAACAATTAAAGTTAAACTGATTCACGAGCAAGACGAAAGTCAAATGTACCCAGGGGGGTTACTATGTAACTCGATTCGAAAGTTGCAACTGCTCGAAAGTTGAATTCGATCCGAATTTAAATTCGTACTATGTAAGATTTTCGGATCGAGTGTAAAGTGCTGCCATTAATTGGAAGTATTTTTGGCCGTACTTTCGAATGTATTAATTGAAATTGGCAGCATCTATTAAAAGAAATGTCAAAAATAGTAAACATTGAAAGTAAACAAATATTTAATTGTGTGTAAAATGGATTCGGTTGCCTTATGGATGGATAATGAAGACGAGCGAGTGGAACGTGCTCTGCGCAGTGCGACCGAGATCTATTGGGGGTGCGGGCAACTGACGAACAACGTGGTGGGGAAGGGGCAGACACCAATTCATCAGTCTTTGGCATCTCAATTGTTTCGAAGTTAATTGCAATTGCTCCTTCTTGCTCCGGGTCGTTGCACTTTGCCGGCGTGGTAGTGTCGTTGCAGGTTGGGGGTGTTCTGATGTTGACGCCAAATTTGCAGACCCCGCTAATACCATCCATCGCCCCTCTCATATCTAACAAATCAATAACTGCTTCCTCCAGCGCTGTGAATGAACACATTTTTGCTGGGCCACCACCTGTGCCCGATAAATTAATACGGTTCTTTCGTAATTTACTTTTGAGATGTGTCTTGTGATCTGCCCAAACCTAAAACATACATATATAAGATGAGCAAAATTTGGTTTAAGGGGAAACTATCGTTTACTTACTTTTTTCGAACCGGCCACATCCCGCATTGGTGGCCCGGCTGCTTTTAATTCTTCAGCCAATCGCTTCCATAAATTATTTGTTGCTTGCTTGGCGTCTGGGGCCTTTACATACCCCTTTGCTAATTGTGGGTGGTCCGCCATAAAATTTAGCAACATTTGAAATTGCGCTTGTTTTGTGTGCTGATTTTTCGTTGAATTTTCCCTATTGAAAGAGTTTTATATTAATATTTATCCATTAATGTGCATAAGTTTTAGAAATACTTAAATTTTCTTGCGTTTCCGCTCGCTGTTTTGATTTTTTCCCATTTTTCGGGTTTTATCCGTTAGCTCCACACCAAACGAACAAAATTGTCGACTTTCGAGCGACTTTGACAGCTAAATTCGAATTGCATAGTGCCGCACTTCCGAAAGTAGAGTTTAATATCCGATAATCGGATACGGAAAACCGAAAGTAGAAAATATGTTTCCGAATTCGAGTTAGCTGGTGCGAAAAATCCGTTTCCGCAAAATTTAACTTTCGAATCGAGTTACATAGTAACCCCCCTGGGAAATCGGACTGGTCCAAGTCTAGTTTTTCAACTGGTCGCTTGACAGTCATATATGACCTCAGAATCGACTCGTTTTCTTGTAGCAAACTCACCCTTTTAACATGGCGGTGTCCTAGGCGAGGGTCAATTGTCCCCATCTGCATCCATTTGCAACTAGTCCAAGGTTAGTCCGAAGTAAACTAGTAGTCGCTTTGCAACTAGTTTGCAAACTAGTTTATTCTGGATTAGTTTTTTAACCACTCGATTTTTATGGGGAAAATAAAACAGTGCATTTTTTAAATAATTATTTTATTTTAAAAATATTGAAAAATAAAAACGAAAAATCATCGCGAATAAAAAAAAATATTTGGTGCATTTAAAGATGAACTTCGACTTGTTGACACACTTCTGCCGGAACTGTTTGGGGGACTTCGCCTGCAATTCATAAATAAATTAATTAATTAAAGAATAATTTCAGAAATAAATAAATAAATAAATATATTAATACATACCTTCAAGCTGCCGCTGCAGTTCGTTGCTTCACGCAACCACGCAAAATTTTAACTGAAATCATTCAAGACAAAACGTGCAAATCGAGCAAACTTCGTGTCATAGAAACAGAAAGTTCGAAAAATGCAAACATTTCTACGTTGTTGTTGTAGCAGAACAATCGCAAGATCAGCCTTAACAGTATTTTTTTGCTTCTCTCACCTCTGTTTCGTTTTTCTCATTTTTATGTGCTCTTCTCGCCTATGAACGCGCACACAGAACGTGAACGATTAGACGCGAACTGATTGACTTCTGCATCCGCTGACAGTCACTTGGACAACTAGTTGTCCAATTGACTACAAAAAACCAGTTGAAAGACCAATGAATTTTGGGAACTAGTTGTCTCAGGTCCGACAGGGTACATCTACTGTATGCATGTATGTGTGTGTGTGTGTGTGCACACATATCCATACTTAAGTGTATGTGTGTACGCACACACTCTATTTTAAAGAGAAAGGATTAATTCAAATGGAATACTGTAGAATTGAAGAAGAACTACACAAGAAATGCTAATAAAGAATACTACTAAAAATATGCGGAGTGTGGTAGTTTTTTATTTTCCACCTGTGTGCCATACATGCAGGCGCGTAGCCAAAGCTTGGTCATTGGGGGTGAGGGGACGTGAATTAATTTAGCTTAGCAAACTTAGTATTACGTGCGTTCCACAGCAAACAGTGGTGCCTGGAAACAAAGTTATTGCGCCTGAAAGTATGTTTAGCTCATCGGTACAAAAGTTAGCATCGGACAAATAAAGCAATAACAAACAAATAAAGGATAAAGCATGTATCAATAAAATAAAAAAAAAATACTGGATTATCTCAAGTAGTTCCTTCGCAATTTACTCCGAAAAATAGACTTAAATTTTCAGCTCGTAACCAGAAGACCCCCTTAACCTTCAATCACCCCTCGTATTCGCCTGATTTGGCACCATGCGACTTTCACAAAAAACATCTGTTGTTATTTTTATTTTTTGTTTGAAAGTGAAACGACCTATTTGCTAGTGTGACAATGTACAAAGTGTTTTAAAATTTTGATTAATGATAAACTATGGGGGTTTTAACATTTAAACCCCCCTAGCTACGTTCCTGCAAACACGTATAAGTTAGATGGTGGTCGATGAGTCAAATAGATTGAAGTTGAAAAAACCGAATTTCTCGAAATTATTTAAGTGCATGTATGTAGCTGATAAACCAGTAGAGCTGGGTTTCATATGCCAACGGTGACATTCAGAATCGTTCACTACATTCCATCGGAAAGGTCAGTAATTCCACGTTTTAGAAATACAGTCGAACTTCCCTATAGTGAACTTCTATATACTGAAGTTCTCCATATAATGAATTAATTTCAAAGACACAGCTTTATCGTTCTATTCTAAGTGCATTTTGATATCCTTATAATGAATTTCCATATAGTGAATATTTCTCTACAATCAATAAATTTTTTAGTTGAAAACTTTCGTTTTTTTACGCTTTCATTTGTTTTTTGTTTCCATATAATGATTTTTTCCATATAATGAATTTTTCTGTCACGCATATTAACAACACTGAATACCGAAAAAAAGTAAAACATATTTAGGGGAACCCCAGAAGTTAAAAATAACAACAGCATATGAAGAAGAAAGTCACATCACTAACAATTTTGACAGCAAGTAGCGAAGTAGCATTTCTCTCGAAAAAATTCTACATTTTCAGATTCAGAAAACGATGATGAAATGGCCAGTGAAGAAGAATTGGCTGATGCGGTGTTACCTACAATGGGACGAATTTCTGCTTCTCTTGATGTACTTCGAACCTTTGTGGAGATGAAGAGCAACGTACCGAATAATGTTTTTAATTATCTAAATGTATTAGAAGGCTTTGTTGAGGAAGAAAAGTGGAAGGATGTCATCCAAACTAAAATACCTCATTATTTTAAATAAAAGATGAAAAAAATCATAATTTCTATATAGTGAAGTTTCTATATAATGAAGCTTTTTTCTGGTCCCGTGCGAATTCATTATAGAGAAGTTCGACTGTACATACTTAAAACATGTCCAATTTCAGTTTAAGCACCTATACCTTCCAAGCTAGAAGAGCTAGCGAGCTATAATATAGCCTATCTTGTAGTAGAACTATTCAGCTTTAAAAAAATGTGTACAAAGTCCTCGATATTTAAATTGAATACTGATTTGAAAAAATCCACAGTTTTTTAAAATGCTTTTAGTTCCTAAATGAAAAGCAGAAGCAACCTGAAAATTGCCTATTCCAAAAATGATAAAAGCTCCCAGCAACGGGTAAGTTAATTTGAAAGCTTTGCTTTGTTACTGTCTTAAGGCCAGGTTCCTCCAAACAATTTTAAAAAAATCGAAATTTTTTTTTTCTATAAATTGCTAGAAAATACTCTTAGAAATTATGTATAATTAGTCCCGAAGGTATGCGCTGCCTAGAAGTAGATTGAGATAAGGGAGGACGGTGCGCGGTCAAGCGCATTATTCTACGAATAAAATCTTTAATCGGCTTTTTCTCGAAACTACATTTTTTCAACTGAGTGTCACTCGTATTTCAAAACTATTTCACTTATCATCATGAACCAAACGGAATTTTACTCTTTAAATGTCTCTCTATGGTCGGAACTACAACCAAAAATATTCATTGTTATTTAAAAAAGTTATTAACAATCAAACGTGCAAAAAAAGGGTCAAAAATTAAAAAGTACGCCATTTTGTTTGTTTTTCAGTAAAAATGTTTTATTCTAGTTCCGAACATAGACAATTCGATACAGAATATGAAACTGTTTTGCTTTTTGCATGGCACAATAATAAGGTAATAGCATGCCCGCAACACCAAAAACCACATGTATTTTGTTGGTAGGATTGTTTATCGTTACTGTCAAAATCAGCTGATATTTTCCGACGAAAGAGGGAGAAACTGAAAACATACAAAAGTAATTGTTGCCAGACGGTGCTGTATTTGAGTGAAAAAACGGGAAAAGTGCTCAGGTCAGTTGTTTTCAGTCAGGTATTTTCATTTCAACCGATGCGGCAACACAGCACACCGACGATTTTGACAGAAGCCATAAACGATCAGCCGGTGGCTTGCTACAACCTTATAGTTGAACCATGGCTTTTTGCTTTCAGATGATTCGTTTCCAAGAAATGGTGACACTCATCAACAAATCGGACGAGTTTGAGCAGCTGTTTTCGGAGCCACCATAATAACAAAAACAAAACAAAACATGTTTTTTAGTAGTTTAATGTATGTACTTTTATTTGTAAAAAAATTTATTTTCAAATTATTTTTTAACAATAAATGGAATTTTTTGAAGAAAAAAGTGTTTTTTTGAGGAACCTGGCCTTAAAAAAGTAAACAGTTTCATATGATTTTTTAATAGCAACTGCGCTCAAGTCAAGTATTCATAAATTCCTTCTGTCTTTCACATTGTGCCCCAACCAGTGGCGCACACAGGATTTCATTTTGGGGGCTTTTGCGTACTACTTTTGAGCTCAATACAATATGAAACCATTTATTTCATCAGCAATGAAATATATGGTCCCCCTGTGTGCCCTACTGGCCTCCAACTTCGCTACTCAGACCCTGTCAAATGGATCGACGTAGCGTGCAACAGTCCAGCGCAGGGCCCCATTGCGGTCGCTGTCGACCGCTGGAAATATGTATAGTTGCACTGTTGCTATTGTGTGGTGTCTACGTGCGCACGCTTCAATTCTATAATTTCTGCTGTGTATTTTTACCACTTATGCTTTTCTCACTCTGCGTTTTGTCGCTGAGTTGCTGGTTCGCTTTCATTGTGCCACATTCGCTTATCTCCTGAAAAGCTGCCCCAGCACTAAACTACCCCTAAACGTGGCAGTGCGTGTGTGTGTCTGCTTGCGTGCGCCGCGTAGGAAATTTTTGAAATGAATCGAGTTTCACTGACCTCAGTAGGACATTGTATGAGTTATGTGAAATATGGAGAAACATTTTTGTGGATAAGCTTTAACGCCTATAATGTGGTATAGAATACAATCATTTTAATTATCAACTATCATCATCATCATACCTTATGATCAAAAAAGAACGGGAATTAAAAAAAAACGCAACTTTAAATAAATTTCTTAATTATCCCCTTCAAAATACTCTCCTCCTGCGTCAATACATGTATGCCAACCTTTGATCCAATTTTTCATACATTTTTTATAGGCCGCCAAAGGTATGGCCTTCAGCTCACGCAGCGAATTCTCTTTTATGGCCTCTATGGTCTCAAAACGCGTTCCCCGCAATGGCAATTTGAGTTTGGGAATAGAAAAAAGTCACATGGGGCCATGTCTGGACTGTGTGGTGCTTGGCTGATGACATTGGTCGAATTTTCGGCCAAAACTTCCGAAATAATCAAGGTCGTATGAGATGGCGCATTATCGTGGTGTAAAATCCATGAATTGTTCTTCCACAAATCGGGCCTTTTTTGCGAATGGCTTCACGCAAACGACGCATAACGCCTAAATAGTATTCTTTATTGACCGTTTGGCCCTCCGGAAGGAATTTGTAGTGCACCACACTACGAATATCGAAGAAAACCGTCAGCAATACTTTGATTTTGGACTCGGTTTTGGCTCATTTTCGAAGCACCATTCGGACGATTGTTGTTTGGCCGGCATATCAAATTCATAAACCCATGTTTCGTCACCAGTAATGATGCGTTCGATGAATTTTGAGTCGCTGTCTGCGTTGGAAATCATCTCTTTGGCCACATCAGCACGAGGCACATCCACATCAAAAATCACCACACAACAAGTTTTCGCCTTCTTCGTATAGACGCCAATCGAATACTAATCTTACGATATCCGTCAAAATTTGACAGAACACCAAAAAAAGTATTGCCAACGTTGAGAAAATAAAAATTTACCGATTGGATAAACGCGGCAATTCAAAATTCAAAATTCTTTCTTGAGCATAAGGTATATCATTTTGTTCTTTCTTAGGGTCTGTAAGAATTTAATTTTGAATTGACTGGATTAATAATAAATATATACATGTATTACAGTTTTGTGTTATTTTTCATAAGTCCTAAAATTGTGTTCTATTTTTTTGTGTGTTACTATTAATTATTACAGAAATTAAAAAATCTTTCGTTTCGTTTCATCATAAAATCCAAATTCAAACGAAACTCTTTTCAGTTAATTTCTTTCTAACTCAATTATATATTTCTCTACTGTACTTTACTCCAACTTGATCCGGCTCTACTCTCATTCCCCTCCGTCGACTTTTGACGATTTTTGTAACCCCTTGCGATCGTAACCGCTTTCAAATTGCATTACAGAAATGCCAGAGCAACGGCTAACAGCTTATTTTATCGATTATGGGTAATGTGTAGAGTAATGATACGTTTCTAGATCATTTTTTCGCTTACTTGTAATTCAATGGGTAAGGTACTTATTTGACTGGTTACTGGTAATGCAAAGAGTAATGGGAGAATGCTAACAATATATATGTGAATTATTCTTTTACTTACAAGTAATGTTTAAATTGTAATTCATTTGATCTCGTTTTATTAGACACAACCAGCAATCCACCAAATCTAAGAAAATGAATCCTATTGAAACATGTGTGCAGTCATTCGCGTGTGAAAGTTTGAAGTGTCAAGTGATCAAGTGAATGAAATCGTAAGAGCAATTATTTGTAATTTAAAAATTATAACAAAAGGTTGCAAAATACAACGAAAATGAAAGTAGTAAGAATTCATTAAAAAAAAAAGTTGAGGGATTGGTATATGTAAGTATTACATTCAGTCTTTCTCATCAATGCTGCAAAGAGCAGCATCAGAGGCTGCAGAAGAACAGGAAGCTGATAGCAGTATTATTTGGTAAGTGTTATACGAGGGCGGGTCAATAAGTCCGTGACTTTTTGAATTTCCCGCCTCTTAATTGAAATGGCAACACTGCTCCCGTCAACAGTCATCTGTCAGTTGACTCTTGTCAAAAATTGAACAAGCTGCGACATTTAGTTTGTTTTTGACAGCCGTTAATATCAGACTACCGCGTTGACTGAGAAGAAAATGGGAAAAAGTGAATTTCGTGCGCTCATTAAGCAAATCTCTTTCCGCCGAGCCATTTCTTCAAGTTTGGGAACAAGAAATAGTCACTTGGGGCTAGATCGGGTGAATAGTCGGGATGAGGGAGCAATTCGTAGCCCAATTCATGGATTTTTGCCATGGAAACTGCACATGAGCACACGAAATTCACTTTTTTCCATTTTCTTCTCAGTCAACGCGGTAGTCTGATATTAACGGCTGTCAAAAACAAACTAAATGTCGCAGCTTGTTCAATTTTTGACAAGAGTCAACTGACAGATGACTGTTGACGGGAGCAGTGTTGCCATTTCAATTAAGAGGCGGGAAATTCAAAAAGTCACGGACTTATTGACCCGCCCTCGTACTTAACCCTTTCCGACATGAAAATAAACTCGTTCTGTATGAATTGTATGGGCTGTAGTCCAATATATTGGACATTGTGACTGAAAGGGTTGAATGTATTATTATTATATTATTATTTCCACTTTTAAAATTTTATTTTCTTTCTTTTCAGAAGCGATTAAAGAAGGCAACGAGGCGTTTCTTTTACATTCATTAAGGAAGGGAATAGCATTCCTTTTTTAGTAAATATTTTTAATTTTTTTAAAAATATGTATTTTTTCCATTAATAAAAAGTATTTCAATTAACAAAAACCAAATGAAAAAAGTTGGTTGTATAGTTATTTCATTATGTTTAAGCTGAACAGATTAAACGTAACACGTTACTTAATTAATTTCCTAGAAGTGATTATATATGCAATCTTGTACAAGAACTTGACTGTTTTCGTAAATGCATTTATGCAAAGCATCAGCGTCTTTTATTTCCAAACCATTGAGAATCGAAAGGATTAATATGCGCAACTCCGTTAATTGTCAATTCGCAATAGAATTGCGCAATTCAATTTCCAATGGTCTGGAAATAAGACACTGATGCTTTGCATAAATGCGTTTACGAAGACAGCCCTTACATAACTCTTTCTTTGGCCAATACATGTAAGCGGTTACCTCCAATGACTTGCGTATGTTAATGTAATGCATTTTGTATGGTAGAAGGTAAGCGATGGAGCTGAGTTTCTCGATTACTTTAGACATTATCAGAACTCAAAATTTTTGCTGGGCGGCTGTGGGTTGACGATGGTGGTGATGGGGTTGTTGGTAGTTGTTGTTTATATTGTTGTTGGTAGCTTAGCCATTGGGGGTTGCGGTAGTGGTCGTGTTGTTATTGTTGGCTGTGTTGTTACCGTGCTATGCGCTTTGCCCAGCTCTACGTGTATGTTGTTGGTTCAGTTCAGTGCGGCGATATAACGCGTTTGGTTGTCCATACGTTCGGTGTTGATTGTTGTACGTAACCGATACATTATATATATATATATATATATTATATATATACATATACATATATATATTATATATATACATATATATTATATATTTATAAAGGAATATTTAGAAGTGTATATATATGTGGATATAGTTTCCTGAATGAAAGTGCAGTTATTTCATCAGCATACAGTGCATATGCGCCCAAAACTATGCAAGCGGGGCGCGCGCAGTGTGAGTAGAGTCGATCCCCCGCCCGTTCCGCCTCCGCTGCAGCCCCTTCCTAATGCGGTGCGGTGCGGTTTATTTCCCGCCAATTTTTACCCATCTCGCTGCACAGCAAAAAAATAAAAAAATAAATGAATGAAAGATAAAACGGCCAACGAGGCATAAGAACAAATCAAATAAAAAATAAATAAATAACGAGCGAGCGCGGCTTAGGCGGCTTTGACCGACTTACCTTCACCCACCCTTCTCAAGAACGGTCGCCGTAAAGCCGTGGTTAGTGCGTCCGACAGAACATGGGACAGTGGGGAGCGGGTTCGGAACCCGGCTGAAGTAGCAACACGCAATTAACGGAATTCCTTGCGATGCACAATGGGGTAAACATGTCAAAAACCCGCGCATTACGGCTAATCTTAAAGTTACGGGCCCAACTTTTTTTTTGGTTGTTTCGTAATCTGCATGCATGTAGTAATCAGAAAACGCTTTTTGCATGTAAATTGAACTAAAACTGGCTGCTATATAGCCATTCAAAGTTGGGTGTTTTTATACTCAATTTCATTTTGTCGACGCAACTTTTTTGATGGGTGTGCTAAAATCTCAATAAAATCGTTGTTTATAAATATAATCAAATAATTTTTAGTACGTATAATAAGCATATTCCTAATGAATGATGATAATGAATTTGACATATAATTCTTTTACATGACACATTTTCTTGTAAAGATATAAGTTCTCAAAGTTTGGGCAAAAAGGACGATTTTTTAGGAAAATGTCCTACTTTCGTGGTGTATAACTTTTATGGATAATCATGGATAATCGAAAATCTTTAGGGAAGGTGAGTAGGAACCTTCATAAAAAAAATGATACCCAACTTGTCTGCGGAAAGCTGCGGAATGGTTGGATTTTTGGACTTTTATTCACTTCTCCTAGTAAGAAAATAAATATATTAGAACCGAAAACTTTTTAACGCGCGTATGGGTCGGTACGTTTATAACACTTGGTGCATATATATAGTATTAAAAAAAATAAATAAAGTAAAAATAGATGTGATTTATCACCTGAATTAATAAATATGCTAAAATAAAACATTTTTTATCAATTTTTTCGGCTGGTACGTAGGATGATTCTCGAAAAAGGCAATATATTTCAATAAAACTTTGTAAAGAATTTACAATTGGCATAACTAAACTCTGACGTAAAAATGGGCATGGTACGCCCACTTTTAAGTAGGGTTGCCATATAAGCATACTTTGTTAAATTGGAAAAATATATTATATTTATATATTAACCAACTTCATCTGCACTTTTGTGGTTATTTATAACGGTAAGTGGGGGTGGGAAGTACCATTAACCCGTTATGAGCCGTATCAACCCATATAAAATGTTTTTTGTTTAAATACGAGTTACCCTACATGTATGTGTTTTATATGGGTTTTTTATGAAAGGAGGCGAAAAATCGGGGCGTGGCTACAATCCAGAGTATTCATAAGTCAGTTTGGGTAGATGTAAATACTATAACTTTGGTTTTGTTTTTACTAATGAAGATTTTAAAAATGCCTAATTGCCGACTGTAGGGTGCCGATGCACGGTACAATAAATAAAATAAAATTATGGTGGACAAATCTCTGAAGAGTCCTGAAGGAGATGTCCAAATTTGAGATATTTATCTTTAACCGTATAGATACTACAGCATAAAATAGGCAATGCGCGGGTTTTTGGCATGTTTACCCCATTGTGTGGCGTTGCACTACTCATTCATAACTCTATACAACACCAATCTCTCAAAATTAACCAAGACTTTGATTCTGTTGCTGTAACTATTCAATCAAAGTGCAAATTCACCATCTTATCCTCCTACATCCCACCCCATAAATCTTTTACATCGCAATCCTTAGCAAACGTTTACTCTAACATTCCCCCTCCCCTTATAGTAACAGGTGACTTCAACAGCTGGCACTCGAGTTGGGGCTCTAGTAGCAACAATGGAAGAGGAAACATTATAGCTAACTTCATTGACAAGTCCAACCTCGTTCTCCTTAATGACGGATCTCACACACATTTTTCCACAAAAAATACCTTTACTAATATTGACTTGAGCTTTTGCACGCCTAGTTTAGCAATTCAGTGCAGATGGAAAATAGTAGATGACCTTCACAGTAGCGATCACTTCCCCATCATCATTAATCTATTCCCAACAACTCAGCCCGCCCAACACTTCATATCCAAATATAACACCAAACTTGCTAACTGGGACTATTTCGAACACCTCACCAATTACTATCATAACCAAAGACCAATCGCAAATAACATTAATAAAGAAGCAGCAAATATTACAAAAATCATTAAAGAAAGCGCCAACCAATCCATACCCCAAACTAAACCTTTTAACTCTAAACATCATGTCCCATGGTGGAACTCAGAACTTGATAAGCTAAAACAAAACAAGAACGCAGCTTGGAAACAATTAAAATGCAACCTAACAACCAATAATATTATAGCTTATAAAAAGGCTAACGCCATTTACAAACGTCTATTAAAAATAAGCAAGAGAAAGGCCAGTTCGGGATTTACTGCTAAAATTAACCCCCACAGTCCCATAGATAAAATCTGGAGCAACATTAGAACCTTCTGTGGAATCAAACCTCCTCAACCTATACACTGCTTACAAAACACACAAAGCCCAGATACTAATATTGCCAACCCATTTGAAATTTCTCAAGCGTTTGGCTCCCATTGGTCTCAGCTTTCCTCCGATTCCAACTTTCCTTCAGTTTTTCTCAATCACAAATACGCTTATTCCAGTATTCCTACACCTAATCCACAAGCTATGCTAATTGAAGGCCCTATTTACTTTAGCGAGTTCAGTAAGGCTCTTTCTAAGTTAAGCGGCAACACTCCTGGTTGTGACAGAATCTCATACTCAATGATACGTAACTCCTCTATATCACTCCAAAAACGCCTTTTAGCTCTATACAATGAAATATTTTCAAATTGTATACCCCACCAATATAAAATTAGTACAGTAGTCCCCATAGCTAAGCCCAACTCTGATAAAACCAAACTTAACGCTTACAGGCCTATCTCCTTAAACTCTTGTTCTGCAAAACTTTTAGATAAAATCATCGCTAACCGTTTGTGGTGGTATCTAACCTCCAACAACCTGCTTCATCCAAACCAAGTCGGTTTCAAAAAAGGTAAAAGCATCACTCACTGCCTACTCCAACTCGAACAACATATTTCCAACAGTCTTTCGGCCAAAAAACATATTTCAGTTATTTCACTCGATTTTGCCAAAGCCTTCGATGGAATAGGTATTCATGCAATTACTGACCAACTTTTAGAATGGAAATTAGGCCCCAATATCATCAACTATATTACAAATTTCATGAAAAACCGAAAAATAAAGATACGCAATTTCTACTCCTCACTCTTTCCCCTGCATAATGGTGTTCCCCAAGGCTCCCCGTTATCCGTTGTTTTGTTCTTAATTTCGTACAACAAATTATGTGGAATTATCTCGCATCACAAAAACATTGATTTCTGTGCCTATGCCGACGACTTCCACATAGTAAAAGCACTCGGTCATAATAAAAACCTTAACATCGATCTGCATCAGCTATTCCAAGAAATTAACAACTGGTGTAACTATTCAGGAGCCAAACTTTCCACTTCTAAATGTCACCACCTGCATGTTTGCCGTAAAAGAAACTATATATGCCAAGTCACAACCAACACCCAACAAATACCTAACGTTGATGAACTCAAAATTCTTGGAGTAACCTTTACAAAAAAGTACAAATGGAACGCTCATATTGTCAATCTTAGTAAATCCTTATCGAAACGACTAAATATTATCAAATGTCTATCTAGCTCTAAATTTAATTGTAATCCCCAGACAGTATTAAATGCAACCCAAGCCCTAATTTTTTCTAAAATCGATTTTGCTATTTTTCTCTATGGACTTGCTCCAAATACCACGATCCGAAAAATCAAATCCATCTACCATACCTCCCTCCGATTAGCTCTAGGGGCCTTCCAAACTTCCCCAATTTCTTCGTTACTTCTTGAATCCAATTTTCCTACTTTCGAACTCAGAAGAGAATTGGTAATCGCCAAACTTTCTAAACTTCTTGCTGAAAGTCAAAACTCCCCATTACATCAAATCATGAAAAATTACAGACCAAACATTCCCTCCGCAATCAACAGGATAGTTACTTTAAATGAACAGTGTAATCTCCCTTGTTCTCCCGTCAAAAGCCCAGCAGTGACTAAACCACCATGGCTGTTCAATCCAAAATCTCTACTCACTTCTTTATCCTCATATAACAAATCCTCCACACCCTAAACAGTCTTTCACCTACTGTTCCTCGATATTCTGAACGATCACCGCGACTTTAATGTCCTATACACTGATGGGTCGAAAATCAATACAATAACCAGCTTCGCCATTACCTCAGATACCACGGTATTTAAAGTCGGTGTCCTCCCCTGGTTCAGTTCTGTACTTTCTGCGGAAATTATTGCTATCTTTGAAGCGATCGAATCCATTAAACCCAACAATAGGAACAAATGGCTGATTTGTTCTGATTCTCTATCTGCCATCAAATCCATCTTAAACATTGACAACAATAACTTTTACTCCCTCTCAATACGTCAAAAATTACAATACTACTATCCTAACCTCAAAATCATGTGGATTCCAAGTCATATTAATATATTGGGCAACGAATTTGCTGATGCCACTGCCAAATACGCTGCTAGAGCTCCAATATTAACGTTTCCCAATCATAACTTTAATGATATCAACAACTCCCATCAAACCTTTTTCAAAAACTCCTGTTTAACCTCCCTCCAGTCCTCTACCACTTAGTACAATAACGGTAATACCTCCTTAACTAATATAAAAGACTATCCTGCCTTGGACAATCAACACAGAATCAATAGCTTGGATCTTAAAAAATTTATCCGATGCCGTATCGGCCACACTCGTATTACACATCAACACTTGTTGGAAAACAAACCTCCTCCTGAATGTGACAAATGCAACAACCACGTCCGTCTTACCCTCGATCACATTTTATCCATCTGCCCTAAACTAGAAACACTTATTAACAGATATAAACTCATATCACTTCTTTCCAACCCTACTCTCAACCATATACAATCCTTTATCCAATTCCTCCATTCTTCTAAACTATATAATTTAATTTAAAAAGTCAACATTTCTCATACACATGTTTGTTAATCGATTATTCTTTGTTCCTTTTGTTTTTTCCTCATGAGCCGAAGGTCTTTGCTACTAGTGCTCTTTCCACATTTGTAATTAATTATAAATAATAAATAATAATAATAATATTAAGAATTTTTAAATTTTCCAGAATTATATTTTTTAACATATTTGCAGAAAGTCCGTTTTTGGAAACAAAGTAATTTAGTACCAATGACCAGTTGATTTGACCATAAAAACATATAATTTTTCTCCTATTTGGCTTGTCCTTTCAACCCCATTTTCTTCATACCCATCAACCAAATCTAATTTAGGATTATATCGTAATTCCTTTATAATTGCCATTTCATCCATTAATCGAATCATGTTGTTTTTTTCGCTCTGGGTCAAATCCAAGCACCGTTTTCTTATAACCTCAAAAGCAGAGTTCTTAAAACCTGGCTGCAGGAACTTAACAGGGGCCCATCGATTAACAGTCGAGATATGTGGCAAATTTAGATTTAGTTTATTTCTTAAAAATTGATGTCGACTGCGAGACATAATAAATATTTTGAGCCAAATCTTTTACATCTTCCGTATATTCTTTAGGACGGGAACTAAGAAGAAGCTTACAAAATACCTTTGATTCTTTGCTCACGTTATTATAAGAGTCGATACGTTGGAGCACATCTGACTTTTTTGGTAATTTCTTCTGGTTTTTAATGTTTCTGTATTTTGCCAAAATGTTGTAATACTTCTTCCTGTAAAAATTTACGGATTTAGCATATGATTCGCAATTATTACAATACCCATCTACGGACTCACTTTTTCGTCTTTTTTTAGTTGAACAATCGGGCTCTGAAAACTCATAAGTTTCTTCAACATTTTCCAAATTAAATACAGGAACTGCTCCACATTTTAAATATTTTTTCCCAATGTCAAAACTTGAGAAGTGATTAACGCATATAAATAATGGTTTGGTGTATTCTTTAGTTTTAATGCTACTTTTTTCTCGCCAAATTTGGCCCATAGCTGAGTCATAGGGTGGAAATTTAAACATTTTAAGTTTTTCATCATCCCGTCTAGATTTTCGGCAACTTGTTATGCAGCATGGAAGCCCTGACTTTATTAAATTTTTACCCACCCGGGGTAGTAAATTTTTACTCGGAGCCGGATCCATTTTTCGTATACTAGTAAAGTCAATGAATATGCCAAATCAAAGGTAATATAATGACCAGAAAGGATCAACTACGTCAAAATATCTGTAAAAATTTTTAATTTGGATCAACCACGTAAAAAAAATAGCAAAAAATTCAAAATTGGAATAAACCACGTCAAAATTTAGACAAATAATTATACTTGAAACTAGCCTTGTAAATATATTTGTACAAATTTTTATTTTGGATCAACCACGTCTAAATATTTGCAAAATTTAATATCAATTAATCTAAGCGCAGCATGAACAAAAAAAACGACCATTCAGCTCGAAGACAGTGACTACGTGACGCGAAACTCGGAGGAGAAATGATTTTCAGACCATTTTTTGCTTTTTCCAATCGTCCGATAGTGTACGGGTTTTTTTACCCAAACATTCGCACAGCACCGGTTACCAGTCAATTGTTTGCATCTTAAAGTGCTAACTTTTCTTATTCGCTGTAAATATAGCATTGCAAGCCAACTTGTTTTACTGGTCTAAGTAATTTTGTTTGTAACGCGTACAAAAAAAAAGCAGAAATAAATTATTTCATGCGTTGAAGTCAGCAGATATTCGGTTGCTTTTTCCTTCAGTTCATGTCTCATTGAGTTTGCCGTTTCTAGTGCAGCAAGAAACAGTGATGGCAAGTTGAACTCTTTTCAAACGCAGAGCTGCAACTCAAGCAATGCAAACGTTAAGGCTTTGAGGGCAGTCAGCAAAAACTGAAGTAAAATCATATTAAAACACGAGGCAACATACTTATGACATTTTTCAGCAACAACGTTTTTTTGCAATCAATTTCCCATAAACGTACTACAGAATGAAAGCAAAAAAAAACCAATTATTTTATTTGCAAATAAACATCGAACGCACCAGCAGCCCTTGCCCTGGCGTTTGTATGGCGAATTTTTTGTACGAACCCTAATCAACTCTGGGGCCTGGTTTTACCGAATTTGCGACTCTGGGGCCTGGTTTTACGGAATTAGCAACCGTGACCCCTCCGAGTTTCGCGTCATGTAGTCATTGTCGAAGATTCGATTGATAATGACAATAAACAAATTCGCCGGCACGTGCTCGCTCTGCGCTTGCTTTTTTACAAACAAGAACAAGAAGCGGACAGGCAAAATTTACATAGGAAAAAGTTGCCAAAACAACCATCATTTCAAAGTGCCCGAGTAAAGCCAAGCTGGCTTGCTGCGGAAAGCAACAACATTGCGTGTTGTTGTCGAAATCAAGGTATATTAACAAGGTACGCCAGGCTAAGAGAGCCGTCAAAATGAGGGGCCAAATCGGAGTTGGTTTTTGTTAGGAATGAATTGTTGGTTGCATCTTTTAGTATTTGTTCCTCAAACTGTAAAAACTGCGTTTGTGTAGGGCAAATGTTATGATTAAAAGAAAATTCTTGTTTTTAGCAACATATAGTTTTAATAGAATGCCACAAAGATATTTTGGTATTAATTGTTATCGTGTTGCTGAATGCCTTATACATTTTTGCCCATTCAAAAATAAAAATGTAATGTTAATTTCTATGGAAGAGTTTTTGATTATTTTTTATTTACGTAAAATCTTTTTCTCAATTGTTTTTGTTTTAAATTTTTGTTTAAGTTCCTTATTCTAAAATACATGCTGCATTAAAAAATATGCAGCATGTTGTTGTACTTCTTCAGCAAGCTGAACAGAATTAGAAAAAGAACATACAATTTCGCACAAATTGCTAACACATAAAATTTCCAATTTCAATTTATTTCATTCTTTCATTTGTATTCATTCCACAATATATTTTATTGCGTATCAGGCGGGTTTCATGGGCTATATTTCGCGTACATGTTTTTTACAATGTTACCCAAATCTGTACACAAAAGTATAGTTGTACAAACAATATTAACACTAATAGTAGGTTCTTTATTCTACATATAGGGCAACCGTTCACAAATAAGAGGGTGAAGAGAAGCATTTAAAGCTGCCGCTCCCAGCCTGGCGTACCTTGTTAATATACCTTGGTCGAAATGAGAATAAACCAATCCATCGAATGAATGCGAGAATGCAAGAGAGGATCGCAAAGCAGCTCTCCGCACGCTTGCGCTTACTCTCTCGGTTCCATATACATTTTCCTCATCGTTGCTGCTTCCCGCCCGCGTCAGAAATGAAATCGCAACATTATTTCAGATGCGCCTTCTGTATACTGTTTATTCTGTGCTATTACCAAAGAATATGAAGTAATATAGAACGCGCATGTGGGCACAAAAGTGTTTTCGGCTGTTAAGATGCGAGCGGGAAGAGCGAAGCGTAGGCATTTGAGAATGTTAAGTTCATAACATTTTCTGTTAGATTTGCGTAGGACAACAGCAAAAAGCAATGTTGTTATTCGCAACGCCTTCACTCGTGCACATTGAAATGGTGGTTGTTGTAGCGTATTGATCGCTCAGTCGTTTTTTGCATGTATGTTTATTGATCTTGTTTGTCGAAGCGCAAGCGGAGAGCAAACAACGAACCAAAGCATCGTCATCGTCGTTTCAACGAAGATGATTCGGGATTCGCTAATGTTTTTGTTGTTGTCGTTTATTGTGTGTATGCTTTTTTGTGTTGCCGATTGGTTTTGCTGCACAAATTGCTGTAATGTCACCAAATTCAAATAACAATAACAAACAAATAGTTCCATTGACTTTGATGTCACCAACAATAGAATCTTTGTGGTGTATGGCTTTTTGCTGGCCAATGGTGCGCTTTGATTGATTTAAAAATTTGGTGGTTGACCCCAAATTAAAATGTTTACAAATATTTTTACGTGGCGAATTCCAAGTAAAATTATTTGTTTATATTTTCACATGATTGATTACAAGAGTATGGGAAAACTACGAAAAAAAATGAACTGGTGGGCATATTGACTTCAAAATTCGTGAAAATACTTGAAATCAAAAATAATAAAAAAAAGATACGTGTTTTAATTTTTTTTTTAATCGAAATCTAACGGGCAAACTAAGGGTTAAAAGATTGTATGGAAAAACATAATTGAATAGGTCTATTGACTTTCAATATGGCGAAAGCACTACTAAAGCACTGAATAAAGAAATAAATAATTAGACAAATATTTTGTCATAAGAATCTGACGGCTTCAACACAGGGTAAAAGAAACTTGATTTATTGGGTCCATTGATTTCAAACTTGCGTGCAGAGCCGCCAGGCCCGGACAGTTTTCGAAACAGAACCTTAAAAAAATGTTATTAAGGCATGCCTACGTTTAAAAATAGTATAAATATTCTACACCTGAATGGTTCCATGGCGAATCATGCGACCATAAATTTACAATATTAGATTTTCTTATTTTAGTTCTTTTAAGGCAGGTTCTCACCTTGTGGGGGAAAAAAACGATTTTTTGTTGCCTTATCGTGTAGATATATGTTTGAAAAATGTGCTCCAGAAATTTCAGATCAAAATCTGAAAAATTACAAAAGTTACAGGCCGTTACATAGAGCAGTGTAGAGCACCGGCCGAGCGAAGCCAAAACTTTAAACGCGTTTTTCTGAGAACCACATTTTCGGACCTAACGGAAGTGATTGAAGGCGCTGGAATGAACCAATCGTCACCAAATTTTGTAAAATGTTCCTTAGGGTTTTTTCTAATAAACGAACCACGATCAGCCAAAAATATTGAAAATTGTTTATTTAAAAAAATAATAAGTGAACAAAAAAATGCGAAAATCTTAATTTTTTTTTCAAAACCTCATAACTTTTGTAATTTTGATTTTTTTTCATGATCTTGGTTCATTCAATAGATAATACGGTACACATTAAGAATGTGTTCGATTTTTGTATTTCAGATCACGGGTTTTGACGGAATCACTTCCGGTAGCGGGACACCTCCTCGCCGACATGCCGCCACTGATGGACGCCCCCTCCCCCTCTTTTTTGATTCATTCAATTTGAAAAATTGTATTCTCTAAATAAATGTGTGTTCATATCCAGAAACAATTTTCAGCTTTGTATCTTTAACCGTTTTCTAAAAAAAGTGCACATTTTCGGATCCACAAGGTGAGAACCTGCCTTAAGCAAGCATTATTTGCGGGCCGTAAAAAAAGTTCCAAACAACGGTACTTAAAAAATTATTGCGGGCTAATAAAAACGTCTTCCTTTCTTTTCATTTCCCTTTTTAATTGTCTTTATTGATTACTTATTATTAATATAATAATATAATATTTTATTGCTCGTAGCGATCATATAAGTCGCCATGCCAACCATATTTTATTTTCTTTTCTATGATTTTGCGCACACTACAGTCGGCAGTGAGTTCGGGAGCAACATGCGACGCCGTGCAGGCTTATAGAAGAAGAATAAAAGCCAGGCAGAAAATAGAAAATGTTTTACAATTTCAGCTTTTCGCCAGCGCAACAACAACAACAACATCAGCATATCGTCTTCATCTCCCAATGATCCCACGCCGCAGCAGAGTGCTAACGCAGACTCGCTGCAGTGAGCGCAACCAAAGAGCGCAACACATAAAACTACGTTCTCGCTTGTAAAGCAAGCCTTCTGTATGTTTATTTTCTTTGCTTCTACTCACATGTTACGCTGAAGTTACAGAGAATTCTGCTGTTACTAACAGAGGATTCTGCCGTCAATAACAGAGGGCACTACCAGCAGTACCCGCCATACAACGCGTTTGCTTGTATGAGATGCGCGTTCTATATTACTTCATATTCTTTGGTTCTATATTACTTCATATTCTTTGCTATTACCACAGAATAAACAGTATACAGAATGCGCATGTCGACCAGCGAAGCAATCTGAATTTATGGTGCGGGCCGAAAGCAGCAGGGGGGAGATAACAGAGTTTGTTGAACAGAACTTTTGTCTCTGTTAATTTCTCGTGCGACGATGATCTCTGTTATTGTCAACTTCGGTAAGTGCCGAGTGGTGCAGAGCGAGTTCGTGCGCTCGATGCCGGCCATAGAAGTTACTGTTATTTTCAATGAAGCGAATGAAGGGCGATGTGCTATCGTTGTTGTTGTTGATCAGCGAATGAAAATTGTAAATTTTTAATTTTTGTTTCTGGCTGACATTGGCTAGCAATTCCCGACGTGTGTCGGTTAATAAGAACAAGTTGTTTTCATGTTATTATGCGATCGACTTTGGAAATTTGTATCTCCTTATGAGCACTTGAATTCTAAGGTTTCGCTAATTTTGGCGTAAATGACTTCTCGCCGCGATTAATTATTTTATCCCTACGCCTTTTATCCCACTCTAGGCCCCCAGTTTTTTGGCCCAAACATTTGTTTGTCAAACCTAAAAAAAAAATGAGAGGTTCCGAAGAATTGTAATTACGAATTTGTGCATTTAATCATGTCGAATGTATGTACATATCTATTGTAAAGCAAAAAGCTATGAGAAAAAAGTAAGTAAGCAACGACGATCCCGAATGACGGCAGAATAAATTTTTTGTTTTGATTTTTTTCGATATATGTACGTACATCCACCATGTAAAGGATATTTCGTACATAACGATTGTGCCACATCGTTTAACTATCATCAATATTAAAAATAGTGTGATATCTTTCTACCGTAGTGACTTTTTAAGTCGATAAGTTACCCCCTTTTTATATTCGTTCTCATATATTTTTGCACGCTACACTCCGTCGTAAAATTGCTACCGACAGCGTATGTACGCACTGCGCTGCACGCAGAATGAACCACAAAGCAAAAGGAATTCAAATTCAATGTTTCAATTCCTAGCCGGCAACAATAACAACAACCATACCTTATTGCTCTTCTCCCCATATATGTAAGAAGCAAGTGGCACTTCGTTTTGTTGGCCGACAACAACAGCAACCACAGCCTGACGCTATTTTCCCTTCGGAGCTGCATGCGATCATTACTTTCATCTTATCTCTGTGCTGTTTGTTCTGTGAAATAACAGAAACGAAAGCTGTCTAGTGCTGTTTGTAATGTTAATAGCGGACGTAATGTTAAATTAACAGTGGTCGTAATATTACGACATCTTAACATTTTGGAATTTGTATGAGATGCGCGTTCTGTATTACTGTTTATTCTGTGCTATTGCTCATAAGCACCGCATAACATAAGTATCCGCCAAATCGAATCCTTATGAGTATTGCTGACACGAATACTTTGTATCCGTCGGTATTCGTTGTTTGCAGTGAGTGGAAGCAATGAATACAAGTATACATAATGCACTATTCGCGAAGTGGTAGGTATACGCATTTGGAAGAAATGTTGGCGGCATGGATTTTGCCAGCTCAACTGCTGCTAATATTCTAAGCAATTACGAGTACATACATACGAGTATATGATGATTGAATCAATTGTCGATAATTGGACCCACATCAATGAACAAAGTTAAATATCTTTGCATGTCGATATAGCATTAAATTTATTATTTGAAAAAATAATTTATTGGAAAAAAAAAACAAAATTGGGTATATCCTAAAAAATGCCTGTCATTTCTTTTATTTTCTACGAATGCTTAATCACAATAAGAGTAAAAGAACAAGGGCGAAGCGATATGAAAATGCGGTGGTATGCGGTGTTTCCATCTTTCGTTTGGATCATTCGCACCACCGCATTCTCATATCACTTCGGAATGCGGTGGTGCGAATGATTCAAACGAATATTTCCATCTTTCGTTTGGATCATTGCCGATATTCGTTTGAATCATTCGCACCACCGCATTCCGAAGGAGAATGCGGTGGTGCGAATGATTCGAACGGATATTTGCATAGTTCGTTTGGATCATCGGCACCACCGCATAGCCGAAGTGAAATCAAGATGCGATAGTTTGCACTCGTTTAGTATTGCAAGCTGATGATTCGTTCGTTCGGATTACTAGTATTCGGAATGAATGGTTCGTTTGCGTTGGGGATACATACCCTACAAGACGTGGCTGACCGAAACTCCACTACATTCATAACATTGTTTCAATTTACCAATACAATCGCATGAAATTTGGCCCATATGAGACAAAATATTTCTGAAATATTCTCTTTCAATTAAAATGAAACAAACTTCACCAGCATATGTAAGAATGAAACAATAAACGAAGCATCGTGAACTTGTCATCAGAGTGCTTTGAAATTGACCTGCTGAGATGATCGCTTATACCCGCATGTGTAAGAATGAGACAACAATAGAAGCACATGCTGACAAGAACTCGCATCGGAGTTAATATAATTATTAAGAGCCGGAGGCTGCCGTAGCTACGTAGCTCAGCTGGCTAATGCGTGCGGCCGCGAGTCAAATGCGACGCGCGAATCCAAGTTCAATACTCCCTTGCTTCAAACACCAAAAAAAAAGGAAAAACAGAATGAAGGTAAGAATTCGAATTAAAATTTACTTTAAATAATATTATTTGAATATTTAAATAATTCTGCACTTTCAGTAACTTCAATATTGGGCCATAGCAAGTACCGAAGCGCAAGACCAAGGAAGCCGATGCCAATGATGCCGCGCTAAGCAAACGCCTTCGATTGCGACAATATGGGATCCATCCAAGCAGGACCGAAAATGAATTTTTTTAAATTCAATTTTTTTTATATTATTTCATTTAAATTAATTTTAAATAAATTCAGGCAGAAGTAAAAGCAAACGGTTTTTCCAAAAAATTTCAATAAAAACCTGCATTTCTTCAATATTGAGTATTGGTCATGAATGACCGATTTATACATCACATTGTGACCGATATTTGCATCAGCATTTCAGCCCGACAGCCCGATTACGAGACATAGGCAATGTTACTCTCAGAGGTTTGCCATTTCCTGCTGAGAGGACAGCCGCCGAAAGAAAAATTGAAAAAAAGTTGTTTTTGTATTTTTTTTGGTGTTAACGCAACGATGTATTGAATTCGCGGAGTCTTGACTCGCGGCCGCACGCATTAGCCAGCTGAGCTACGGCGGCGGCGGCTGCAAGATAGCTATACAAAACTAAATATTTGGAGGTTGGAATACGTATGCGTTAGAGCAGAGCAAAAACACTTTTCTTAATATGCAAAAGGTGTGTGTTAGAGTGAAACAAAAAATCACACGTACACGAGAGTTTCTATCAGTTTTTTCACACCACCTGTACAAAAATGATAGAAACTTTGTTCGGAGAGCTGACCCAAACTTCGGTCGGGCATGTCGGTCATATGACCGTCACTGTTCTTGTAGGGTGCCGTGCCAGCAATATTGTCATTCATCGCTACAAATTGATGTGTGTTTGTCTGATTTGTGTATTTACTGATTGTTGCGGCTTAACCCTTAACAGCCGCTGTACACTTTCGGTCTGCGGTCAACCCAAATGGAGCGCGTCAGCAACGCCACTGCCTCATCTACACCACCCACCGAACGTTTTAAAATAACCCCTTTAATCGTCAAACACTAAAAAAACAAACAAACCGTGAGTGTGCACAACATTGAACAAGTCGCAGAAATTCGGGCAGCGCCACATAAACGCCAATTTTTCTAATAATGCCCCGGTAACCGACGGCTGCTGCGTAGGTATCCAATTAGAAGCCTGCAGCCCACAATATAAATAAATAATTTATGTATACAAAAATTGCGCAATTATCGCTGCATCTTTATCGCAGGAGCTTCTGCGGTAGTGGGTAGCAGTGGCCTTGAGCACTAAGCGGCACGCGGACGCTTGCACTCATTTCGAGTTTTTAGCGATGACGACGTAGTGGGCTTTAAAGTTTTACTGTAGCGAAGTAAGCCAGGTCGTGGAATAGCGCAGACCCGCGAATGTTACAAATAATTAGCAAAAAAATTACAAATAACAATAAAATAATTGTAATAAAAACTAACGTTAAAAAATTAAAACAGGCCAACTTTCCGGTCATACATACGTATACTAAAATAGTTTTAAGTTTCTCTATTCAAAATTTATTACTGGAGTGACTTTAAAAAATCCAATTTTACAGTGCGGCATTAACAGTTGCCAAATTGTTAGTGAGATAGATGTTTGGCAGGAGTTCAGGTCAGGATTGGAGGTCAAACTGGAAACAGGGAAATCCCAGCAGAGCTATGCGAAAAAAAATATTGTCGAAACGTTTTCCACTCATTTTGAAGGCCTGTCAACCAGGTGTCGTCTCCATCTGGTTGCTATACATGACTACAAGCCAGACTTGGATCAAGCCTAGCGCTCCAGTCAAGACTTTCTTCCTTCCTTTCACGTAATAACTCCTTCTTTCTTGAGTTTCCTTAAATGTAAGAAGCCTCAGGTATCTTTAGGACTTCCTTCCTTTCACTCAGGATTTCCCACCTTTCTTCCTTAAATTAAGTTATGACTTCGTTTCTTTTCACTCACAATTTTATTCCTTCATTCATGAAATTTCGTCGGATTAAAGGAAACTGAAACATCTTCAGGAATTCATTCGGTCCACCAACGGCATCCTACAAGCCCTAACCACTAATAATTCGTACCCCTACGCTTTTTCTCATTTCGCCTTTTAACCATTATTTGACAAAAATTCCGTAGAGTATTTATACTCTTTTGAAAGGCTGAAAAATTTACCGTTAGAAAAAATGTTTTTAATTTTTTTTAGGATATAATAATTTTATTATTAATTTTTAAACGCAACAACTCGAAAAATGTAAGTCTAAATGTGACAATTAATAATTCGTACTCCTCGGTTTAAAGTGAAATAAAGTCTACTAATTTGAGCTGTTTGAGTTTATTGTCATTTGAGTGGTGACATTTTCTCGTACATTAAATTTTTTAATCATTATATCGACATGGCGCGTGGTAGACCGATTTGCGAAAATATTCGGAGTTTAATAACACTACTCGACACGAAAAATGCTCCTAAAAATAAAAGTGTTTTTTAGACTAATCTTAGGCTACTGAATACGAAACTGAAAATCAAAAACTTTTCTTAAGAAGCGTTTTCGAAAAATCTTCGAAAAACACGTTTTTCCCCTCTTATTTCAGTTATGAGCACATACCAGGTATGCGCCTATGAAACCGGCAGCTCGTAAACCAACCATCCAACTAACACAAGTGGCCTGTCGTTCGAAAGGTAATTAACTAACCTTTCCAACGATATATAGATTGTCCAAATCAGATTTGGATTTGGGGAAGTTACTGACGATGAAAGTTGTAAAAAAGTGAATTTTTCGACCAATTTCAAAAATCATAAATTTTCGAATACTTTTTTTATAGATAACTTTTTTTATTTACAACGGAATCCCTTTAGACGACAGCCGCAAAGCGTCGCACAATGGGGTAAACATGCCAAAAACCCGCGCATTGCCTATTTTATGCTGTAGTATCTATACGGTTAAAGATAAATACCTCAAATTTGGACATCTCCTTCAGGACTCTTCAGAGATTTGTCCACCATAATTTTATTTTATTTAGTGTACCGTGCATCGGCACCCTACAGTCGGCAATTAGGCATTTTTAAAATCTTCATTAATAAAAACAAAACCAAAGTTATAGTATATATTATATATATATAGTTATAGTTATACCAAACTGACTTATGAATACTCTGGATTGTAGCCACGCCCCGATTTTTCGCCTCCTTTCATAAAACACCCATATAAAACACATACATGTAGGGTAACTCGTATTTAAACAAAAAACATTTTATATGGGTTGATACGGCTCATAACGGGTTAATGGTACTTCCCACCCCCACTTACCGTTATAAATAACCACAAAAGTGCAGATGAAGTTGGTTAATATATAAATATAATACATTTTTCCAATTTAACAAAGTATGCTTATATGGCAACCCTACTTAAAAGTGGGCGTACCATGCCCATTTTTACGTCAGAGTTTAGTTATGCCACTTGTAAATTCTTTACAAAGTTTTATTGAAATATATTGCCTTTTTCGAGAATCATCCTACGTACCAACCGAAAAAATTGATAAAAAATGTTTTATTTTAGCATATTTATTAATTCAGGTGATAAATCACATCTATTTTTACTTTATTTATTTTTTTTAATACTATATATATGCACCAAGTGTTATAAACGTACCGACCCATACGCGCGTTAAAAAGTTTTCGGTTCTAATATATTTATTTTCTTACTAGGAGAAGTGAATAAAAGTCCAAAAATCCAACCATTCCGTAGCTTTCCGCAGACAAGTTGGGTATCATTTTTTTTATGAAGGTTCCTACTCACCTTCCCTAAAGATTTTCGATTATCCATGATTATCCATAAAAGTTATACACCACGAAAGTAGGACATTTTCCTAAAAAATCGTCCTTTTTGCCGAAACTTTGAGAACTTATATCTTTACAAGAAAATGTGTCATGTAAAAGAATTATATGTCAAATTCATTATAGGAATATGCTTATTATACGTACTAAAAATTATTTGATTATATTTATAAACAACGATTTTATTGAGATTTTAGCACACCCATCAAAAAAGTTGCGTCGACAAAATGAAATTGAGTATAAAAACACCCAACTTTGAATGGCTATATAGCAGCCAGTTTTAGTTCAATTTACATGCAAAAAGCGTTTTCTGATTACTACATGCATGCAGATTACGAAACAACCAAAAAAAAGTTGGGCCCGTAACTTTAAGATTAGCCGTAATGCGCGGGTTTTTGACATGTTTACCCCATTGTGCGCCACCATAAGAGTTAGATTGGGAATTGAAATGATAGAGGACATAATTGATTGGGATGGGAATAAATTTATCTGAGAATATATGGGTTTCTTGGAGGGAAATTATCTTATTGCTAAATTTTTTTATTAAGACTTGAAGTTCGTTAAAATTGTTGGTATAGCCTCTTAGATTCCATTGGATAATTGTTAAAGCCATGAGATTGTAGTTAATCTGAGTCAGTTCTAGGGTCTTCTATGGCTAGATCCAGTTGAGCGCTGAGATGCTGATAACACAGATTGAAGAGATGGGAGGGGTTGGAAAGTAACATTTGAGAAAGAGTTGAAGTCAATGTCCTTAGCAGCGTGTCGAGAAGAGGTTTTCCTTTCAGTGTAGCTGGTGTTATTATTGTTGTTGTTGCTGCTTTTAATATTGCCGTTATTAGATGAGGTGTCGTGGTCTGATTGTGAGTTGTAATTTGTTGTGAAGGTGAGATGATGATTGTTGGTTTCCTTGGTGGCTGTTGAGGTTTGCATGTTTAAGTTTTTTGTTAAAGTGGGGCTGGTATTTGTGTTAGTTGCGTTTGTAGTTGTAGTTGGTGATCTTTTTCTTTTTTCTGCGATTGCTTCTTCCAGTGTTTCTTTTGGAATTGGAATATTGCCGTTGTTGTTACAGTTATTAAGTTCGATTGCTTCTTTGTAGGTGCACTTATTTATTATTTTTATTTTTAATATTTCTTGCCGTTTAACGAAGCTTGGACATTTTTTTGTTGTTGGCTCTATGAGAGTGTTTGCAGTTGATGCATTCGACTTTTGAGCATGGTTGGGGGTCATGAGCGGTGGAGGAGCAGATTTCACATTTTTGTTCGTTTTTACAGAATTTTTTGGTGTGACCCAGCATAAAGCAGTTTTTACATTGCATGGGAGTGGGAACGTACGGTTCGACTTTTACATTTAAAAAACCGATTTTGATTTCTTTTGGAAGTTCGTATTTGTTAAAAGACAAAATATGGAGTGATGATGGGACGAGGTTTCCGTTTATAAATTTTTTTATTTTGTAGCATTCAGTGACGGATTGGTCTTTCAAACCTTCTACGACCTCTGCTTCGGACAAGTCCCGTATGGCTGGTGCAAAAATTACGCCTTTAATGGTGTTTAGGGTTGGATGTAGGTATGTTTCAATTGGGCAGACATTAGATAGGCACGTGGCTTTTAAATATTTGTTGGTTTGATTTTGGTTTTTTGTGAGGACAAGTAAATTGCCTTCTTTAGTAAAAGAAATTTTGTGAGGTGATTCGGTGGTGATTGATTCCAATGCCTTCGTAATCAGGAAGATGTTGAATGACTTTAGTGTTTTGTTTGGAACTTTGCTTTTAATCACAACAAATTTGGGATTCTGCGACTTGCTGATAGCTGGAAGACTCCCTAGAGCCGGAAAATCAAGTTTGTTATTAGTGTTGAAGTTAGAGTTCTTTTTCCTTTTGGATGGTGGGGTTGGGTTGTCCGGGTCCAGAATGGAGAAGTAGTTGCCTCCTGAGGAGGACGCCATTTCGGCGTGAGCCAAAACCTTCGTCAAATGTCTATTATTTATATTTCACAAACTTTAGAATAGATTTGATTTGTATAGTAAGGAAAGCAAAAACAGGGATTAACTCGAGATGACTGAATAAACAGCAGACGTGAGCGAAAAGATCACAAAAAGGAAATGCGAAACAGCGATAGAACGAACCGGTTTGATCAGCGTGCGCACTGTGACTCCAAAATTCTTAATAGTTTTGGCATCACAGTAAAAGTTATAACTTGTGACCAAGGGTGTTCCAATAGGAAGTGCTTTTCGGATATGGGTGTAACTTTGGAAAGGCCTTTTTTCATGTATAATGATGGAAAAGTGTTCTGCATATATGATTTCCCGCACCTTGTTAAATCATTGAGAAATGGCTGGCTCAAATGCGACTTAGCTACACCAAATGGAATTGCTAGTTTTAGGGTAGTTCAGGAACTATTTGAAATGGAACTTAAATCAACAACAAAAATGTGTCCTAAACTAACCAGCCAACACATTTTTCCAAATTCTTTCGAGAAAATGAAAGTAAAACTGGCAACCCAAATTTTCAGCAGGACTGTTCAAGCTGCTATTAGGACAACTGCTGAAACTATAGGTTTCAAAAGTTGCTCTAAAGAATTGGCTTTATCTACGGCCAGCTTTATAGAAAATATTGACAAAATATTTGATTGCCTAAACAGTGGATCGTTATATGGGTCATTCTTTTACAAACCGAACAACTTTTTTGACCCCATAATTTATATTCATCCCAAAATTTTTTTTTCACTTCTGGGCATAAAATTAACCGACACGTATATCAGAATTTATTCGAAAAAAATTTTTTTTCTTTATATAATTATTTAAAATTTTGAAAGTTACGCGTATTTTGCTAGATTCTAACATGTTTAAAATTCAATATCTCCGGTTCGGCTTATCTTATCGACACAATTTCAAAACCGTTTTTTAGCTTATTGTATGCACTTTAGAGGAATATGTTTTAAAATTTTTTTTATTTTTAATAAAAAAAGTATATTAACAATTTGATTGTTTAAACAATTTTTTGATGATGTTCCCCAAAATCAATTTGATTGAAAAAAATACTGCTATTTTCGCAATGTTATTACCTACAAAACGCATATTTCAAAAAAGTGGAGACTTAATTAGATCATAAGATAGAAAAAAATTTCCACCGCAAGTCAAGCGTGACGAGTCCCATCAAGTCGCGCGCGCTCACTGTGTGAGTATCAAGGGAAACGGTGCGCGCGACTTGCTACCAACATCGTTTTCTATCTTATGATCTAATTAAGTCTCCACTTTTTTGAAATATGCGTTTTGTAGGTAATAACATTGCGAAAATAGCAGTATTTTTTTCAATCAAATTGATTTTGGGGAACATCATCAAAAAATTGTTTAAACAATCAAATTGTTAATATACTTTTTTTATTAAAAATAAAAAAAATTTTAAAACATATTCCTCTAAAGTGCATACAATAAGCTAAAAAACGGCTTTGAAATTGTGTCGATAAGATAAGCCGAACCGGAGATATTGAATTTTAAACATGTTAGAATCTAGCAAAATACGCGTAACTTTCAAAATTTTAAATAATTATATAAAGAAAAAAAAATTTTTTTCGAATAAATTCTGATATACGTGTCGGTTAATTTTATGCCCAGAAGTGAAAAAAAAATTTTGGGATGAATATAAATTATGGGGTCAAAAAAGTTGTTCGGTTTGTAAAAGAATGGCCCATATTCCAAAAATTTTTAGAGATCTGCGATTCAACTCAACAGCTTATCACATGAGTACATAAAATTCTTCCTTAAATACCTGGATGAAATCTCATTTGTTGACAAAAAGAAATAAGTAGGTATTTTTTCTAGATGGGATGAAACTTACTCTAAAAGCTGTTTTGCTATTAGTAGACGAGCTTTTTGAGAAAAAATCCGAAATTTTGTTTTGATGACAAGTACATTAAACCAAGACAAACTTGAAAATATGTTTTCTATACTACGACAAAAAGGTGGTAATAATATAAATCCATCAGTGGCTGATATTAATAATATATTAGCACGCATAATGGCCGCCAAAATTGTGCAATTGAGTTCCCACAGCAATTGTGAAGAATTAAATGATACTACGTTTGAAACGCTTTCTAATATCGTATTAAATCTCGACTCAGCTCCTGATCATAACGAAGAAACTAGTCAAACCGATGATTTCGAAGTGGATAATAATACAGCCATCCTTGCCGATTTCATATTAAATGATAATTTTCAGAACTGTTCTGAATTTACCATTGATTTAGCGTCTTTAAAATATTTTTTGGGTTATGTTGTTTACAAAATACTTCCCAAAATAAACTGTGAAACATGTGCAGGTGAATTGAGAAAAGAAGATGAGGTACTAACAGTTCCTAGTGAACTTTTCATATTTCACAAAAACTTTAAGTCTCTCAAAGATTTCGGCAATCTTATTAGTCCATCGCAAATTCTATTAGAGATAAGCAAAGTACACATTTCAATTTTCCGCAGCATTTTTGAAAAACAGCCACAAATTGTAGGCATAAAAAATTTAATAAAAGTTAAATGTCAAAATGCTACACCACAATGGTTTTCCACATGTCCTGATCATAAAAACACAATTTTGGATTTTGATGATGATCTTAGTTCTTCTCAGGAAGCATTGTTCATGGGCCTCAGAAAAGAAAAATGTAACTAAACCCCGAAAACTTAAAATCCTAAAATCGTAAAAAACTCTGGTTATTTTGACCAAACTTATTCCCTGACTTATTCCCACAATTGGCGGTTTATTTTATCGTAGGATTGTGAGTCGCTGAGCTCCTTAGGGCGCTGTTATGCAGACGGTCAAATGACCGTCGGTCACGATACTTTTTACGCTCTCGTTTTGTTTTTTCTACTCTGTGCCAAAACCCTGTTATGCAGACGGTCATTTGATCGCCGGTCACCGGTACACTAAACAAACGATGAGGGTTGCTACGAACCATTTTTTCCGTCATTAGATACATATTTTCGCGACAAGTGTGCCATTTTGCTCCGAAAACACATGTGTTGTGAATAATTTCACAACGCAACACTGTTTTGATCGCATGATTTGGCATCGAGTGCCTCATCATTTTTGACCGACGCGGTCAAATTTTACTCTCCCGCTCTCTCTCTCAATTTTTCATTTTACATTGAAGCAACAACAACTATCGTGACCGACGGTCATTTTACCGTCTGCATAACAGCGCCCTTACAGAAATCAGCCAAAGGAAAAATTTATTCTAACTTCAGTTGTTAGCCAGCAACAACAACAACCACAGGCTGTCGCCTTTTCCCTGTACGCGTTTCCTCCATCATAATGCATGCGGCACATCGCTTTGTTGGCCAACAACAACAACAACATATATGGTGCGTTACTGTTTTGTACACCGGCATGCGATCAATACTTTTATCTGTTTGCTCTCCGAACATTTGATTTTTCGCTCTCACAGCTTCTCATTTTACGCTCTCGCGCTCTGTGCGTTCTCGTCCCCTTTACTGCTTCCCCCCGCATCCACAAACGGGCCCTACCGCTGGAACCCGCAAAGAAAATTTCTTTACACCAGATGCGCATTCTGTATATTGTTTGTTCTGTGGTAATAGGCAGTAAAAAGAATGAGTATCTATTAGAGAGCGCATCGGATTCCTTTTTACTGCACATGAGAAGTTTGGTATCGGATACGTATACTTCACTTCAGGGTTGGTTGGAGTGGTGATGCCCCAGGCATCCAATTAGCGCAGATGCGCCGTTTTGAAGCCACTATCTTGATTCAACCTAGGTAAATGGTTGTTGCACTCCCGATGACTTATCCGCTACAGCCATTGCGAGAGGTTTAGAAAGGCAAGAAGTGAGCTTACCTTGTAGTCTTTAATTTCGTCAACGTTCGTAAACGTCGGTTTACCTAGAGTTTTCCACCGTCTCCTTGCTAGGGCCGGGCAATCGCAGAGAAAATGTTGAATCGTTTCCTTTTCCTCGGGATTGTTGCAGCTTCTGCAGCAGGTATTATGAGGAATGCCCATTTTGGCAGCATGTTCTCCAATGGACCAGTGACCCGTGATGACAGCGGTGAGCCTGGCTGCATCACGTCGGCCTCTGTTAATTAATTCGGCTGATTTGTTCCTGTCGTACCTTGGCCATAAGGATCTGCTGATTTTACAGAAACGCATCCGGGCCCATCTGGTATCGGCTTTAGCAAGGAAGCCTTTGGAGATTTCGCTCTTGATGGAACCGATTGGGATGCGGACCATTTCCGCTACCCGTTCCTCAAGTGCGGAACCACCCCTGGCCAGCTCGTCCGCTCTTTCGTTACCCTCAATATCCTTGTGCCCCGGCACCCAGATTAGGGTAACTTGGAACCGATGAGCCAGATCCATTAAAGCCTCCTTACATTCCCACACCAGCTTGGATGTTATAACAGACGAGCCCAGCGCTTTGATGGCAGCTAGGCTATCAGATAGTATGCATATGCTGTTTTTGTAGGTGGTATCGTCCATTACCATCCTACAGGCCTCTTTAATAGCGAAAACTTCCGCCTGGAAGACGCTAGCTGTGTTGGGGAGGCGAATGGATTTGCTGAGCCTCAGCTTCTCCGAGTAGATTCCCGCTCCTACACCGCAGTCCACACTTCAGGGTTACCGTTGAGAATTTTGAGAAAGTCCCACAAAAAAGGTCGTTTTAAAAAAAAAAAGTCGCACAAAAAAGTCGTTTTTTCAAAAAAAGGGGCACACTTTTTTATTACGGAAAAACACAACTAACAATTCAAATTAACATTTCAACGATATAAATAACTTAGAAGTAATGATTAAAAAAGTGTTTATATACACTTTTGTGTATTAATTTTACATTTAAATTTTAATAATGTGTTTGTATACACTTTAATATATTTATCATAAATTTTCTTTTTTTTGTAACTTCGTCTCTGTATTTTCGCACAAGCATTACTTGGCATACAGTCTTCTATTTAGGTATCTAGCAAATTTAGAGCTGATAGTATGGACTTACAAGTTCCCACAACTAATCTGTTGGTTAATTTATTTTTCATTAATCCTAATTTTGAAAAAAATACTTTCCGCACACTCACCGCTGTGACTTAGAGTTAATACATGCGCTGCCATTTAAAACATTTTTTAAGCTTCCTACTGTATGTCAAAAATGTTCAGCTAAATGCTAAATCAAAGACTATAGGCTTTGTGTTAAATAATCAGCTGATCAATCGAATGGGGTTACGATATCGCGAGGAATATCGTAAACTTAAATGATTTTTTAAGTGGAAATATGTGTGATTTTGCAGTGTATGACTATAAAAAGAGGTAGAAGGATTTCACTTAGCAAAAAAGGGGAAAAAAGTCGCACAAAGATGGAAAAAGTTGCAAAATCAGACAAGTTTGAAAAAGTCGCACAAAAAGTCTCAGAGCCAAAAAGGTTGCAAAATGCAACTAAAGTCGCACAACGGTAACCCTGCTTCACTTACTCGATCGCGGTCGAGTATGTACCTATACTGTTCTTACTCACTCTCTCGCTCACGCGTAGAGAAGGGAAGAGAAGCACAGAATTTCGGATAACAACGAGAAGGAAGCCGCGAAAAAGCGGTAGCCGAAAAATCGGAACATGAAAAAATAGGAACATGTAAAAATAGGAACATAATAGCAAAACTTCCGCGAGTATGAGGTACCTTCCTACGGAAGCTCGAGAATTTTTGCAGCTTCAAGGTCTGGCAGACCAGATATTGCTGCTGCTAATGGCGTTGTGGTTGGACTTAGAATGTTTTTGCTATGTTTATGCAGTAAATTGATTTAAAATCTTCAAATATAGTTATATTATTTGTTATATATAGTTATATTATTAATTTTTCAATACTTATACTAATACTAGCTGGGCCCCGCGGCTTCGCACGCAAGCTCTCTTATTTCACCCGATACAAATTCTGAACCCATTGTTGACCCCGTCAGATTTTGATTTAAAAAAACATACGTCTATTATCTTTGATGTCAAGTATTTCCAAAAATTTTGAAGTCAAAAGCCCTTTAAATCATGAGTTTTCACATTTACCCTAAACAAATTCTTAACCCTTAGTTTATCACGGTAGATTTCGATTCTCCAAAAAATTAAAAGCACATTTTAATTGTTTCCCGATAGAAGTGCTTTCTCTCTAAGTTTGAAGTCAAAAGGACCAATAAATCGTGTTTCTCCATACAAACTGTTAACCCATTGTTGACTCCGTTAGATTTTGATTTTCAAAAAAGTGAAAAACACGTGTCAAATTATTTCTCACTAAGAGTACTTTCAGCAAGTTTGAAGTCAGTGGCCCCATTCATGTTTTTTTACAGTTTCGCCATACAAACTTTTAACCGGTCGTTGACCCCGTCTGATTTTAAAGTTCGGAAAAAATTAAAAACAGGTATCGAGTTATTTTACATTTGAAGTACTATCACCAAGTTTGACGTCAAAGGCTCAAAAATGTATGTTTCTCCATACATACTTTTAACCCTTCGTTGATCCAGTTAGATTTAGATATTGAAAATAATGAGAAACGCGTGTCCAATTTTTTATTTCAAGTATTTTTACAATTTTTTAAGTCAATAGGCCTATCGGTTCATGTTTTTTTTAGAATCTACCCTTAACACTAGAATGCCCGAAAATCTGACCTACCTAAAATGCCCATAGGTAGTCATTTTGACTACCATATTGTTTACTGACTTTTTTTTTAATTTTATTGGTTTTCAAGTAGCAAATATGAATAAATGCACATTCGATTAAATTAAAATAAGTACTTCATTTTTATTTTTATGGTTTACAAAGAAAATTCACTAAAATATAATGGTGTACTTTACACATCAATGGGATAAAATGGAATGAAACTTGGAATTTGTGAATGAATTTTGTGAGTGAATTTTTGATTGAAAAACTTGGGAATTGTCACAGCCTACTATGATATTTGTTTTTAATATTTGCAATTATTTGAAATTTTCATATTTCGCAATTGAAGATGCATATTTGTCTATTTATCAGTAAGATTTGCTGAAAATTTTATATAGGTAGTCAAAATGACTACCTTTGGGCATTTAAGGTAAATTTTGCAAAATTGGGGTAAATAATTTTTTTACAATATTTTTAATTTATTTATTCCATTTAGCTCTAAAAACTAATAAAAGTCACGTAAGATATTTTTTTAGAAAGCGATGCAACAAAAGTTATTTACAGTAAAAGACCTCAATGTAGTCAAAATGACTCCCTTGGGCATTCTAGTGTTAAACAAATCATAACCCATTATTGGTCCAGATAAATTTTGATTTTCGAAAAATTATAAAATACGTGTCGAATTATTTTTGATTTAGAGTATTTTCAGGAAGTTCGAAATCAATATGTCTCTTAAATCACTTTTCTTCATACAACACCTTAACACATGTTTTGCCCCTTTACACACCGAATTTCAAAAAATTCCGTCTTAGCGGAGGTTCATTTTTCAAGATGTACCTACAGTTCAAATTACATGTTTGTAGCTTCAGCGGTTTGGGCTGAGCGATGATGAATCAATCAATCAATCAGTCAGTCAGTCCGGACAAACAATCTATGTATATAAAAATGGAGGCGGTACCACGCCCCCTTGTCCACTGCTCACAACTTTCTTCTAGTAGAATTGTGCTACTAAGTGGAAAGTTCGTACCAAGTTTCACTGATGTGTGTGTGTGTGTACTGTATAACTGTTGGATCATAAAAAATGTGCCACGCCCTTGACCAACGCCGATCAAATCTCATCAGTAGAATGACACATCTATGAAACGATGGTACACCAAATTTCAAATTTCAATACAAAACATTGAGTTGTATGGACGCCACGCCCTCTTGTTAAAAACCCGCCCCATTCCCTCTGTGGAAAGATATGACTAAATGGTATTTTCGTACTAAGTTTCATTGATGTGCGACTAACAGCTCCAAAATTATGCGGATAGTTTGGATCAAACAAATGTCCCACGCCCCTTGTCCAACACACGTCAAATTTTAACAGTAGAATGACACTTCTGTGGGAGGATGTAATACCAAATTCCAATGCTGTGCGACTTACAATTCCAAAGCTATTCCATATAAAAGACTTGAGTTGTATGGGCGGAGCCACGCCCTCTTATTAAATACCTGCCTCATTCCCTCTGCCGAAATATATGACTAAATGGTAGGTTCATACCAAGTTTCATTGATGTACGACTTACAGTTCTGCTGAAATATTGGGTCATAAAAAATGTGCCACGCCCCATATCCAACGCCCATCAAATTTTAACAGTAGAATGACACATCTATGAAACGACGGTTCACCAAATTTCAATGCTGTGCGACTAACAATTCGGAAGCTATTCCATTTAAAAGATTTGAGTTGTATGGGCGGTGCCACACCCCTTTGTTCAATAGTAAGTTTGTACCAAATTGAATTGATGTGTGACTTCTGGTTCCAAAGTTATTGTCTAAAAATATATTCTTGTGGTGCCACGCCCCGTTTTCCCGACTTTTCTTTTTTCCTAAACCTTCACGTAACAATTTGAAACAAACCCGCCGAAGGAAGTATCCAAGTTGGTCCAGTCGTTTTCAAGTTTTAAGCAGCCGAACGAACCACGATTAATTTTTATATATATAGATAATTAAATATTTTTAAATCTATATAAATCAAAATTAAAATATTTATTTATTAGTTATTTTATTTATTTATTCAGTTATCATCCCGTAATCAAAATTCGAGCGACTACGCGTGGAATATTCGTTAAAAATAAATAAATAAATATAACATACAAAAAAATAAGCTTCGCGCAATGCGCGCAATGCTTTGCAACATTCCTTTGAAGCACATTCAACTCAAACTTCACAAAGTATTTGCGGTACCTCATGCAGTTTCAAACCTTCCGACATACTAGACACTAGTGTCCGACCGAATATTCGGTTTCGGTTTCGGCCCAAATAAGTGGTTTCGGTTTCGGTTTCAGTTTCGGCCAAAAAATGGCCGAATAGCCAAAACCGAAACTTTCTAGAATATTTTCTACAATTTATTGTGTAGCAGATATATAGTGAAAGGAGGAATAATTTAGATGCCACCAATGTAAATAAACTTCTTTTTTTAGCATATAATATTAAATTATTTTATTTTGAATATTAGCGAGTACGAAAGGGTGATTTTTTCATGTTTACGTTTTTAAAAAATGAATAAATTGTTTTTTTTTTAATAAGTATTTATTTATTTATCGTATGCTATGTTTGTTTGTTTGTTCTTTATTTACTTAATGTAAAATTCGTTTGTTGAAAAAAGTGCTTGATATGGTGATTTTTATTTCAACTAGAAAGTTTCGGTTTCGGCCGAATATTAAAAAAAACCGAATATTCGGTTTCGGCCCAAAAAAGTGGTTTCGGTCGGACACTACTAGACACCTTCCGCGAGTATTTGCGTAACAACGAGAAGGAAGTCTGCTAGCGTCGAGTAGCAACGAGAAGCTGCTCGCTCAGCGTCTAGTAACAACGTGCAGTTACTCGACAATTTAGACTCTAAATTTTAGAGGCTTCTCTTCGGATACATGTTCCGTTTTTGAAACTGTACGGGAAGGCATCGAGTATAAATGGATTTATGCAGCTCTCTAGTATCAATGCGGTGGTATCCAAACGAATACAAAGTATTCGTTTGAGCAATACTCGTAATGATTCGATGATCGCAAACTCGTTCGGGTTTTGTACTCGTGCGGTTGCGATACTTATGTTATGCGGTGCTTATGAGTAGTAGCACTAAGCAAATTTGTGTTTATTTGCTTAGTGGTAGTAGGTAGTAAAAAGAATGAGTATTAATGCGGTGGTATCCAAAATTGCGGTACTCATTGCTAATCTCTGGTTGTTATTGTTACAATGGTCTTGCTGTCATTATTTTGACCGCTAGTGTCGCTGCTACAATTGTTGCTACCTTGTAGGAATTCGGACTGGCCCCAATGTAATTTTCAACTGGTTGCTTGTCAGTCATAGCTGATTTTAGAACCGATTTTCTTCCTTGGACAAACTCACCCTTTTAACATGGCGATGTCCTAGGCGACAGTCAATTGTCCCGTCTGCATCCATATGCAACTAGGCCAAAATCAGTCCTAAGTTAAACAGTTTCTAAACCAGTTGCGAAGCGAGTAGTTTGAGGACTAGTTTATTTTTGGTTAGTTGAATTTTATAAAGGAAAATAAAACAAACAAATTTTTAAATATTAATTTAATTTTCAAAATATTTTTAAAACAGTAACAATTCATTCCGAATGAAAAAGAAAATATACGTGCACCAAAAAATTTCAGTTCTAAAAAAATATGAACTTGGACTTGACACACTTCTGCCGAAAATGTCTGGGGCCTGACGTAATATAATATCCTCATCATTACTGGCTCCTGCAATTAATAAATAATTTAATTAATTAATAAAAAATTAAGAAATAAACAAATTAATTAATAAATACCTTCAATCTGCTGCTTCAATTCCTTTCTTCACTCAACCACGCGAAATTCTAAAGCGGCCTTTAGACGGTCGCACATGTTTGCAAACATGTGCGGCGCACAGTGGCTCAATTTGTCATTTCAGGTTGCAAAATTAATAACTCCTGAACGAATAGAGATAATTGGAAAATTTTTGCTGCTGTTGATTATCAAATTCATCAGGCTATTGTATTCTCAAAAAAAAACTCAATCGAGGTACAGGGTGCTACGTAATACTTTGTCAAAGTTCGGCTTACTGTAAATAAGAATAATGCGAGCAACAATGATAAGTTTTAGTTGCAAAATTAATGAAAATGCATTAAAAAAGATGAAAAGTAATAAGAAATTTAAGAAATAAGCTGAAAGAGTCAATTTTAAAGATAAAAATTTACTTATTTGCTTTCAAAATGAGAACCAGAATTCGGGAAATTTACGTAAAAAGTCAATGTAACTTACCTTGAAATTACCTTTCACCTTGTGTTTATTTATTGTAAATTAATTTAATAGTAATAGTTTTAGTAATAGTAGTTCTAGTAGTAAAATCAGCACTAGTATTATATTATTAACAAAAATACTTATATCTGAGTTATGTTGATATTTTCCTCTTATTAAATAATATGAAATTTAATTGTTTTCAAAATAATTGTCAGTAGTTGGGCTTGTATCTAATAAACTAAACATCTCTGGAGAGTAATATTTTTGTAATTCTTTTCTTCGCTTAACATATTGTAACGATAAGACAGTTTGTCGCTGTGCAAAGCAACCCTGTCGCTACGCGCCGTGCTATAATTCGACCTGGCAATCATGGCAACTTCTAGTCCAACCTGGCAATGATGGCAACTTTTAGTCCAATCTGGCAATGATGGTCGCGATCATCATGGAAACCTTTAGTCCACTCCGGAATGTGCGAGAACGATCTGCGCGATGGCCGGACAGGTATAAAAGACAGCCGGGTGCGGCGCAGCGAGTCAGTCTGATTTTGAGTAGTGAAGGTGCCACACGGAGTAATTAAGAAAATAATTAAGTGTAAAGACCGTAAAGTGTGAAAGCTGTGAAATAAAGTGACTGTTGGTTGTTATTGACTGCGTTTGAGAAATTAAGTGTGTTTTTATTTTAAATTGCACAATCCAGAGATACGTACTAGCCCACTAGAACTGGTATTCGTAACATTTGGTGTCAGAAGTGGGATTGTGTTACTGAAAAAAAAACTAATTATAAAACGCAGACATGGTTAGACTGGAGCAACTGAAGGTGGACCAGCTGAAGAAGGAGCTGGCTGCTTGGAATTTGCCAACTGTTGGCGGGAAGGTGGAGTTGCAGCTGCGCTTGCGAGAGGCGTGTGAATCACGAGGCATCGATTGGACTGCGCACGAGTTCGGAACGCAGGAGCTAGAGGCGTCGGGCAAAGTGGAGGAATCGCCTGCGGGTGCTGCGTCGATGCAAAGTACGGCTGCAGCGGCTGCCCCACCACAAGCCATGGACATGAGCCAGCTAATGGTCGCAATGGAAGGCATGTTTGAGGCTTCCAACCGGAAAATGGAAACTGCGAATCGGGAAATGGCAGAGCGAATGGAAAACAAGCTTCAGGAAAATTCTGCGCGCTGGGAGCAGAAAGTGGAAGAAATCGCCAACCAGCTAAATGTGAAGGTGGAGCACCTGGGAACTCGAGTGGAACACTTGGATAAACGAGTCGACGATCTTGATGATTCCCTGAACAAACGAGTTGACAGTCTGGAAGATTCGATGAACAGAAAAATCGACGAGCGGCTTAGAGAGATTCAGCTGCGAGCAAGGGTGCGGTCTGTTGAGGAAAGTTTTGCCATAGAAGTGCCTACTTATGATGGTACTACGTCGTTCGAGACATTCAAGCTACAGTTCGACCTGGCTGCTCTGGAAAATCAGTGGACCGATATCAGGAAAGGTCGGAGACTGATACTGGCTCTAAGAGGTCCTGCGGCTGAGGTAATAAAAACAGTGCCGGAAAGTTTGAGAGGTGATTACGAGACCGTCATAAGGGCGCTGGCAGCCAAATACAGTGACGAGCACAACAAAATGGTGTATTACTGCGAGCTGAAGAACCGTAGACAAAGAGCCAACGAGGCGCTGCAGACGTATGCGGCAGATATTGAGCGGCTGGTACCACTGACCTACCCAGAATTCAGCATGGAAGTTTTGGAAAGGCTGAAGATCGAGGCGTTTATCGAAGGCATTCTTGACCCGGAGACTCGTGTGAGTACCTTGATGATGATGAAGCCGACGTTCCATGAGACGGTGACAAGTGCATTGATGTATGAAGCTGCCTGGAGGGGAAGTTTTCGACATTCATCTGCGGAATGGCGTCGAGTCCAATCTGGACGTACCACGCAAAGCCAGCCAGTGAGCTCAGAGGTACCAACGAGGCTGCGGGCAATGTCATCTAGAATCAGTTGCTGGCGATGTGGCAAGCAAGGCCACATTTCACGAGACTGCCATCTGCGAGAGAAGCGTTCCGGGGAACAGGCGTCACCAAGATGTGCTGACGCGCTGCCACTCCATCCGTGCAAACGCAAATGCAGGCCGTGCTTGCGAGCCGAAAGCAAAGAACAGATAGTGGACGTCCGGTTGGTAAGCGTTATGCCAGAGGAAGAGTGGTCTGCGGAGAGGCTACAAAAGGACCAGCGTGAGGATGCGGATCTTGCAAAAATCGTCGAAGGCAAAGAGCAAGGCGCACGTCCAGACTGGCAGGAGATGGCCGGTGAAAGCCCGATCGCCAAGGCTTACTGGGCACAGTGGAAAAGTCTGCGGCTGAAGGAAGGATGCCTGTACCGCGAATGGGAGAGCGCGGATGGACGGACCAGCAACTCCCTAATGGTAGTGCCGAAATGCAGAATCAACGAGGTCATCCAGGCATACCATAACGACTCCAGTGGAGGGCACCTAGGCATCACCAAAACCGTCGCCAAAATAAAAAGACGATTCTACTGGGTAGGATGTCAGGAGTCTGTAGCCGAGTGGATTAAGAGCTGCGACCGATGTTCAGCAGCGAAAGGGCCAACAAGAAGATCTCAAGGCCGCATGCAGCAGTACAACGTGGGAGCGCCCTTCGAGCGGATTGCTATGGACGTCGCCGGCCCATTCCCAACTATTACTCAAGGCAACAAATATGTGCTGGTGGTAATGGATTACTTCAGCAAATGGCCCGAAGTGTACCCAATTCCTAACCAGGAGGCCACTACGATCTCGGAAAAGCTGGTAAACAACTGGGTAGCCAGGTTCGGAGTTCCGTTGGAGTTGCACTCAGATCAAGGCCGGAATTTCGAGTCTGCGGTATTCAAGGAAGTGTATGAGCTGCTGGGGATAAAGAAAACGCGTGCCACCCCTTTGCACCCACAGTCCGACGGCATGGTGGAACGCTTTAACCGGACACTGGAGGAATACCTGCGGAAAGTGGTAGGCAGGAATCAAAAGGATTGGGACACGCATATCCCCTTGTTCCTAATGGCGTATAGGTCAGCCCCGCACGACACGACATCACTCACTCCAGCCCGAGCAATATTCGGCACAGAATTGCGGTTACCCGCTGACTTGAAGTTCGGGGTAGTCAGCACGACGGGAGGCGCTAAGACGGACTACGTGGCCAATAAGCGGGCGGAACTGGAGGAGATTCACCAGTTTATAAGGAGCCGCACCAAACTGGTCAGCGATAAGGCGAAAGCCAGATATGATCTACGGGCCAAATCAGCAGGGTTCCAAGAAGGCGAGCTGGTAATGCTCTACAACCCGCAGCCGAGGAAAGGTTTGTCTCCGAAACTTCAAGCGTCATGGGAAGGACCTTACGAAGTCGTGACTAGGATAAACGACGTGGTATACAGGATTCAACGTTGCAGCAATAAAGGCGCTAAGCTGAAGGTAGTCCATTTGCAGCGCCTGGCGCCTTATCACAGCGGAACCTCGGCACTTGTTCGGGACGAACAAGTCTAAGTGGTGGGCAGTGTAACGATAAGACAGTTTGTCGCTGTGCAAAGCAACCCTGTCGCTACGCGCCGTGCTATAATTCGACCTGGCAATCATGGCAACTTCTAGTCCAACCTGGCAATGATGGCAACTTTTAGTCCAATCTGGCAATGATGGTCGCGATCATCATGGAAACCTTTAGTCCACTCCGGAATGTGCGAGAACGATCTGCGCGATGGCCGGACAGGTATAAAAGACAGCCGGGTGCGGCGCAGCGAGTCAGTCTGATTTTGACTAGTGAAGGTGCCACACGGAGTAATTAAGAAAATAATTAAGTGTAAAGACCGTAAAGTGTGAAAGCTGTGAAATAAAGTGACTGTTGGTTGTTATTGACTGCGTTTGAGAAATTAAGTGTGTTTTTATTTTAAATTGCACAATTCAGAGATACGTACTAGCCCACTAGAACTGGTATTCGTAACAATATCTTAAAGATGAAATTAGTGGGTCTGATGAAGCTAAAAGCATATTAAATAAATCCTAATTTTGACGCAGACGCGTAGTCTTGCAGGTATTCATGTACCTAAACTTTTTATATTCCTTATTTTTGGACTCTTGGGCTTCTTCTGACAGCTCTCCAATGGGCAACGGCTGGTACTCTATTACACTTTTGCCGTGAGCTAATATTTTATGCACAGTGGGTGTTAAGTTTTTCCAAGGATACTTTTGCAGTAATAAGTTGGTAGTCGTTAAAGCATATTTCCAAATTTGTCAGCATTTACATTTTCTCTACAGGATAAAACATTAAGCAGAACTTGAAGTGTCTTAATTATTTCGTGGTCGACTCCAGTTAACCTAGCTGTTGTTTCGTCTTTGTCAAAAAATGTCCTAGATGTGTTTCTATCATTACTGCTACCATAACCTTGTTTTGGCTGGTCCAGTCTTAACCCCATCTCATTGTAGAAAGCATCTTGTATCCTCTTCTTTCTAGCTGCTATTATCTCTTTTGTTAGAGTGGTTTCATTACTATTGGGGAGTGTATATGCTAGCTTCAAAATAAACTCCATAGTTTTTATTCTAGCATGTAATGGCGACAGTCCATATTCATAATTATGTTCATCAGTTATGGATTTATCTAGTAATTGGAAATTTTTTTGCGCTCTCTTGCATAAGGGACACGACTGCGTTGATTTCGTGTTTGTTATTTCATTTAAAACTTTTCCGTCAACCATCGTCAAGTAAAATGTATGCTGAATCGCAATTGTCAAGTCGTTGTTGATTTTATATTCAGTCGGCCTAATTGCAGCAATTTGATCTCGTATGCTACTAACTGTCGATGTAATGAGATCTGAAGTTTCCTTTACATATTGAAATAGTATTGGTCGGCAGAAATGTACTGATGAAGGGCTAGGATTCCCCCAATGTTCTGCAAGTTCGCTCTTTAATCTTAGGGGGACAACGGATGCCATGAACATATTAGCATCCGTAATATTTTCGCCATCAGCTGTTTTTATCGCTTGCTTATATGTACTTTGACCAGAGGATCCATCGCAACCCCACTTACTTAGTAAGGTTAGATTTTTTGGAAGCGCATTAAGCTCCTGTTCACTTTTACCGCTCAAAATTCGTTTCGCAGTATGGTCCATGAGGCTTTGCAGTTCGACTTGAGCTGACACTTCGGTAATTTCGCAGTTATAAGGAACGGCCTCTTTTTTTGCTGACGTAATGTTGTGATATGCTGGTAGAACATCTGCATTATGTTTTTGCAAGGAACATCTCAAAATTAAATATTTTTCCTTGGACAATCCTAAGTCCAAAAACAATGCTAAAGCTTCATTAGGACTATATTTGGTTGGCACCATATTGGGTGGGGTGGGAATACTGTCCTTTATTCTTTGAACTCGATTCGGGCTTGCTAGTGAAACGGCTTTCACTATAATGCCTTTCATTTTCTCCTGATCCTTATTATATTTCATAGTCAAAGCTTCTGACAGGTGGGTGGTAGTTATTTTTCCCGTTGCCTCCATAAGCTTCCTTTTTTTAGTGAATGACACACAGTCCTTAATTGACTTTTTCGGCCTTCCTATTGCCGCCTTTGATGTCGATGGTTGGTCATCGCTTATGCTACATGCATCTTCTGCATCGAAGTAAGTTGTTTTTTCCAACCACTCCTCATTATTCTGGACAAAATTGAATTGGGTACGGTTTGCCGCAATCCATTTCCACTTTATACATAGTACGATAAGTCCTGGATATCTTCTCTTTAGTCGTAGATATGTTGGCTGCAGGCAAACTTCCTTCGACGTAACCAATTTCTTTAGTGACAGCCAGAACACTCGAAATAGTAAATATTTCAAACAGCTTCGAATTTTTCAAAAACATCTTTGTGCTTCTTCTTCGGTTTAGTTGCAGTGGCGGAGTTGAGGTGATGTTTAGTTCAAATTAAATTCGAAGCTAACTTCACTTACTCCAAACTCCTTTATTTATAAGTAGGATTTGCATATGCATTCAAATAGCAGGTACTAAGCTTCTAGTACTAGCAGGTACCTAAACAGTTGTTAGGTTTTCCCGCGTTGTGGGATTTTTGGGGGTGGGTTTTAGACAGTGCCCATACATATAAGTCTGCTTTTTGTTTTCAATAACTAATTGTTTCATTGGCGCGGTTCAACTCAAAGACTAATGGCGACTGACTGACACAGACACAGTGTTAGTATTTTGTTAAAAACAAAAGCATTACATCAAAGGATACATGACTACACTTGTTTTTCGTACGTGCGAACTGCGCATCCAGCAAAAGTACTCTTTACTTCGAACTTACAGCAATATACGCCAAAAAAAAGGTCGACTTAATATGGAGTTGCAAGCTTGTATCACATCTTAAATTAAGCCAAAATCCAAATTTGCATGCCCTGGTAACGATTATAATCGCGTGTAATTGATTCACTATCAAAATCTTGACGAACTTGTTCGAACGCACGCACCCGAAAGCACAAAATTGCGCGAGGTGGCCACAGAAAAATCGCTGTAAAATCCAGTCGGGCGAAATCGGGCACCTGATCTCTTCAGGGCAGTACTCACAGAAGACTAGTGAACAATTTTCCCAAAGACGGAACTCTGGCAAGTATGGCCTTTTTTTTAAAGTCTATCGAAAGTTCAAAAAGTGTGATAAAAACAGTGCTTCAAGTGAGTGCCTATGAAAAGACAACAACAACCACCAACTTTTTTTCTATATTTAATTATTTACTACAAATGCCTTCTTTTACGATGCTGGTGCAAAAAGTTTCAATTAATTTGCTCCTTTCCGTATTTTAAAACTTCAGCTTTGCCGAAAAAGTGCAAATTGCTGATATTATTTCACACTCTAAAAATTGCTCAACTTTGACGGGCTCTAGAAGCAAAACTATTTGTCCAATTTAGTTAAGGTTTTCGGATTTCTTAGGTCCAAGCATTTATCTATCGGACAAGTATAACAGTTTCCCCCAAATCGAACATGACAAAATCGACTTTTGCAACCTACGTCGGCAGAATCAGCCACTGTGCGGCGTGACGAGTAGAATGACCGTGTAAACGCAAGAAATTCGTATCGTCCAACATGTTTGAAGGTTTTCAAAATTTTTTGATTTCTCTGTCGGCGTGACGCACATGTGCGACCGTGTAAACGGCTGTGTGACGCACATAGTGCATTTTGTCATTCGATCGGTAGACAGCGAGCAGTGAGGATGGCGTCGCAAAAAAATGAAGTGTTATGGAAGGAGTTCTTTGAAGTGTATAGACAACATCCCGAAGTGTGGAAAGAAAAAAGTGAAGAATATAAAAATAAAAGTAACGCAGCATATGAGGTGCTTTTATGCAAATTTAAAGAAATTGATGCGAATGCGCGTGCCACGTTGCTTCGTCGACAGCAGCGAGACAACTGAAGTGTGCGTACATGTTTGGCCGTGTAAACGCTAACAATCTTTTTCCCCCATCGCACATGTTTGCAAACATGTGCGACCGTCTTAGCCTAGGCGTATACGGAGACGCAGGCCGCACACGCAGCACAACTCAACGCAGTTTAGTTTTTTGTAAATAACGCAGTACCGTACGATATACTGCGTATACTCGTATAACGGCGTATACAGCGACATAGCCGCGTGCGGCGGAGAGACGTGCCTGCGCACAACTGCGTCGCGTTGTAGTTGAAATACAGTTTCCTACGCGCAGCCGACACGTTAGCTTGCAAAAAATTAAGAACTAATTGAAAAGTGCGTGAACAGCCGATATTACACCCATATTATATTGTATAGGTTCTATTTTAAAGTCTAATTCAGACAAATAACTCGTATTGCTGGGTTTATGGAATGAATACGGAACACGTGTGCTGGTTTTACGAGATTCGTATACGCAGTTCACATATTTTCTGCCTCACAAAGTTTAATTTTCGCTGCGCTGCCTTGTGCTGTGTTGCGCGGACTGCGTCTCCGTATACGCCTAGGCTAAAGGCCGCTTAACTGAAATCATTCAAGGCAAAACGTGCAAATCGAGCGAGCCTCGAGTCAGAAACAGACATGTTCAAAAAATGCAAACATTTCTATGTCGTCGTTGTAACAAAAGTATCGTGTAGTGGTACCACGTAGCTACTCATGCCAACCCTAATAAATTACCCTACAATTGAGCACAAATGTGCCAATGTGTCAAATAGAACCGCGCGCACGACACAGCGACACTCAAGTGGCTAAGCCAGCGGCGCACAGTGTCGCGATCCCATATAAGCCGTGGCCAAAAATACTTAGCGTTGTCCTATTTCGATGAAACTTGGTGAGATTGTTTTCGTGGTGGAAATTAAGAAATTTACAAAAATCATTAAAATTGGACCACTGCCACGCCCACCTCTCATACGAAAGGAACTGTAATATTGAAATAACTTTCTTAATATCAGGTGTACAACTTTGCTTCCGCCGTTTTTTCCCAAAATTAAAAGCTTTATTGCGAAAAAGTGCTTACAGATGTATTATTCAAAGTATTGTCCGTCGCTAGCGACAACTTTCTCCCATCTTTCCGGCAATTTTCGGATCCCGGCTCGAAAAAAGGAGTCCTCTTTTGACGCTATCCATGAAGCAATCCATTTTTCCAATTCTTCGAAGGATTGAAAATGTTGATCTGCCAGGCCGTGTGCCATCGAACGGAATAGGTGGAAGTCAGAAGGGGCGACATCTGGGGAATACGGCGGGTGGGGCAAGACTTCCCATTTCAGCGTTTCCAGGTACTTTTTGACCACTTTTGCGACGTGAGGCCGAGCATTGTCGTGTTGGAGGATGACTTTGTCATGTCGCTCTTGATATTGTGGCCGCTTTTCTTTTAGCGCGCGACTAAGGCGCATCAGTTGCGTTCGGTAGCGATCTCCTGTGATGGTTTCACCCGGTTTTAAGAGCTCGTAGTAAATCACACCGAGCTGATCCCGCAAATGGCGAGAATTGGGCACATAAACGGACATTTTCGAGCGTGAATAATACGAAAACAAGAAAAACTGTCACTGAAACGGCGATGACAATTCGTTAGGCACTGTCCACACTCACTTTAAAGGCATTACCATCTATGTATTTCAACCAGCCTCAGCCGGTACAGCCACCTATCGGAAAACGGCGGAAGCAAAGTTGTACACCCAATATTAGTGACAGAATTATGAAATTTTGTATTTGAGCTTAAAATAATGACATAAAAGCTCACACTAAAAATGAGCGGTCTGCCACGCCCACTTTCAAAAATATTCGTATTTTACCACAACTAAAACTGTATTTTTAGAAGGCTGTTTGCGATACTCGTTCCACGATGTAATTTTAATTGGTAAGCTTTCTAAACCCTTAAAGTGGACGTGGCAGTTGGAGCATATATATGAAGTGGCCAAAACTTTTCCTTTATGAATTTATGTTTAATTTTTTCAGTTGTGATACCATATTTTGGTATACATTTTTAGATTTTTAAAGTGGGCGTGGCATTCTGCCTACTTTTGATGATACGAACAATGTGCCAACCTTGTCCTTTATACAGCTCATCATTTCAGCAGATGTTTTGCCGCTACTTTCTGAACGTCGGAAACCATACTTCGAAAAAAATCACCATTTTTGACTGTAGGTACCACTGCAAACAGTAAATGTTTAGGTGGGGACGTAAACTTTGCTTTTGTTCATGATTAACATCAACGCCCGTCTTATCTTTAAGTAAATTTATAAGAAAATCAAGTTTTATTGACCGCTTTCTGGATTCAGCTTTACGCCACACTTCGAAGAAATCACGTATTTTTAGTAGAGGCGTCACTAGAAAAATGCGAATAACAACCAAATAGGCACTTAAAGGCAAAAAATTACTCTGGATTATGTTAACCCATTAAGCCCTGAGCGTTGCGTTTGCGCAACGTTTGGGAATTTCGCTATATTAAGTAATTCATAAAGATATAAGACTTGAAAATGGGTAGAATTGGATTAGAATTGATCGTTTTAGATTCAGCCATACTCAAATTTCAAAATTATTTAAATATTCATACGTTTTTTTCGATCCAAAGTCAACGGTTTTTTTTGGGGAATTTTTGAAATTCAATCAAAAATACTTATTCTTCAAACCTATCAAAATCCCTTAGTGGGCTGCATTTTGCAATGCTAAACTATTTAAAAATAAGTTTTGAAAATTTTTTTTTTTTTATTTTTTAAACAAAAAATATGCTTTAAGTTTTGTGTTGCGCGAATGCAACGTTGGGCCTAAACACTGCCAATTTTCATACAACGCAACGCGTGAAAATGTCAAAATCCAAGCAGCTGATATTTTATTGGCACATTTTATTTTCCGCAAATGTTTGATTTTGTTTATTTGTGTAATGTTTGCGAAAAACATGACCAAAAAAAAAACATGGTATGAATTTTTTGCTTGATTTTTTTTCTTGATTAGGTCAATTAATAAGATTGTGTAAAATTTTATGGAAATCGCACAAGCCTTTCTGGGGTCAGGTTTTAATGGGTTAATACATACTTTTTTGATTAATTTAGGGTTGGAACTAAAAAAGTGTTTTTTGACGTTTTTTAAACTTTTTTCCACCAAACATTTGGTTCTTTGTTAGAAGCAAACCGAAAAACGTAATTTTTCAATGTAACGGGATTTCACAGTTATTTAAAAGCACAAACCAAAAGATAGTGCTGCCATACAGGAAAAATTCCAAAGTTTTATTTAATATATAACATGACTATATTAGTACATGAATTATATTTTTATTCGATTTTTCATTCAGCATAAAGAATTACCCACAAACTTGGAATGAATGCGTATTTTATAACATCAACTTTGAAGCTACATAAAAATGGAACGGAGTAGGATATTGAAGATCGGATAACGGATTTTTCTTAGTTGAGATATTATCTGTCGATTGTCATATTCATTTTAGTCATTTTGTCACATTGATTTTTACCATTTTTGGCCACACTCGCGACACTGTGCGGCGTGCCATCCGACACGACTGACCGCAGTGCAGTGTCCCACATATGGAACATGCACTGATCGCCACTTTGTGTGATGTCACCTACCGCAGGGCAATAGCACTTGAGGAAAAGTGCTGCATTGACCAAAAGGGTCCCGTGACGCTGATTGGTCACACTTCCGCGGCACTGGAAAATCGAGCGGCGCATTGGAAATGCTCAGCCGTATAACAGTTATGTTTTTAGCATTTAAGACCCCACATTCGGAAAATAAAATCAGCTTTATGACAAGAGACAAACTGGTGCGTTTCTTTAATATAGCTCAGAACACATAGGCTCCTTAGCCATCCTCCGTTTGGCGCGACCCGCCGTCTCATATAGGTCAACCCGTACCACTGACGACGACTACTACCCGACTTTGGCAATCAAAAGAAAACACACGTATTCACCACAATCGTAAGATCACACCAAACAGCATTTTGTTGATTGTTTCACCTCTGTTTCGTCTTTCTTATTTTCATGTGCTCTTCTCGCCTATGAAAGCGCACACAGAACGTGAACGTGAATTAGACGTGGACTGACTTCTGCACACTGTTGCCAACTTAGTGCTTTTCGCACTAAATTTAGTGCTTTTTGAAAATCAAAACGCGTAATATATTGAGTTTGGTGCTTGGTGCGTTTTTTAGTGCTTTTTTTAATTTCAAAGACATCAAGACTAATTCATGCTTGGAAAAAATGTAAGTTATTTTAATAACTGGAGTGTTATACAACACTATATTTAATTTAACACCTATATAACACTGGAATGTTGGGCTAAAAAACCATTGCACACTGGGGTAATTCATGCCGATTTTGGCGATTAATTCACCCGGACTATTTAGACATGAAAAAGGTATTAGGTTTAGTTAATTATACATAAAGAAGTAAAAAATAAATGTATTTGAACATACTTTAGTGGATTTTTTTTTATTTATGACCAAAAATGCAAAATTGTTACAAAAGGGTATTATACAGAATTCCTCGCTTATTTATTAATTACTATCGAAATCATCATCGTATTCACCCACGCTTTCACCTTCGCATCCATCGTTATCATCATCATCATTGTTCAAATCATCGCGTTCTTCTTCCGCAATTATCAACAAATCCAATGCTTCCCTTGGCATGCGCGTAACTGCTTTATGCGGCAATTTCGTTTCTGTCGATATAATGGTATCAGAACTTATAAGCAGTCTATTTAGAACGTCTTCGTTGGTTTTTTCTCGGCTACTTTTTCGAGAAAAATATTCCCTGAAAGCCTTAAAATCTTTATTTCTCGCTTCCTGCGCTTCTTCAGATAATTCACCGATTGGCAACAAGGCGTGAGTTATGACCTCTGGTCCATGAATTAAATATTTATGAACAATCGTAGGCACGTTATACCAGGGATAGTACTTAACGAAAGATTTGGCACAATTTAAGGCAAAGAGTTGGTCATTATGTCATAAAGACTTTGACGAGTATACCAAATAACATTCCGATTCGTTTCTACATGAAAAAAATCATTTTTTTTTTTAAAGTAGTAATTTGCATTTACCCTTTACCGAATTAGTTTAATGCACATCACTGCGGTTATTTCAATCGATTACACATAAGTAATACCACAGAATAAACAGTATACAGAATGCGCATGTCGACCAGCGAAGCAATCTGAATTTATGGTGCGGGCCGAAAGCAGCAGGGGGGAGATAACAGAGTTTGTTGAACAGAACTTTTGTCTCTGTTAATTTCTCGTGCGACGATGATCTCTGTTATTGTCAACTTCGGTAAGTGCCGAGTGGTGCAGAGCGAGTTCGTGCGCTTCATGCCGGCCATAGAAGTTACTGTTATTTTCAATGATGCGAATGAAGGGCGATGTGCTATCGTTGTTGTTGTGTTGATCAGCGAATGAAAATTGTAAATTTTGAATTTTTGTTTCTGCTGACATTGGCTGGCAATTCCCGACGTGTGTCGGTTAATAAGAACAAGTTTTTTTCATGTTATTATGCGATCGTCTTTCTGCGTGAAGAAATTTGTATCTATATGTATTTTGTATCTGTATCGTAAATGACTTCTCGCCGCGATTAATTATTTTATCCCTACGCCTTTATCCCACTCTAGGCCCCCAGTTTTTGGCCCAAACATTTGTTTGTCAAACCTAAAAAAAATGGGAGGTTCCGAAGAATCGTAATTACGAATTTGTGCATTTAACCCTTCTGTCAATACGAAGGTACCTGGGTACCTTTTGCATTTTTGAAGTAAAAATATCCTACTTTCGGCCAAGGAACGCTATGCTGATATTTTTAGTATCTTACTAAAAATCAATTGACTACCTATTAGATAAGTGATATAGAAAGAAAACTTTTTCTGTATAACTTTTTGAGCCAATTTTTGAACACTACCCCTTTGTTCTATACGAAGGTACCCGGATACCTTCATACAAAATACAGTAAAACAATACAGTTTCAACGTGAAATTACTCGTTCATATTAGAGTGGACCCCATTTTAAATTTAAAATCAAAGTTGTATTCAAATATAAGTAAAATTTAGGACATCCGATCGAAGTAATCGACTTCACATGCGTGTTACTACAAAATGTTTTACCCTTTAAAAGGAGAAGTTTACTCTGAAAAACTAAGTAGGCAATTACTAACGTATGTAAGATCCAAGTAGGCGCAAAAATATTACAAATTTGTATTCAATGCTCTAAACCTTACGTCCACAATGCTGCAGCGGATTACCTTTTTACTTCTGAGGCACTGGCGGAAACCTCTTTGCAAAAAATCTCACTTTGGTGTTAAAAGTTAATACTCGACCCCTTAAGTCATCGATATTCGGCGACAAAAACTTTGAAGTTGTACCTTCCAAAGAGCAATGAAGCTGGGTGGTTCTTTCATGTACACCGGTCAAAGCAACGCCAGGGGACAACCCGAGACCAAAAATCTTTCGCATAGTACAAAGGTCACTTGACGTTACGGCTCAAATGTTGACCAATTTCATTACTAAAAGTGGTAAGTGGTGGCATGCTCAATATTTGCACCTTGGCTGCGTGTATTATTCGCAGCATACATAAATAAGATACCACAAAAAAGTCAGAGGCCGCGGAGAATATTTTGAGAAGGTAATGTAAGGGGGTATTGGTGGTTCAAACTCCCCAAATATTTGTTAGCTACACATCGATTTAAAATGGTATTGGGATCAAAAATTGTATGCAGAACGCCTCCTAAAATGAAATCCTGTGTGCGCCGCTGATGCCGAAAACTCAGAATAGACAAAACAATACCCTTGTTGTCACAATTTTAACACTAAAAACAGTTTTCGAACAGTTTGTGGAGCACAGAAACCCTTATGTTCGTTTCTACAAGCATCTGTAGGAACAAAAACGAGACTCAGACCACCGGCTAAAAGCCCATTAGTCATGCTATATCTGTTCCGATCAACGTAAGCAATAACGTAAAACACAAAAATGCAAAAATTATTGCACTATTAAATGTATTTAATATTTTTAACTTGAATTATCAATAAATAACGCTTTATTTTATAAGCCAACAACGATTTTTTAAATTTGTGCGTTATTATTTTTACTTTTCCCATACAAATTGTATGAAGGTACCCGGGTACCTTCGTATTGATAATAGGTGGAAATTTTTCGTATTGACAGAAGGGTTAATCATGTCGAATGTATGTACATATCTATTGTAAAGCAAAAAGCTATAAGAAAAAAGTAAGTAAGCAACGACGATCCCGAATGATGGCAGAATAAATTTTTTGTTTTGCTTTTTTTCGATATATGTACGTACATCCACCATTTAAAGGATATTTCGTACATAACGATTGTGCCACATCGTTTAACTATCATCAATATTAAAAATAGTGTGATATCTTTATACCGTAGTGACTTTTTAAGTCGATAAGTTACCCCCTTTTGACATTCGTTCTCATATATTTTTGCACGCTACACTCCGTCGTAAAATTGCTACCGACAGCGTATGTACGCACTGTGCTGCACGCAGAATGAACCACAAAGCAAAAAGAATTCAAATTCAATGTTTCAATTCCTAGCCGGCAACAATAACAACAACCATACCTTATTGCTCTTCTCCCCATACACATATGTAAGAAGCAAGTGGCACTTCCTTTTGTTTGCCGACAACAACAACAACCACAGCCTGACGTTATTTTCCCTTCGGAGCTGCATGCGATCAGAAAGCAGAAACTAAAGCTGTCTAGTGCTGTTCGTAACGTTAATAGCAGAGGACGTAATGTAAAATTAACAGTGGTCGTAATATTACGACCCCTTAACATTTTTGAATTTGTATGAGATGCGCGTTCTGTATTACTGTTTATTCTGTGGTAATACAAACAATAACAATGCCCAATTCTGCAACTTCTGACAAATAAGGTCGGTTGACCTAGTTTTGCACACACCCTACAACAAAGACAAATGAAAGAATTCAAGATATCAAAAATTTATTTGGTTCTGCATCATTTGAGACGATTTTGTATTGTGTTTCATAAATATCTTAAACACCAAAAATATTTAGCTTACGTGTCGCGATATCCCGCCTAGTATGTAACCTAATATGCTGGCTAATATAAATCTAATATGCCGGCTCCCCGTAATGTAGGGTAAAATGCATAAAGCAATACTAAAAACCATACATTGAACAACAACAAAACTAACATAAAATGTTTAATTTGTTGCTTATCTTATATTTTTTGCATTTACATTTATTTCTTGACTATCCTTTCACGGACCGCGTGCATATTTTGCCAAGAGTTCACATACAAAAATCGAAATGCTGCAAAAGTGTGCAACAATAGCGCAACTTTTTTTTTCATAGAAAGTTGCTAGAATATCCACAGATTACGATTATGACAATATTTTAGGTGAACATCACTGAACAAACAACTATACTACTGTGTACAAAGAATACCCGGAATTCGATTTCTTCGATTATCGTGGCGTTGTGCATTATGAGTTCCTTCCGCCGGGCCAAACGGTCAACAAGGAATATTACTTGAGCGTTATGCATCGTTTGCGTGAAGCTATTCGCAAAAAGAGGCCGGATTTATGGAGAGACAACTCTTGGTTTTTGCATCACGATAATGCACCATCTCACACGGCATTTGTTCTTCGTGAGCATTTCGCCAACTCATATCGTTCCACAGCCACCGTATTCGCATGATTTAGCTCCTTGTGACTTCTGGCTATTCTCCAAACTCAAAAGACCACCTCGAGGACACCGTTTTGAATCGACTGAAGAGATTCACGTGAATCGCCGCGCGCATTGAAGGCCACACCGGAAGGTGACTATTTGGCATGCTTCGAAGATTGGAAAGTCCGTTGGCATAAGTGCATTGCATCGGGGGGGGGGACTACTTTGAAGGCGATGAAATTGATTTGGAAGAATAAATAAAGATTTTTTGAATTATAAACAAATTCCGGGTATTCTTTGTACACAGTAAGCAATTTGTAAGCTTTTTTTTAAAAAAATAACAAAAATATTTACGAACTTTAAAAAAAAAAAAATTAGTATTTTAATACTTAAATACCTGAATAAGAAGCCTCCATCATAACTTTTATGCTACTTTAAAAATTTGTAAAACAAATTTGATTTAAATAATTGAAAAATTCACGTTTCACGCTGTGCGCACGCCAAATGAAAAGAAATGTCAACTTTCAGAGCGCTTTGCGGGAAAACGGTAAACTATTTTGCAACAATTCTTTCACGTGGTGATGCAGAATTTTATCCACTTTAACCCGGTACCAAAAACATATTTGTATCTTTATTTTTCGTTTTTGAATTAATCGCCACTTTACTTATATATTACCCCAGTGTGCATTGTTTGGATATTACATGACAACCGAAGTGATCCTCCTTGGTGGAATTGCTACTTAGGCCACGGTTGCCACTGATCTGCAATAGATTTCCTAGTATGGTACACGGAATATTAGGACAACTACCACCTTTTTTTTTTGCTCATCAGTGCTTTCTGAGTGGAAAACGCGATTTTTTTTGCGGTTTTAGTGCTTTCTGAAACAGAAAAGTTGGCAACCGTGCTTCTGCATTCGCTGACAGCTACTTTGACAACTAATTGTCCAATTGACTTACAAAAAACCAATTGAAAAACCAATGAATTTCGGGAACCAGTTGTCTCAGGTCCGACAGGGTTGTAATGTACATGGAATGTACATTTAAGTATAACGAATCTAGAAGAAAGAAGTGATTTTACAAGCTTAATGAGTTGGCCTCGGTAGTCCAGATGGTAGCGCGCTGACTTTTCATGCCAGAGGCCCTGGTTCGATTTCCAGCGCGGGCTGTTTTAAACACTCGTCTTTTTCCATCGCTATCCACATGAAGCAATTGAGAATTATAAGCAACGTACAAGTAAAGTAAACTTTTCGCAGGCAATGGTAAAATTTCCAAATACGTCTACCTTCCATCGTAAGTTAAGAAATCAGTAGTGCTTACGTTATCCGTAGCGAGGAAGGCATAAACTGAATAGGTCATTTTATTTTTTATAATTTTAATCCTTTATATCCTTGAAAATTTATATCGAATTTTCTTGAAAAGTAACGATGTTAACCCATTCGAGACGACGATTTTTTTCGAACACGGTCCCCAGGAGCGAAATTTTTTTCTTTGTATTGTACATGTAAGAAAGGCTTCAGATAATTTTTAGATTTTTTGGTACACAGTAAAACCAATGTCAAATTTGGTTTTTCGACGACTACTTTACTCAGAATAACTGATAACACTGATCAACAGCAAAATGGCTTTTCTGGGTTTGACATCAGTTCTAGGGTAATTAGGGAGCGCTGATTTCGAATCCGCAAACCATTTTTAAAACTTAGTTTCCGTTTTCGCACAAAATGGGCGTGTCACTTTTTCGGATTTTCCCTGACTTCTTTCACGTTTGGGATTGTAATTTCTAAACCAATAAACCGGTTGACATCATTTTCACCTCGTTGCATTATCAACACCCCACGGCTTCTTTTCCAATGTAATTTATTTGTATAAGTTTTAAAAATCCGCGGCAATTGGACCTCAAAGTCGGAAAATATGGAATTTCATGGCGTTTTATTTAATGTTGAAAAACATGCACATTTTTCGTAAATCAAGTATCAAGTTCGGTGTTAAATGAAAGCGGAAACATCAAATAATACAACACAGCCAAATTATTTGGTGTAGTTTCCATTCTCATCGAAATAATTGCAAAAATATACCATAGTCATTTTCATCATTTCTCATACTTATTCCTTAAAAAATTAAGGGCCTCAAAATATGCTCTTTTCTATGTTCCATTTACAATCTGGAATACAAGCAACAAACAAAAAATTTTGAATTGATCAAAACAAAACAAAATTAAAAATTAATTTTTTAAGGAATAAGTATGAGAAATGATGAAAATGACTATGGTACATTTTTGCAATTATTTCGATGAGAATGGAAACTACACCAAATAATTTGGCTGTGTTGTATTATTTGATGTTTCCGCTTTCATTTAACACCCAACTTGATACTTGATTTACGAAAAGTTTGTATGTTTTGGACGATCAGAGAAAACGCCTTAAAATTCCATATTTTCTGACTTTGAGGTCCAATTGCCGCGGATTTTTAAAACTTATACAAATAAATTGCATTGGAAAAGAAGCCGTGAGTTGTTGTAAATGCCACAAAGAGAAAATCATGGCAACCGGTTTATTGGTTTAGAAATTACAATCCCAAACGTGAAAAAAGTCAGGGAAAATCCGAAAAAGTGACACGCCCATTTTGTGCGAAAACGGAAACTAAGTTTTAAAAACGGTTTGCGGATTCGAAATCAGCGCTCCCTAATTACCCTAGAACTGATGTCAAACCCAGAAAAGCCGACCAAAAGTCGAAATTTGTTGCCCTGTGTAATTGCACATTACTGTTTTTGCACACACGGTGTGCAGGCTGTCTTATAGCCTCGGCAATCCATTGCACATACGGTGTGCAATCGGTCTCGAATGAGTTAAAACCCAATATCTCCTTGATCACGTGCCAAAATTTCATTACTCTAACTTTATTGGTTCGAAAGTTATTAAAAAAAAGGCGGAAGCTGCAAGTCTAATGAAGTACAAAAATTCTAATTTATTTGCGTAGATATCAGTATTTTAAATAATAAATAGATACAAAATCAATGAAGCGAGAATAATGAAATTTTGACACGTGATCAAGGAGATTTTGGGTTTTAACATACTTACTTTTCAAGAAAATTCTACATAATTTTTCAAGGATTAAAATTTTCAAAGTACCTTTTTCATATCCTTTTTTTACAAATAGATAAAAAATCTATTTTATTTAAATTCTTGAGCCTTTCCTTTCATTTGATATACATATCGCCATATTCTAACGAGGTTAAGTATTTTGTATATTTTTTTTATTTTGTATCCCCATCAAAATTTTGAAGTCCTTTTAAAAGGACAAAGGATGTAGAAATGAAAATCTGAGTACGCAGTATTACTATGTTTGGTCTCTAGTTTCACGCCCATATGGATTTTTTCCGGTGTGAAAAATTTTTTTAATTTTTGTCGCACGGTGTTACAAATTATACTTACTTATTAGTACTGTCCACCTTACATTATGAATGATTTATTCAACGATTGATTTAAGCAAAATTTTTATGTAATTTTTTTAAATATATAAAATTAAAATTAAAAATAACAGCCAATTTTAAAAATTCTCTATAATCCTCCCTCGGATCTTTTCTTGATCGACTCCGGTTTCAAAATTAATTACATTTACTTCAGGCCAAGAATTGTGGAACTTTTTTAAGATTGGTACAGTTGGGCCCGTAGTTTTTCCCATCTTTTCCTCGAAAACGGCTTTTAAAATTATTTCGTATATGTAATGCCGGCAAGGTAAGGTTTTTTTCTAGAAAGTTTTCAATCAAAACACACGCACCTTTAAAAGTGCCCGTATTTTACGCTGTAGTTTCAAAAACTAATGTTTTCACGTATTCCTGAAGGCCCTATTTCGCAAGGGTTTCACAAACAGCTGTTGCCTGTTCTTTTCCACTCCCCGATTGCAATGCAGGTACACCAAAAAGTTGATCAGTACAATCCTGTCTTTGTCTTTCATCTTTGATGTACTCCGTGGTGTGGTTGACCGTCCAACACTCCTCGACAGGATTTTTCTGAATATTCCAGAGCTCTTCCATGTAGGTGTTTTGATGGCTCTGTATGCGCGAAATGCACCTATCTCCAGAGCCTTAATTGAGTTCAATAGAATCTCCAAAAACGTTGTGTTCAACTTAGCCTTTAAGAATTTTCATTGTATTCATTGGCTAATCAAAACTAAATAAATAAATATATTTGAAAGGATAACAGGAAGTCGGTCTACTGTCTCTTTACCCGTTAATGCTGGAAGTAATTTACCATCCCAATGTAAGGTAGCAGCGTGCAATTTCCTATCCTTGAAAATATTTTTGATTTCGGTAGCCTTTTTTCGCTGAGCTTCTCTCGAAAATTGTGAACAGAGCACCTGTTGACTGCAAAACTCTCAACATCATGATCAAGCGCCTCAATAGTAGCTATTAGAATATGAACTGCATTCCTGTCACTGATCTTGCACCTATCCAAATCAGCAGCAAGCTTAGGGGCCGTTCACATATTACGTAACGCATTTTTCGACCTTTTTTGACCCCACCCCCCCTGGTTGTAACACAACGTAACAAACCTCACTACCCCCCCCCCCCCCCTAATAACGTAACGCGGGGGTTTTTTTTTTATAATGGAAAGTGTATAATGTAGCCAGCAATATTTTTAATGTTATAACCATCCAAATACCGTAATTATGATTATAAGCGTAAATTTAAATGTTTTTCAATATAATCCGGGTACATTAAATACATAATTTTGAATGATCAATATATAAGGACTCTCTTTGAATAGTAATATCTGTGGCTTGCCGCCATAACAGAGAAAGTCACTTATGCCATAAGGTTCATTTAACATATTTTGATGAAATTTTGAACTTTATGGGATATGTGACTTTTTCTGTTATTGCGAGAAGCCACAGATGTATGTTATATAACTTTATTTTTTCGACGTTACGTAACGCAGTCGATGACCCCCCCATCCCCGTCGTAACACTTCGTAACACACCTTTGAACCCCCCCCCCCCCCTAAGAGCGTTACGTAATATGTGAACGGCCCCTTAGGAGTCATTAATGTTTGACGCCCCCTTTTTTTGCTGGAGGAAGTAAATCTTTTCAGACTCGCGGAACTTCCTCTAAATCACATACATCAAAATACAAATCTTCGCTACTGTTAGGTTGAGCTGGAAAAACATTAATAATATAAAATTTAATCAAATTCGAAATACATAAATATAAACACAATAGATACTCAGTTGTTGAATTTTATAATCGCTTCATTCTTTTCTCTTCTCCTCTCGTATTTTTCGCTCAGAAACTCGTCTCTCTTTCGCAATTAGCTGCTAATCAATTCCATACATAAACCCAGACTGTCCTTTCAACCGCTGATTGATTAAGGACAGCTTATTTTCTTCAATGGAAATGATACTCAAAGCATTAGCGTGCGCTATGTCGAATAGGTAGATCCTCAAGTTTTTCAACGAAATCTGTTTCTTTTTTTTTATGAACCACCGACGATCTTCCAGCATGCTTTTGAAGTTGTCTCCATTGTTGATATAGAGCTTCTAGTGAGCTAGTGAGGCACTGCCCCGTACGGTGAACTTACACACCCGCAAATTGAAAAAAAACCGTTTAGCGCTTGTTTCACTGATGGAAGCTTGTTTCCAACAATTTCATTCGAATATTGCCCGAGCAGATAAATTTTCTCTCCTAGTAGAGGTGGTGACATTGTGCTACCGAATGCGTTCACTTCGAATGTTATACGCGCCTTTTTTAGCAAAGGTTAATCAAATTTTATTTTCTCAAAAAGGGAATAGCCATGAAGATGTGAATTAGCGCTGCCATTTCAAAATCGAAATGCTCGCCTACTTGGCAGTACTTACTACGGTCAAATTTTGCCGTAGCCCATCTCATAGTGCGACATTCGTGTGTAACGTCAATCATATACAGATATTGTATGTAGTTTACGAATCCGTTTCTCTTTTTTTAAACTCTAAACAAAGCAATTTTCCACCGAACTTGATTTGAGTGATTACTGGGTAAAAGTTTTTTGAAACCAAAAATCAACTGATTTATTATGTGAATTTTTGATTATTTTGCATTTTTGAGGGCCGAGGGGCACACTTATCGGATTAACTTCAAATTTTGTTTCGCTCATTTGTTTATATAAAGGAACTAATTTGAAGGGTAGCACAAACCAAAAATTTAACTTGAAAAATAAGAGCCACCCTAGTAAGCACCAAGTTTCCCACTGGGATGTAAACATTTTCATCCGAAGTTAGAAAATCTTAGAAAGATTTTGCGCGGCAGCGTTCAGTAAGCGAAATGGCAACCGGCTTAACCCTCTAGCAGGCCAATTTTGTATTGCTGTAAAAAAATTACAGTTGGTTAATTTCGTCATGAGAAAGACGAAAATGATATTAACTTTTGTCTCAGGCGAATAGTTTCGTCGCTAGGTGTGTTTAAAGGTAGCCCGCCTCCAGGCGCGGCTGCCGAAAATACAGCATATTCAGGTGCATAGAAGCAAGTGATGGGAAGGTAGGAAAATCAAAAGAAGTGATGGTAAATGTTTGACAATGTCATTTATTTTTTTGTGAAAAGTAAAAAACAGTATTTGGTGTTGCTGAAACACAAATATAAGTTGCATTTAATACAATCAACCTGTAATACACAAAAACGAACATATTTTATGGTAAATATTGAAATACTCAATTTTTTAAAATTATTTTTGTATGGAAATCTATCTAAAAGTAAAATACGGATATTTTTCTATACCGGCCATGCCTCCTTTAGAGTATTATAATCTCTAAGACAAAGTAAATACATCCTAAGCATCTCAGTTCAAGCTATAAACAAAGTTGACGTAAACCGGCAAGACCGCCGGAAATTCTCTCCAAGATTTATTAGTCTTTTTATTAAATGAAAAACTCATACTCGCGAAAATAATTATTTTCGTCCGAATTCGACAAATTCTCACTTCAAATGGGTTTAAAACCAAAAGTAGCTCACTTATGGTCACAAAATTTATACCGTTAGTTAAAGGGAACTTTTCCAAATCATTATCAGCCATATTTAAATAAATAAAGTTCGTCGCCTACTCAGCAAACGCATTTTGGTGTACCCCGCCTGGAGGCGGGCTTGCCCGCTAGAGGGTTAAGGCGAGATCAAGACCCTGTACGCTGCCTAACGACTGCGTTTCTAGCATCTAGCGCTGATTAACGTTTGTGGTGCGGACTGCTGTTGTTGTTGCTCATACCGGAAGCAATATGACTACTTCTTGTCAGCACTCAGTGGTACGCAATGCTGCTGAACCGTTTAGTGTATTGGTTCGACTTCATTTAATTGCTTTGAATTTTCCATTTCCGTATAAACTTGATGTTGTAGTTTTGTGTAGTTTTTTTTCTGATACATTCGCAAGCGCCCCTTAAAGTCAAATCAGCGCCCGACCAACAGCGCCACCGTTAAGGGCTTCGTCAGTTCGATTCTCCGTCCGTCCATCTGATTCCGAGCATCCGAGCTTATTCTTCAATTTGTCTTATCTCCCACTGAGCAACATTCCAACTCTACCACTGACAGATCATTCGACATTCGTTTGAACCTCTGTCCAACCAATCGTCCGATTCTCTGTCCGTCCCTCCCATCATTTTATTTTCCTACCGATCCAGTCTCCGACTGGAAAACCCTCTGATCATATTACTGTAAAACTAGCTAAATATTCAACTCTCCTGTGTAATCTTCCGTCTCGTCCTATGTTCAACCCCCCTTCGATTCTCTGTTTGTTCCTCAAATCTCCGATCATCTTATTCTCCAACTGGCCTGTTCTCCGACCGATTGACTATCTGTCGGACCTTCTATACAACCTTCCGATCATACAACCGAGCGGCCAAAGACTGACCAACCCTCCGCTCGTACCTTTGATTGTCCCTTCGATCTGGCAACCCTTCATCCGACCTTTCGTTCTTCCGACCCTATGTCCATCCATCACTTCTTTCGTCCGTCCCTTTGCCTGTCCATTCCTTCTTACGACCTTTCGCCATTCCCTTCCCTCCGCCTTTCGTGACCAAGCCAATCAGCCTCAGGGTTACCGTTGTGCGACTTTAGTTGCATTTTGCAACCTTTTTGACACTCTGAGACTTTTTGTGCGACTTTTTCAAACTTGTCTAATTTTGCAACATTTTCCATCTTTGTGCGACTTTTTCCCTTTTTTGTTAAGTGAAATCCTTCTTCCCCTTTTTATAGTCATACATTGCAAAATCACACATATTTGCCCTTAAAAAAAATCAATTAAGTTTACGACATTCCTCGCAATATGGTAACCTCATTCGATTGATCAGCTCATTATTTAGCATATAGCTGAACATTTTTGACATACAGTAGGAAGCTTAAAAAATGTTTTAAATGGCAGCGCATGTATTAACTCTAAGTCACAGCGGTGAGTGTGCGGAAAGTATTTTTTCAAAATTAGGATTAATTAAAATTATATTAACCAACAGGTTAATTGTAGGAACTTGTGAGTCCATGCTATCAGCTCTAATTTACTAGATACCGAAATAGAAGACTGGATGCCAAGTAATGAACTTGTGCGAAAATACAGAGACGAAGTTACAAAAAATAGTGTCCGACCGAAACCACTTTTTTGGGCCGAAACCGAGTTTCGGTTTTTTTTTTTAATATTCGGCCGAAACCGAAACTTTCTAGTTGAAATAAAAATCACCACATCAAGCATCAAAATCACCATTTTTCAACAAACGAACAAACATAACATAACATAAATAAATACTTATTAACCCTAGAAGGGTAATCTTCGTCGATTCGACGAACATCACATACATTTCTTCAAATTTCTCCTTATTCTCCGATCTGATTGCTTTCTCTTTTCGTGTGATCTCAGTTGGCGATGTGCTTTCGCGATATACATACATTTTGCAGCACGATCGCAGCGTAAGTTTTCTTTTTTTAATAGAAAAACAAAACTAGTCTTCGTCGGAACGACGAAGATTACCTTTAACGTGACTTTTTGCAATTGAATACGAATACTGTACATTGCATTTCAGTATTTCAAAATGTCTCGAAATGCGGGGTTATTATTGTTATTGATGGGGAATAGTGCACTGCGACCTAAAAGATCTATTGTACCCCCTTCATGGACCTACAGTTCATCCGTAAGTCCAGTATCCGAGAGGAATTTTAGTATACCATATTACCTAAACCTCTGGAAACCCAGTCCGTACCTGGTATAATAAAGCCCCCAGGTGTTTCTTTCGTTTGTGCATAAGTACAGGGCATTCTCTTAGTATATGCATTGCGGTTTCACTTTCCTTTTCATTTTCGTTCTCGCTAATTCCTAGTTTAGTTAGATGACAGTTTAATCTACAATACACTGTAAGGATACCTGTAATTTTTTTTTGTTCCGTGTTCACTCCTCTCTGGAGCATAGGGCCTCTACAAGACAGCCTTGTGTTGGTTACGTTAATCAGTTGTGTTGTTCTGCCAGGGTAGGTGATTGGCCTGCCGCAGGTAGTCCTAAGTGATGGTGCCATCTAACGCCGCTCAGGAACGCCTGTAATTATCCTTAGATTATTCTTTGAAAAGCTCATGCATTCCTCGAATCTTTTCTTATTATACGTCCTGATAATCGCCTTGGAATGTTCTAGTCCTGGTTGGTTATCCCAGTATTGATTCCTATTGAATATCTCGTGTTTCCTGGTTAGGACCGATTGAGCTCCTTTTTTCCAAGCCACAAAATATTTCTGGGCCGACGAAGGGGGTAGAAGCGCCCCTCCTGCGGGGTTATCAGAAGAATTAATTGCAAAAATTTTGGAATTGGTTAATTAATTAATTATTAATTAGTTAAGTTAATTAGTTAGTTAATTAGTAAACAAGTAAGTTAGTTAATTCGAATTTATTTATTTATTTATTTATTTTATTTATTTTCTATTTATTCGTCTACAGAGGTTCTTACAGACTACTAGATCAATTAAATACTTTAAATAAATTCAATTTGAAGTTATTTTCATTTAAATTAAAGTCAATAACATCAGAAAATGTGTTGCATAGCCGAATGCATCTTGATATTGGCTCATTAAATGCATATGTAGATTTGTGCGCGGCGACCGTAAAGAGTCGTACCTGCCTAAATTCGCGTTTAGGGCAGTGGAAATTTAGCATTTCATAAATTTCATTACAATTAATTTTACCGTTAACGATATTATATATAAACAGTCCTTCTATCAGACAAGCTTTGCAAGCCTAACAGCTTTCGTCTACCCAGATAATTAGGAATACCATTTGGCCAATGAAGTTTGTGCAATGCAAACTTTGTGAAGATTTTCTGCACTCTTTCTATTTTGTTGGAATGGGATTGGTAGTACGGACTCCAAATTGTACAACAGTAATCTAGGAGACTACGTACTAGCGAAATATACAGCGCCTTTAAAGTCATTGGATCGGAGAAACCCTCGGAATTTCTACGTATGAACCCAACCATTGAAAATGCCTTAGACACCAGGGGCGTAGCCAGAACTTGGGCATGGGGGGGTTTTAAAAATTTGTTTTGCCAGTTTAGTATTACATGTTTTTTAAAGTAAAGTGCACTTTCCAAATAGGGCATTTTGTTGTGGCTTATGTGACTTAATGTATTAAAAACTAAATTTTTTTCCTGATTTTTAGTAAAAATTTCATGAAATTTGGTGGACTGAAAGCGAAGTTATTGCATCTGAAGTGGAAGTATGTTTGTGTCATCGTACAAAAATGTGCACCGAACAAAGATCCAATATTAACTATTGTTTTAAAAATGTTTAAACTTTAACCGAAGCATTTAAATTGATGGACCAAGTTTATGGTGATTTTTGTTTATACCGTGGTGGAGTTCATAAGTGGTAAAAGCGATTTAAAAACGATTGTCAGAACATAAATGATGACCAAAGTGTTAGCCAACTGAATCCGCGATCACCGTAGATCAAAACTGGGCGGTAATTCATAAAAGATTAGCCAAAATCTTCATTGAAATTCTTGAAATTGGATTTAACCTTCGCTTTACTTATACCCACCCGGGTGATCTTTTTAATATTCATGTTTAATATCTGCACAAATTTTAAGGTAATTTTCAATAACAAGAAAAAATACAATATTTTTTTGAAATTTAGTTCATGTTTAAACTTAAATTTCTCAAATTCTTTGGATATTAATCTTGGTCTATCTAAAAATGTTTTTTGCAATAGTTTGTCTAATTCTAAGTTTCTTAGGTAATTTGAATTGTTATCTTTCTATCTGTTACTTCTGTTAGTCTGTAAGTTGTTAGACTGAAATAAATAAATAAATAAAAATAAAAAATTTTGTCATTTTTTATACAAATGTACCTGGGTGATCCCAGGCGCTTTCGCTACCATTTTGATTAAAACTTACGATACATTTTTTTTGCGTACCTCATTATGTGTTCAATAAACCCTCTGGAAAGAAATCTTCTAATATTTTCCATAGTCTCAAAATAAATCATTAAAGTTAGGCCTTTTTTCGAAATACGAACCATCGCCAGAAGAAGATACTAAATACTGAAGTATGAAAAAAATTTATAAATTATTATATATTTATTGTGAGTTTTACTCAAAATAGCGGCGGAAGTGCCTGGGATCATCTTTAGTAAGGCGAAGGTTAAGCATCTCAATAGCATAAATTTATTGCATTTTAACTGAACATTTGGCTATCGAAGGATGCCATCCCATCTATTGACACTTGTTTTCACTGTTTTTTTGTTTTCACATGATGTGGAACCGTGCGAATTTCACCTTTTCAAAGAATGCATTTGCCGATGAAAAAAAGCGTTTTGAGAACGTAGAAACCATCAAAAAGGCTTGTACCGACATCCTGAAGGACATTCCGGTTGACGAACTAAACTACTCTTTAGACATGTTTTTAGAACATGCAAATCGCTTCATTAAGCCTAAACGTGACTATTAAAAAACAAATTAGTTTCGGTAAAAAAGGGTTTTGTTAATATTCTTTTAAATATTTAAAGATGAAAAGATCTTTTTGCTAATGTGGGAACGTACATACGATGCATAGTGATTGAAAATGTTGACAAATTATAGGCTATGGGGGGGGGGGTGGTCTGACACCCCCCCCTTGGCTACGCCCCTGTTAGACACAATATGGTCAACATGCTTCACAAACGTTAATTTTGAATCAAAAATCAGACCTAAGTCCTTAATCTCATTATTATTTTTTAATGTTATACCATCCAACTTGTAATTGAAATTACAGCAATTTGTTTTCCTTGATTATGAAACTACACCACATTTTTGAGAGTTTAGGTGTAAATTATTCACCGTGCACCACGCGTGAAATTTTTCAAGATCAAGTTGAAGATCATTGCAATCAGTCGTATTTCGGATTTTCAGAAATAACTTTACATCGTCCGCGAACATTAAGCATTGAGCTTTTAAAAATTTCTTTGGTAAATCATTGATAAAAATGAGAAACAAAAGTGGACCGCAATATGTCCCCTGAGGTATACCTGACCAAGCGTCTATTATTATAGAAGATTTAGAGGTGCCCATTTTTACAAAAAAGCCTCCTTCCTGTTAAAAAACTATGAAATAATTTTAAGATTTTTCCTCTAAGACCGAAAGCATATAGTTTATTCATAAGAATAGCATGATCGACTTTGTCGAAAGCTTTGGAAAAATCTGTATAAATAACATCAAGTTGGGCGTGATCTTCAAAGGCGTTAATTATTTCGTTGGCAATTAGTGTAAGATTGGTGCAAGTAGACTTTCGTGGCATAAAGCCATGCTGATACTTCGATATTCCGGAATTAACCTGATTGAAAAGTTTTGCTTTAAAGTTTGCTTTATTGTATAAATTATTTACATTTATTGATTGTTTTGCTTTTCATTCGTTTTTTAGGGAATTATAATTGTGTATCTGTCTTCATAGAGAAGTTATGTTTTGTTTTTAACTTTATTTTAATTTTAATTAATTTTTTAATTTCTGATTTACCTCAACAAAAATTACTTAAAAATACACAAATAATTTTTAAAAATATATACGGTGCGAATTATTTACAAAAAATGTCTAAGTATAATTATATAATGAAGTTTAAGTTCATACGATTTCGAATTCTTCCAAAAATCGGAGTTGAATACGACTTCTTCGATTCGACGAAGATTACCAACAACGTACGTAAAATATGATTACCCTTCTAGGGTTAATAAAAGCAATTAATTCATTTTTTAAAAAACATAAACATTAAAAAATCACCCTTTTGTACCTTACTCGCTAATATTCAAAATTAAATAATCTGAAGCAATATACATATGCCAACGCTTAATCCAATCGTCCATGCACTTCTGGTAAGCCGAAGCAGGTATGGCCTTCAGCTCTCGCGTCGCATTTTCTTTTATGACCTATATGGACTCAAATCTCTTTCCACGAAGCGGTAACTTGAGTCGGGAGAACAGGAAAAAGTCACATGGTGCCATATCTGGAGAATAGGAAGCCTGATCGATGATATTCACACTGTGTTTGTTCAATTAATCGCGAATAATGTGTGCTTTGTGAGACGGCGCATTATGACGATTTTCAAGCACGATTTTCTTCACAATTTCAACATTTTCGTCGGTATTCGATGTTGAAGGACGTCCAGAACGAGGAAAGTCTTCGACCACTTCACGACCACTTTTGAACATTTTATACCACTCGAACGCTCTGGTTCTTGATAGAGAAGACTCCCCAAATGCTTTCTGCAACATTTTAAGCGCATTGGCACAAGAAATTTCGTTCTTAAGACAAAATTTCAAACAAATACGTTGATCAACAAAATTATCCATTGTAAAATGCGACGAAGTACAAAAAGTTGACTGACGCTAATAGCTGCCAAACATAAACTAATGATGCAATCCCGCTCAAAATTTGACACAGATGTCAGTTAAGGTCCTACCGACCTACATCGGGCAACGGCGGAAAATTTAAAATACACAGTCCCGGTACTTATTGATCATAGTGTATATCTGCTCGGCTGCACTAAGTAGCTGTTCACTCGCTACACAATAAAACGTAAAAAATATTCTAGAAAGTTTCGGTTTCGGCCGTTCGGCCATTTTTTGGCCGAAACTGAAACCGAAACCACTTATTTGGGCCGAAACCGAATATTCGGTCGGACACTACAAAAAAATAAAATTGATGATTAATATATTAAAGTGTGTACAAACACTTTATTAAAAATTAAATGTAAAATAAATACAGAAAAGTGTATATAAACACATCTTTAATGAATTATTTCTAAGCTATTTATATCGTTTGAATTGTTAATTCCTTTTTGTTTTTTAGATGTGTTGTGGTTTAATAAAAAGTGTGCCACTTTTATTTGCAAAAAACGACTTTTTTGTGCGACTTTTTTTAACCCCGGTAACCCTGGTCAGCCTGTCAAAACAGTTAAAAAAAAACACACATCATACTTTTGCATACGCCTTACGGTACTAACGTGAAAGCAAAATAACAAAGAGCGGTCACTACCCTGTCGGACCTGAGACAACTGGTTCCCAAAATTCATTGGCCTTTCAACTGGTTTTTTGTAAGTCAATTGGACAACTAGTTGTCAAAGTAGCTGTCAGCGAATGCAGAAGTCAGTCAGTTCGCGTCTAATCGTTCACGTTCTGTGTGCGCGTTCATAGGCAAGAAGAGACATGAAAATACGACAGACGAAACAGAGGTGAAATAATCAACAAAATTATGTTAAGGCTGATCACATATATGTAATACATACTTCTATATTGGCAGCAACCTATCTTCACAATGTGTTTCCATTCGGAAATCAAAGGGAGACAAGCGATGAGACAGAAAACACGAAATTTTGTGAATGTATTTCTATACGTGTATACATGAGCACTTCTACACATGAACAACTGTCAAACTGCTCCAGGGGCGGTTGAAGAAATTTCAGTTACTTTCGACAAATTTTCATTTTTTTTCCAGTCAATTTTTTTCCGCCTGAACGCACCTGACTTTTTGACACTTTTGACAAATGTCAAGGTACATTCGTTTATATGCTGTCTCGCTCATATTTCACTATTGCTGTACCGTGATGTTGGCGAATGTACCTTGAGCTTACTGCCAATATAGAAGTATTACATATATGGCTGATCACGATATTTTTGTTACAACAACAACGTAGAAATGTTTGCATTTTTCGAACATGTCTGTTTCTATGACTCGAAGTTCGCTCGAATTGCACGTTTTGCATTGAAAAACATTTAATGAATATTTAAAAATTGCATTGTTTTATTTTCCTTTAAAAAAATTCAACTGGTTAGAGAACTAACCCAGAATAAACTAGTTCTCTAATTACTCACTTTGCAACTGGTTTTAAAACTGTTTTACTTAGGACTGACTTTGCCGGCCTCGATAGCTCAGCGGGTAGCGCGCTGGCTTCTCATACCGAGCGCCCCGGGTTCGATTCCTGGTTTGGGCTGGAAAAAACACTCATCTACTTCTGTCGCTATCCACATGAAGGGAATGAGAATTACAAGAATCGCACAAGTGCGCTCTTGGCAGGCAGTGGTAAAACCTCCAAGTGTGAAAGAAAAACTGCCCATCGCCGTTCGGATTCGGCGTTAAACTGTAGGTCCGCTCCCCTCCCCCCCCTTTCCCCATCCATTTGAAATGTGTGGTGTATCACATGTTGAAAAAAAAAAAAAACAGTGTTGCATACGCATTTCAAACGGGTGGAATCTGTGGTATCACAACGGGCCCATTAAGAGGCCTAAGTGTGTCTCATACAGAGGCAGCCACCTCAACCTAACCTAACCTAGGACTGACTTTGGACTAGTTGCAAACGGATGCAGACGGGGACAATTGACTGTCGCCTAGGACACCGCCACGTTAAAAGGGTGAGTTTGCTCCAAGGAAACGAGTCGGTTCTGAAGTCAGCTATGACTGACAAGCAACCAGTTGAAAAACTACATTTGGACCAGTCCGAATTCCTACAGGGTATGTACACATTATGTACACGCCACACGGTAGATGACGTGAGCGAGTGAATTTCGGCAAGGTGGCAGGTGAACGAATTTGAACGAAACACAGCAATTTTCGTTCAAATTACTGCCAGGGACGAAGTTGGTAGAGTCTAAGCCTAGGCGTATACGGAGACGCAGGCCGCGCAAACAGCACAGGGCAGCACAGCGCAAATGAAACTGTGTGACCCAGAAAATATGTGACTGCGTATACGAATCTCGTAAAACCAGCACACGTGTTCCGTATTCATTCCATAAACCCAGCAATACGAGTTATTTGTCTGAATTAGACTTTGAAATAGAACCTATATAATATAATATGGGTGTAATATCGGCTGTTCACATACTTTTTCAATTAGTTCTTCAATTTTTGCAAACTAACGTGTCGGCTGCGCGTAGGAAACTGTATTTCAACTACAACGCGACGCAGGTGTGCGCAGGCACGTCTCTCCGCCGCACGCGGTTATGTCGCTGTATACGCCGTTATACGGTACTGCATTATTTACAGAAAACTGAACTGCGTTGCGCTGTGCTGCACGTGCGGCCTGCGTCTCCGTATACGCCTAGGCTTAGGGTCGTCGTCGGTCATGTTTTCTTACTGTTTTGACAGTTATTTACTGACGTTGCGAACGTGCGATGAAAAAATCAACCAAACAGTCGCTGTTGGCTATTTTTCCAGGCAACGGTTGTCTTTGGTCCGCTTCTCTTCGAGTTGGCGCTTGCCAACACCATTGCCATCGTCGTTATTGTTGTCGTTGTCATCGTTCGTGCAGGAAACGAAGGGGCCAACTAACCGAATGTACGGCGACGACAGGAAGTGAATTCAATCGTACAAAGCGGCCGACAGCGGGCGCACAGGCCGACTGGCGCACACGACGACGGTGAACACGACAGAAAAGGGCAGCACCAGTTAGATTGTAGTAAAAACTTGCTGCGAAGCTCTTCCGCTTGTGCTAAGTCGCGACGAAAAAAAAATTCAATAAATATTTTCAACAAAAATTTTAACGCTGTGGCGAACTACTAACTAAAACAACAATAAACAACTAACTAAATAAAAAATGTACAGTGATGTGAACAAAGCGGACATTTGACGGTGATATTTTGTAAAAACAACAACACTAGAAGCTGCGAAACAACGCAGCAGCAGAGGCGACGGTGTGCTGCGGTGCCTCCGCCCTGGCCCGCCCCTGGGTGAAAAGTGGCAAGTAATTCTTCAGTTTTCGCCTCCTGTAATTTGAATTGAATTGAATTTTTCTGCCAAGTCTACGCACACCCACACACACACACACCCAAACACAGTCATAGCCAGCGTGAGCCCTGCACGCGTGAGTGCATGTGTAAGGGCGGCGGGTGGTGGCGTTTATTGGTTGGCATAACGGTGAAACGAATCGCTGTCGCTGAAAGAGTGGCCGAAAGTGTGCTGCTGCTGTTGCCAGCAAACGCAAAGAGAAAAACAAAAGCAAAAATAACAAAAAAGAGTGGAATGAACAGAAAAGCAAAAAATAAAACGTGTGTATATGCAGGAAAAGAACTAAATGCGGCTCAAGTAGCAGCAGCAACAACAACAATTAGCAATAGTTGTGTGCTGCTCACCGTTTATCACGTTAGCGCACTTGTCCGCATGACTGTGTGTGACCGTCAGCACTAACACATACGGCCGAGCGTAAAAATAGTAAGGACAGTGGTAAAGCATCAACAAACAAACAACAACAACAACAACAAAATGTAAGCAAGCAGAAAAGAAGAAAAGAAAAGGGATGGCGCGAATGAACGAGAGAAGGCAGTGAAGGAAGGACAAAGGCAGGAAAAACCAGTAAAAAGGAAACAATGAAACAGGGTGGAGAAGAAACAGTGCACTGTGCTCTGGCAGTAATCTCCAAAATAATAACACGTGAATATTCATTAAAATTATCAACACAGCCCAGAACAAAGAAATAGTTAAGAGATAACAATCAACTAAAGCGAAAAAAACAACCTAAATGAACTTCAATTTGAATATTCTCACTTTATCATTTTGTTATTTAATATTAATTTTTTAATGAAACCCAGTTTTTAACATAAAGACACACATACAGAACAGTCCACATCCAAAACAGAGAAACAGTTAAAATGCAAAATCAGCAAAAAGGAAAAACTAATGTTTTATTTAATGTTAATTTATTTAATATTTATTATTTAATATTCATATTTTCCTGTTTGACAGTTTAGTTTTCCTGCTTTTAACATAAACGTGACACTCATCGCAGTTCATTTTACTTATCATTGTTATTATTATTTTTAATTAATATCTGAGAAATCGGCTACGTTGAATGCTAATCAGATGAGAGCAGTTAGATATTGGTTTATAGCATTTTTTGTGCATTAATTGTATAAATTTGCAATCCCTAACCTCACTTTCGCTGCGCCTGTCATTGGGGCTTTGCTGAAAGAACTACGAGTAATTAAACCAGTCAGCTGACGGACAGCCATGGTCAAAATGGATCTCGCCGTAACAAGATTAGAATGTTACCAGTTCTGATATATCATTTCGTTTTTTGGAAGCGAAGGATTACCTGCTGGGTAGCTTTCCGCGCTAGTGGTGTTTGTTCCCTGTGGGAAATCGGACTGGTCCAAGTGTAGTTTTTCAACTGGTCGCTTGACAGTCATATATGACCTCAGAATCGACTCGTTTTCTTGGAGCAAACTCACCCTTTTAACATGGCGGTGTCCTAGGCGAGGGTCAATTGTCCCCGTCTGCATCCATTTGCAACTAATCCAAGGTTAGTCCGAAGTAAACTAGTTTGCAAACTAGTTGCAAAGTGACTAGTTTGCAAACTAGTTTATTCTGGATTAGTTTTCTAACCACTCGATTTTTATGGGGAAAATAAAACAGTGCATTTTTTAAATAATTATTTTATTTTAAAAATATTTTAAAATTTTTAAAATTTTAAATTTTTTAAATAATTATTTTATTTTAAAAATATTTAAAAATGAAAACAAAAAATCATCGCGAATAAAAAATATTTTTGGATCATTTAAAGATGAACTTGAACTCTTTGGGGCCTGATGCAATACAACATCCTGACTTCGCCTGCAATAAATCACTACATATATAAAGCAAAGTCGCAAAGTCCCTATGTATCCTTATAACTTGAAAACGACTGGACCAACTTGGATACTTCCTTCGGCAGGTTTGTTCGAAATTGTTACGTGAAGGTTTATAAAAAAAAAAAGAATACATTTTTAGACAATAACTTTGGAACTGTAAGTCGCACATCAATGAAACTTGGTACGAACCTACCATTTAGTCATATCTTTCGACAGAGGGAATGGGATGGGTATTGAACAAAGGGGTGTGGCACCACCCATACAAGCCAAATCTTAATAATGGAATATCTTTGAAATTGTAAGGTGCACAGCATTGAAATTTAGTATAGTGTCGTCCCATAGATGAGTCATTCTACTGGTAAGATTTGATGGGCGTTGGACAAGGGGCGTGGCACATTTTTTATGACCCAACATTTCAGCAGAACTGTAAGTCGCACATCAATGAAACTTGGTACGAACCTACCATTTAGTCATATCTTTCGACAGAGGGAATGGGGCGGGTATTTAACAAGAGGGCGTGGCTCCGCCCATACAACTAAAATCTTTTATATGGAATAGCTTCGGAATTGTAAGTCGCACAGCATTGAAATTTGGTTTGACATCCTCCCATAGAAGTGTAATTCTACTGTTAAAATTTAATGGGCGTTGGACAAGGGGCGTGGCACATTTGTTGGGCACACACTATCCGCATAATTTTCGAACTGTTAGTCGCACATGAATGAAACTTAGTACGAACCTACCATTTATTCATATCTTTCGACAAAGGGAATGGTGCGCGTATTGAACAATGGGGCGTGGCACCGCCCACACAAGCCAAATCTTTTAAATAGAATAGCTTCGGCATTGTAAGTCGCACAGCATTGAAATTTGGTGCACCGTCGTTTCATAGATGTGTCATTCTACTGTTAAATTTTGATGGGCGTTGAACAAGGGGCGTGGCACATTTCTTATGACCCAACATTTCAGCAGAACTGTAAGTCGCACATCAATGAAACTTGGTACGAACCTACCATTTATTCATATATATCGACAGAGGGAATGGGATGGGTATTGAACAAAGGGGTGTGGCACCACCCATACAAGCCAAATCTTAATAATGGAATATCTTTGAAATTGTAAGGTGCACAGCATTGAAATTTAGTATAGTGTCGTCCCATAGATGAGTCATTCTACTGGTAAGATTTTATGGGTGTTGGACAAGGGGCGTGGCACATTTTTTGTGACCCAAACATTTCGCTGAACTATAAATCGCACAGCAATGAAATTAAGTACGAACCTACCATTTATTCATATCTTTCGACAAAGGAAATAATGCGGGTATTAAACAAGGGGGCGTGGCACCGCCCATACAAGCCAAATTTTTAATAGAGAATATCTTCGAAATTGTAAGTCGTACAACACTGAAATTTAGTATTCCGTCGTCCCATAGATGAGTCATTCTACTGGTCAGATTTAATGGACGGTGGACAAGGGGCGTGGCGCATTTTTTGTGACCCAAATATTTCGCTGAACTATAAGTCGCACAGCAATGAAATTAAGTACGAACCTACCATTTATTCAAATATTTCGGCAAAGGGAATGGTGCGCGTATTGAACAATGGGGCCTGGCACCGCCCACACAAGCCAAATCTTTAATAGAGAATATCTTCAAAATTGTAAGGTGCACAGCATTGAAATTTAGTATAGTGTCGTCCCATAGATGTGTCATTCTATTGGTAAGATTTGATGGGCGTTGGAAATGGGGCGTGGCAAATTTTTTGTGACCCAATTATTCCGCTGAACTATAAATCGCGAAGCAATGAAATTAAGTACGAACCTACCATTTTCCCTTTCGACAGAGGGAATGGTGCGGGTATTGAACAAGGGGGCATGGCCCTGCCAATATAATTTAAATCTGGTTCAAGCGCAATCCATTTCTTTACTGAAACTTAGCAGCAACATTGCTTATTTGAGGGCCTCGATTGCGTTAATCAGTAGCTCCCTCCTCTTCCTTTAGTTGGTTTTCTTCGTCAATTTGCATCGCCATAGATTCGCCATCTCGCGTATTTCATTATAAGAAAACAAAAAATGTCGTGCGGGACGAAGTTCGCCGGGTCAGCTAGTAAATAAATAAATGAATTAATAAATAATTACATAAATAAATATATTAATACACACCTTTCAGCTGCCGCTGCAATTCGTTGCTTTACGCAACCACGCAAAATTCTAACTGAAATCATTCAAGACAAAACGTGCAAATCGAGCAAACTTCGTGTCATAGAAACAGAAAGTTCGAAAAATGCAAAAATTTCTACGTTGTTGTTGTAGCAGAACAATCGCAAGATCAGCCTTAACAGTATTTTTTTGCTTTTCTCACCTCTGTTTCGTTTTTCTCATTTTTATGTGCTCTTCTCGCCTATGAACGCGCACACAGAACGTGAACGATTATACGCGAACTGACTGACTTCTGCATCCGCTGACAGTCACTTGGACAACTAGTTGTCCAATTGACCACAAAAAACCAGTTGAAAGACCAATGAATTTTGGGAACTAGTTGTCTCAGGTCCGACAGGGTTGCTACACACACACACACATGCTTAGAGTGCTGACTGTGAGTGTGTGTGTGTGTGCAACGTTGGCCAAACGCTAACCAACCCTTACTCTCAACTTACAAAATTGCGTTCGCGTTGCGTTCACCTCCCCTTTACCGCCCCTTCGCTTTTTTTGTATATATTTTCTTACTCCCTATGAGAAAGCAGTGTGGGCAAAACGCCCAGCTGTTGTAGCAAATCTTTGCGCAACGCTTGTAACCGGCTAGCTAAGTCATTCGCAGCTGCTCAGCTGTTTTCAGCTGTAATTCGAAGCAGTTGGCACACATTTTCCTGACAAGTCCAACGGTCTTTAAACTGATCCTTCCACTGGAGTTCAACACACATTGATCAATTACTGCGTCCAAAGCGGTTCTGGTCGTTGCTGTAGGCAGATGGGTTTGGTGGTGGTCTGGGGAACTATACTTTTTGGGATAAAAATGCTAATAACTATATATTTCCCTGTCTTTTCTTCGCACAGTTCACACTGCAGCTATGAACTTGTCGATTTTCGGGCGAGTTGAGTGAATCCAATGGACCGAGGACACGACCTAGAAAATGCCTTCGGGACGCGCCGCTATAAACATATGTAAATAAAAAGCAGCAACAATAACCGCATCGAGTCGTAGCACGCAAGAGAGTAAGGTGTATAGAGCGCTGGCGCTTCAAGGCTGTCATTGCCGATAGCCCATGTAAAGTGAGAGAAACAAAGACATAGACACAGCAGCGAAGCGCCGGGCGGGCCATAGTTACTCCAATGAAAAACCTACGCAACTCGATCATCAAGATGAGCATGGAGTCCATCAGCGAGATAATCGACCACCAGACGCTAGCGAGCCAGCTTGTGGACGACACCAGCAATCTAATGGCGTCGGTCGCTGGTGACGGCGCGTCGACGCTTGTGGTAGAGCAGCAGACACCGTCGTCGTCGCCGGTGACGACGCTGTCGGCGCACGATGTCATCGTCGATGAGCACGAAGTGGTGGTGAGTACCGGCGATGACACGCTGAGCGATGTGAATGGCGGCGGGGCCGTCGTGATGGTGCGCACCATCATCGATGGCTTGAGCCACAGTCCGGTGCAGTCAACATATCAGGCGGCGATCACGACCAATCACCAGCAACACGGCCACCAGCAGCTGGTGGCGACTCAGCAGCAACTGCTGCAGATCGCTAGTCGCCAACATCAGCACCAGCAGCACCAACAGCAGCGCCATCACCAGCAACACCAACAGCAACACCAACAGCAGCATCAGCGGCTGAGCGCCGCGAGCCCTGTGGACTTTGTTGGCTCCGATGTGACGCTGGACGCGCTGTCCGTAAGCTCGTCCGAAGCGGCGGCCGCACACATTATCGCCGTTAAGCAGGAACACAAGCTGATCGTACTCGATCACAACGGTGGCACGCACAACAACAACAGCAGCGGCCTCTGCAGTGAAGACACGCAGCCGCATCACGGCCTCGATGTGACGGGCGTCAGCGTCATAGATGAGCTATCGTCGGACGCGGTGGAGGTGACGTTGAACCAGCACCACCACCAGCAGCAACAACAGCAGCTGCTGCTGCAGCAACACTACGGCAGCGGCGGCTCGCATGCGCACCACCACAGCCAGCAACACCATTTGCACAGCGCGCAGCACCAGCACCACCAGTCGCAACAGCACCAGCATCATCACCATCAGCAGCAGCACGCAGCCACATTGCAACACCAGCAGCAGCGGTCGCACAGTCACGCGCACGAGGCGTTGTCGGTGATCGTGCAGCCGCACGAGGACTCGCGCGATTCGGCGACGCAAATGCTCAGTCCTGAGCTGGGCGTGGTCGACAACACGCTGGAACCGACCACCTACCAGACGCTTACCTCGGTAAACGAGCGCATGTCGCCACCGGGCTTCAGCTCCAACTCGTCCTATGCAACACTGACGCCATTGCAGCCGCTGCCGCCCATTTCAACGATGTCGGACAAGTTCGCCTACGGCGGCCACATTAGTGGCGTCGGTATCGGTGTCAACGGCAACGGCGCTGGCAGCAACAGCAACTCGTCGTCGGGTGGTGTAGGCGGCCCGTTCGCCTTGCTGCCGCACCAGAGCGGCCTGGGTGGCATCAGCCTGAGCAGTCTCAGCGGCGTGCAATCGCCGTACTCGTCGTACGACAAGTTGCCCTCGATGGGAATGTCCATGTCACCGCCGCCGCACCACTACGACAGCTCGCCGTCGCACACGCTGTCTGGCATGGTGGTGGCGTGCGAGTTGCACGTTGCGTCGCCGGTCGGCTGCGTCGCCCTCTCGCCGCAATCGGCGTACAGCCACACAACTGCCGAGCTGCATTCGCCGCCGCCGCTCACAAGTGGCTGTAAGACGACGCTGGGAGGCGGCGGCAAGACAGTGCATCAGTCCGCGTCCAAGCAGTTGGTCTGCCTCGCGTCGCCGGTGACACTGGGTAAGAGCGACGGTATTGTCGGCAGCGGCGACTACGAGTCATCCTACGGCGCTCACCAGCGCGACTTAATCATAACTACAACGCCGTCATCGTCGTCGACATCGGGCCGCCACAGTATACAACTCAGCCCGCACTCGGTCTCGGCCGGTTCGGCATCATTAAACTCGCCCGGCAGTTGCAGCCTCGTCAACCAGTCGGGCGTCGTGACGCTGCCACTCATCAATGGTGCCATGGCGACACTGTCGGCTTCATCAAGTGGCGGCGGCGGCGGACTGGTCGAGGTGGCGCCGTTGCAACGGGGCGCGGTGGTGGTGCCCTTGACGCCGACGCCGCCACCACCGCTAAACGACGATGACGTGGGCACAGCAACAACATTGCTGGCCATACAACCGCAGCACCAACAGCAGCAGCAAGAACAGCTGCAGCACACAGCTCACGGGGTGTTGAACCAACAGTCGCAACAGCAACCGCGTTCGCTTGGCAAGCACGCGCATCCAGTGACCAGCGATTGTAGCCTCAACCTGCAAATGAACAGCAACGGCCTGCGGCTGACCCACGTGGTCGGCAATCTCAATATGTGCAATATCGGGCAGCAACAACAGCTGCAGCAGCAGTACGAGCAATCTCGACAGCTGGCACTCAGTATGGCGGCAGCATCCAGCAGTGCCGTGAGTAGCAGCAGCAGCAACAGCCACTCTAGCGGTAACGATGGCAGTGGCGGCGGTGGTGGCGGGGGCAGCCTCAGCAATCTCAGCGATATCGAGGAGATTAACACCAAAGAGTTGGCGCAGCGTATCTCGGCCGAGCTGAAGCGCTATAGCATACCGCAGGCGATATTCGCGCAACGTGTGTTGTGCCGCTCGCAGGGCACGCTCTCTGATTTGCTGCGCAACCCCAAGCCGTGGTCGAAGCTTAAATCAGGCCGCGAGACCTTTCGGCGCATGTTCAAGTGGTTGCAGGAGCCCGAGTTTCAGCGTATGTCCGCGCTGCGCATGGCTGCCGCACAAATACCACAGCGCGGCGGAGGTGGCGGCCCGAGTGGTGCCTTGGGTGGCGCCGGTAGCTCCGCGATAGTGGGAGGCGGCAGCAACGGCAGCAGCGGCGGTGGCGTCAGCACCACCGCCAGCATTAATAGTAAGCAATTTGTTGTTTGGTTGAAGCGACAGAATAATTAGGTTGCGATCTTTGCTTTCAGCGGTGCATCTGAGCAGTGCCGCCATTAGTACTGGTGGGGGAAGCAGCGGGGGTGCCGGCGGAGGTGGAGGTGGTGGCGGCAGCGTCGTGAGCGGCATAACCGTCTGTCGGCGCAAGGACGAGCCACATATCGAGCACATGCCGCAGCCGAAAAAGCCGCGGCTGGTTTTTACCGATCTGCAGCGACGCACGCTACAAGCAATATTCAAAGTGAGTACAACAACAACAGCAGCAGGAACAGCTATAGAGCGCAAACGAAATGCCGGCTAAAGCTAAAGTGGAAAGAAGAGTAGTAGAAAGAGTTATAGAAGCAGAAGTAAAAGAAGAAGAATGAAAAGAAGCAAAAGAAAAATAAGAGGAAGGCAAATTTTGTTTTTGATTTGTTTTTTTAACTCGAACATGGCTGGTTTGCTGCGAATTTATTGTTTCAATCGGAGAATCGACATATTTTCGCCCATTTTTGGTCTTTAAAGCGCTGTCGCGGCCTTTAGCCCTTGTTGCTGGCCCGGCGCCTGCAGGAGGTTTCAAATAATAACGCCGCTTCTCGCTTCGAGTTCGTACGTTTTATTTCCTAGTATTAGTTACAATTTCAAATGTATTATATTAGATATTTAAGTTTAAACAATTTCACGTATATTCCACTTACGCTTTTGTGCGTCCTCCTGCCGCCAAATGTACAATGCCAGTGACAAGTTCTAACTTGCCGTCGCCCATCTTAGCTTCCCGCCAGGGTGGCCCTTCGTCATAACAAGAAGGATCGGCACGGTTGCAATTCGGCGGCTGGAGTGCGCATTCACAATAATTCTTAATAATAAACTCTTTCCAACATCCCAGCCTCCGTGGATCTAGCCCATCCTAGATTCACCAACATCCAGCCTGGCCAGAATACAAGCAGGTCTCTTGAAAACTCCTAGTTTGGTCGTCACCTCAGCCGCTCTTATTTGGGAATCCTTCCCGGGGTATACTCTGGTCACTCTGCCTAACGGCCACTTCGATCGGTGCACTCCAGCGTCGCAAATTATAACGATGGCATCGACGGCTAGTGGCTTCACCGGCTGGTACCACTTCGTCCTTCGGCACAGGTCAGGCAGGTACTCGGACAGCCACCTCCTCCAGAACCGATGCTGCAGCTGTTGGACGATCCGCCACTGCTTCCTGGTCGCACGAAATTTCTCCTCTAATGGGTTAGGTGTTTGCTCCGAATTGGCTGTACCTAGAATGAAATGATTAGGGGTAAGCGGTTCATCAGTAGGCGCGTCTAGCGCTATGTGTGTCAGCGGTCTCGAGTTTAGTATGTTTTCAGCCTCGCACATTAGGCTGTACAGACTGTGCTCCTGTAGGCTCGCATCTTGCAGGGTATCGCCCATGGCTCCCTTCACACTACGGACTAATCTCTCCCATACGCCTCCTGCGTGCGGGTTGAGCGGACAATTAAAAATCCATTCGATATTCTTCTTCGACAGTGCATCTATTATCCTGCCGTTTTCCAATTCAGACAGCTGCCGTTTCAGCTCTCTATCAGCTCCAATAAAGTTCGTACCGTTGTCCGAACGAATGCGTACTGGCGTCCCTCGCCGATTTGTAAAGTTTCGAATGCACATCAAGCAGGTGTCTGTCGAAAGGTCTCTCGCTAGCTCCAGGTGCACCGCCCGCGTAGTTAAACATGTGAATAATGCGATCCAACGCTTCTCGTTGCGTCGCCCAATCACAATCGTAAAAGGTCCCATGTAGTCTAATCCTACATACGAGAATGGTCTCACAAATGGCGTAACTCTGTCCTCAGGTAATTGTCCCATCATGGGCACTGCTGGCTGCGCGCGTCTCTTCTTGCAGACCTGACAGTTTCTGGTGGCACGACGTACTGCTGCTCGCAAATTGGGTACCCAATATTGTCTCCGAATTTCTGCAACAATCGTTTCGTCGTTCTGATGCCGCCAGGCGCAATGATAGAACTCGACGATGAGGTCAGTTACGTGATGCCGTTTTGGTAGTATGACCGGTCTACGGGCATACTGGGAAATGGCTACAGCCCTGTCCAGTCTTCCACTTACACGCATTACCCTGGCTTCGTCCAGGTACGGCGTTAGTTTCCATAATGTGCTGCCGCGCTCTACATATCCGCGCTCCTCTAAGGCGTTGTAGTCACTGCTGTATGCTTCCATTTGAACGCTGCGACAAATCGCTAGTCCGGCGTCCCGCAGCTCGGACACGTTCAACTCGCCAGATCTTCTCTTAAGCTTCTGTAAACAATTGTTATAAAAACGAAACATCCAAGCAATCACTCTTCTCAGCCGATGAAATGACGAAAACTTCTCGAAAATTATACAGCTTTTAGAAATAACTACAAACATGGGTGACGGTCGTAGCTCCTCTCCGGTTTCCTCAGGTCGCGTTGGCTTCGGCCATTCCGATTCGTCCTTCAGCAGAAATTCCGGACCCTTGGCCCATGATGACTCGCGCTTTCCGCTGCTAATCCGCGTACCAAAGTCTGCTGGGTTGAGCTTGCTCTGTACCCACCTCCATTCTTCCGACGCACTGCCTTCGAGTATTTCATTCACCCTATGCGCCACATATGGTTTGTATCGTCTTTGATCAGACTGGATCCACGAAATTGCTGTCTTGGAGTCGCTCCACATCCATGTTCCTGCGGGTTCTATGTCATGGCTTCGTAGTATTAACTGCCGCAGTCGAGTGGCCAACACTGCTGATTGCAGTTCCAAGCGTGGTATGGATGTCAGCTTTAAAGGTGCACATTTTGTCTTGCCTACTATGAACGACACGTGGGCTTCTCCGAAGTTTCCAACTATTCTCCAGTATGCTACTGCCGCGTATGCCAACTCGCTGGCGTCCGCAAAGATGTGCAGCTGAACTGAAGTCCTCATAAAACTGGCTCCGTAGCACCGCGGCACGCGCAGGTTGCCCAAATCCTTAACCATTTGAAGCCATTTCTCCCAGAGATTGTGCGCTGCTGGCGGTATTTCGTCGTCCCAGTCGACCTTCTCTCTCCATGTGAGCTGTAGTATAAGCTTCGCGATTAATGAATATTCCGCTGCCAAACCAAACGGATCAAATATCGACATGGTTATGCTCAATACTTCGCGTTTCGTGGGTGGTCTTACACCCTCCAGTAGTTTTGGATTGATCTTGACGAACGAAGTAGCAAAACGAAGCTCATCCCGACTCGTGTCCCAGCACATTCCAAGCACCTTCTGATACGGCGCACCTTCTCTATCGAGACTCAGGATCGATGCTTCATCTACCTGCTCACCGAAGCTCTCGTTGACTACCTTGGAATTAGACACGAAACGCCTTATTTCAAATCCACCTTGCCTGTGTATCCAAATTATATCCCGGATGATCCTTTCTGCTTCGCTTTCACTGGAAAAGGAATGAACTGAAACATCTACATAGTGATTATTGATTATTGCGCTGACGGCCTCCGGAAATCTATCTACAAACTCGAGTGCGTTAACATTTTTAACGTGTTGCGCGGAACAAGGCGAACAAGTTGCTCCAAATGTCATGACCGTCATCGTGTACTCCTCTATTGGCTCAGTAGGATTCGCTCTCTATAGGAAACGTTGCGCAGTCTGGTCCTCGTATCGTATTCTCACCTGATGGAACATCTCTACGATGTCTGCGCAGACCCCAATCGCGCGCTGCCTAAATTTCATCAATACTGTCGTCAGAGGCTGACGCTGGTCCGGCCCGTTCAACAACGCTGAGTTGAGTGAGTAGCCGTTCACGCTGGCAGCTGCGTCAAAGACTAGGCGCAGCTTTTTCGGCTTGTTCGGATTGTGCACAGCGAAGTGTGGCAGGTACCAGACGCGGGCATTGTCCATTTCCAGTTCGTCTACGCTTAGTTTCCTTGAGTATCCTTTCTTTTCATACTCCGACATGACTCGCACGTAGTCTTCTTTAAAACTGCGGTCTCGTTCGAATTTCCTTTCCAATGAGTGTAGTCTCTTTTCGGCCATTGCTCGACTCTTTGGCAGCTTCGTATCGTCGCTCTTCCAAAGTAATCCGGTTTCAAAACGTTTGCCAACACGAACCGTTGTAGACTTCAGTAAATGTTTGGCCCTCACGAGGTCGTCAGCTTCCACATGTCTCTCAACATCGCGCACTCCCAATTCGTCGCTGGCAATGAAGTTCTTCACCAGTTGCTCCAAACCGCCGTCGTCATCACAAGTTCGTGTTAAAAGTAGTCGATCGTGTGTTCCTTCGGAGCTTCCTTCTGCAGAACCATACACGACCCAGCCTAATTTGGTTAAAATAACTGCTGGGCCCTTCCAACCGTCTCTCATCACCCTTTGCGCTACTCCTAGATGAGCATTATCGATTCCTATCAGCAACTCTGGTACGGCCTTATCGTAGTCATATATCGGTATCTTCATGTGTCGATACTTCGGCGACAACTCCATTATGTTCAGCGTTTGAGATGGCAATTGGAGATTGGGAACCGTACAGACAGACCTTAAATTGTACTTTCTGCTATTCTTTCCTAATCCGGATATTCCCACTTCGACACGGCTGGACCTCTGCGTCACATTATTGTTGCCAAACCACTGTAGTGTTAGGTTTTCTTCCTTTCCTCTTAAGCCGAGCTTAGCTGCCAAACTCTCGTTCATTAACGTCACGGCAGACCCTTCATCAAAAAATGCAAAACTGTCAATTTTCTTACCGTTTGCATACAAACGCACTGGCAAAATTTTAAATAAAACCTGTTTGCGCGCGGGTCGCACTACCGCGCTCGTAAACATTGGCTGCTGCAGCGGTGCATTGTCCCTTCGCTCCTCACGAGCCTCACTCAAGAGCTTGTGGAACCTTCGCACCTCGTTCGTCTCTGGACTGCGCTTAGGGCAGTGGCTTCCTCTATGTCCCGGTTCCAGACACGCGAAACAAAGCTTTCGTTGGCGGGCGATTCTCCACCTTTGTCTGCAGGGCATTTCCAGAAACTTCCTACACTTTTCAATTTCATGTTTACCTGAACAAATTTTGCAGCCTTCATCGTTCTTCTCCACCTCGTCAGCATGGAAAAATCTCTGGCGCGGCTCACCGCGCGTCACTGCTTGCTTCGGCTGTTCATTAGGTGTTGCACAAACAACACTAACAACGCGTGCCAGCTCCTGAATCCACTCGCTGAAGTCCACTATCGTGGCTCTCGGTTTAATAGTCATAGCGTGCTTGGCCCACTCCAGCCTCCGCTGAACTGGCAACTTCAATGTCATCTCGTCCATGAGCGTTGGATTGCACAGATGATGATCGCAATTCGCCGACTTCAGAAATGAAGCTAAATTCTGCACCTTCGTCGCGAATGGTATGAGCAAGTCGATTCGGTTGTCCGCGATGCACGCTACGCTGCGGATCTTCGCTATCTGGCTCTTCACCAACAAGTTCGGACTACCAAATCGCTCCTCCAAAGTCTCTACGACTCGATTTACATTGCTACTATGTATTAGCAGACACTCGACAGTGTCTCTGGCTTTCCCTTTTAAAGCCTTCTGTAAACGCAACATATTCTGCCTATCATTATAACCGTACTCATCTGTGGTCATTTTAAACGCTTCATTAAACATTGGCCAATCTTCGGGCCGACCGTCGAACTCGGGCAAGTCGTACAACTTGCGGTTTTGTTGCTCCGGCCTGGCAGCCGATAGCGTACGCTGTAGTTCGGTCAATACCGATGTCAACGTAGACACCGTTTCTTCACTTGCACCATCCGCCGTTAGTGCTACAGGAGTATTCGTGCGCGCCCGTTGCGCTTCACATTCTCTCCACCTACGATTGCTGTCAGCCACTTCTGCTTGCAGAGTGTTGATTTTGTCTAACACATGTTTCAACCTCGACTCTATTGTCGATTCTGTAAATGTAGCTGTTTGCTCACGCAGCGTCGTGTCTAACTCTTCGCTGTCTCTTTCTGGCGTACGCCCTGTATCGGTTGCTGATGTTGAACGCGTGGTCGGCATGACGAAATTCAACTGCCGATATAACGGAAAATTTAACGGTTTCGCCGCGGACTATACCGTTACCTGCTAACGGATCAATGACACACACGCGCTCTGCCTACCTGACCACCTAACCTACCTAATCACCACTAGGCACTTTTTGAGTCACTTTACTCACTGTTGGTTAGTGTCCACGCTGCAGTCTCGCCTCTTGTGTTCCTCACGCCGCTAACGGACCACCTGCTCGATGCGTTGCTCCAACGCTGCAGTCTCGCCTACGTATGCCTCACGCCTCTAGCGGACCACCTGCTCGATGCGTTGCTCCAACGCTGCAGTCTCGCCTACGTATGGCGCCCCTGACGGATCGCTGTCTCAGTGCGCTGCTCCAGCGCTGCAGTCCTAATTCCGCACTACTGGCCCGCTGCCAGACCGCTGCTCGCTACTGCGGATTAAGCTGCCACCGTTCCACGTTTTCCGGCTCTAGCACGAAATCACCGTCGTCTGGCTGTCGCCCGATGCTTTCGGAAAAAGCGAAATAAAAATTTGTTGCTGGCCCGGCGCCTGCAGGAGGTTTCAAATAATAACGCCGCTTCTCGCTTCGAGTTCGTACGTTTTATTTCCTAGTATTAGTTACAATTTCAAATGTATTATATTAGATATTTAAGTTTAAACAATTTCACGTATATTCCACTTACGCTTTTGTGCGTCCTCCTGCCGCCAAATGTACAATGCCAGTGACAAGTTCTAACTTGCCGTCGCCCATCTTAGCTTCCCGCCAGGGTGGCCCTTCGTCATAACAAGAAGGATCGGCACGGTTGCAATTCGGCGGCTGGAGTGCGCATTCACAATAATTCTTAATAATAAACTCTTCCCAACAGCCCTCCTTTTACTTTCTTTACTTTCGCCGCTGTTACTTTAGCCCTTTCAGACCAATCATACAACTAATTTGACTAGGCCTTTGCATAAAATATATAAGTAACTTTTTATGCAAATTAATAAAAAATAAAATAAAAAAAGAATTTATATCCACTTCTGAGTTCTACCGTTGTTTGGTAATGCGACTAAGTAATATTAATAACTAGCTGACCCGGCGAACTTCGTCCCGCACGACATTTGTTGTTTTTTTTATAATGAAATACGCGAGATGACGAATCAATGGCGATGCAAATTGACGAAGAAACCCAACTAAAGGAAGAGGAGGGAGCTACTGATTAACGCAATCGAGGCCCTCAAATAAGCAATGTTGCTGCTAAGTTTCAGTCAAGAAATGGATAGCGCTTGAACCATATTTAAAATATATTGGCAGGGCTACGCCCCCTTATTCAATACCCTCACAATGCCCTCTGTCGACGGAGACAATGGTAGGTTCGTACTAAGTGTCATTGCTGAGCGACTTATAGTTCAGCGAAATATTTGGGTCACAACAAATGTGCCACGCCCCTTGTCCAACGCCCATCAAATCTTACCAGTAGAATGACTCATCTATGGGACGACGGGGTACTAAATTTCAGTGTTGTACGACTTACAATTTCAAAGATATTCTCTATTAAAAATTTTGCTTGTATGGGCGGTGCCACGCCCCTTGTTCAATACCCGCACCATTCCCTTTGTCGAAAGATATGAATAAATGGTAGGTTCGTACTTAGTTTCATTGCTGCGCGATTTATAGATCAGCGGAATAATAGGGTCACAAAAAATGTGCCACGCCCCATTTCCAACGCCCATCAAATCTTACCAATAGAATGCCACATCTATGGGACGACACTATACTAAATTTTAATGCTGTGCACCTTACAATTTTGAAGATATTCTATATTAAAAATTTGGCTTGTATGGGCGGTGCCTCGCCTCCTTGTTCAATACCCGCACCATTCCCTTTGTCGAAAGATATGAATAAATGGTAGGTTCGTACTTAATTTCATTGCTGTGCGACTTATAGTTCAGCGAAATATTTGGGTCACAACAAATGTGCCACGCCCCTTGTCCAACGCCCATCAAATCTTACCAGTAGAATGACTCATATATGGGACGACGGGTACTAAATTTCAGTGTTGTACGACTAACAATTTCAAAGATATTTTGTATTAAAAATTTGGCTTGTATGGGCGGTGCCACGCCCCCTTGTTCAATACCCGCACCATTCCCTTTGTTGAAACATATAAATAAATGGTAGGTTCGTACTTAATTTCATTGCTGTGCGACTTATAGTTCAGCGAAATATTTGGGTCACAAAAATGTGCCACGCCCCTTGTCCAGCGCCCATAAATTCTTACCAGTAGAATGACTCATCTATGGGTCGACGCTATACCAAATTTCAATGCTGTGCGCCTTACAATTTCAAAGATATTCCATTATTAAGATTTGGCTTGTATGGGTGGTGCCACACCCCCTCGTCCAATACCCGCCGCATTCCCTCTGTCGCAGGACATGACTAAATAGTAAGTTCGTAGTGAATTTAGTTGATGTGTGACTTATGGTTCCAAAGTTATTATCTGAAAATGTGCAAAATTCACGGTCAAATATGGCATGGATTTTCCGACTTTCCCAATAGATTTTCTGGAATTTTCTTTTCGCAGGAACCTGAACTGACTTAATACGAATCGAACAAAACAAACCCCATGAAAATCGGCCGTTCCGTTTGAGCGTGATGCGATCACACACATACTGCCACTCTCTTTTATATATATAGACTAGCTGACCCGGCGAACTTCGTCCCGCACGACAGTTGTTGTTTTCTTATAATGAATGAATGAATGGCGAATCTATGGCGATGCAAATTGACGAAGAAAACCAACTAAAGGAAAAGGAGGGAGCTACTGATTAACACATTCGAGGCCCTCAAATAAGCAATGTTGCTGCTAAGTTTTAGTAAAGAAATTAATTGAAATTATAGTGGCAGGGTCACGCCCCCTTATTCAATACCCGCACAATGCCCTCTGTCAAAGGAGAAATTGGTAGGTTCGTACTAAGTGTCATTGCTGAGCGACTGATAGTTCAGCGAAATATTTGGGTCACAACAAATGTGCCACGCCCCTTGTCCAACGCTTATAAAAACTTACCAGTAGAATGACCCATCTATGGGACGACGGGGTACTAAATTTCAATGCTGTGCACCTTACAATTTTGAAGATATTCTATATTAAAGATTTGGCTTGTATGGGCGGTGCCACGCCCCCTTGTTCAATACCCGCCTCATTCCCTCTGTCGAAAGGGAAAATGGTAGGTTCGTACTTAGTTTCATTGTTGTGCGACTTATAGTTCAGCAAAATGTTTGGGTCACAAAAAATGTGCCACGCCCCTTGTCCACCGCCCATTAAGTCTTATCAATAGAATGACACATCTATGGGACCACACTGTACTAAATTTCAATGCTGTGCACCTTACATTTTTGAAGATATTGTTACGAAATACTAGTTCTAGTGGGCTAGTACGTATCTCTGGATTGCGCAATATAAATAAAAACACACCAAATTACTCAAACGCAGTCAATGAAAACCAACAGTCACTTTATTTCACAAATTTCACACTTTACACTTAATTTGTCTTTGCACTTAATTATTCGCTTAATTATTCCGTGTGGCACCTTCACTAGTCAAACCAAGACTGGCTCGCTGCGCCGCACCCGGCTGCCTTTTATACCTGTCCGGCCATCGCACAGATCGTTCTCGCACATTCCAGAGTGGACTAAAAGTTTCCATGATGATCGCGACCATCATTGCCAGGTTGGACTAAAAGTTCACATTATCGCGGCCATCATTGCCAGGTTGAATTATGGCACGGCGCGTAGCGACAGGGTTGCTTTGCACAGCGACAGACTGTCTTATCGTTACAATATTCTATATTAAAGATTTGGCTTGTATGAGTGGTGCCACGCCCCCTGTCCAATACCCGCCTCATTCCGTCTGTCGAAAGATATGAGTACATGATATGTTCATACTAAGTTTCATGGCTGTGCGACTTAAAGTTCAGCAAAATATTTGGGTCACAAAAAATGTGCCACGCCCCTTGTCCAACGCCTATAAAATCTTGCCAGTAGAATGACTCATCTATGGGACGACACTATACTAAATTTCAATGCTGTGCACCTTACAATTTCAAAGATATTCCATTATTAAGATTTGGCTTGTATGGGTGGTGCCACACCCCCTCGTCCAATACCCGCCGCATTCACTCTGTCGCAGGACATGACTAAATAGTAAGTTCGTAGTGAATTTAGTTGATGTGTGACTTATGGTTCCAAAGTTATTATCTGAAAATGTGCAAAATTCACGGTCAAATATGGCATGGATTTTCCGACTTTTCCAATAGATTTTCCGGAATTTTCTTTTCGCACAAACCTGCACTGACTTAATACAAAACAAACCCCATGAAAATCGGCCGTTCCGTTTGAGCGTGATGCGATCACACACATACTGCCACTCTCTTTTATATATATCTGTGGCATTTTGACAAAACAACTTAAGTCTAATTTTCAAATTGTTCAGGAGAGCGAAAATACTAATAAGGTGCAGAGCAAATCTCATACAAAACTCGAGAAAAGTTGAAATGCTATACATCATATCTCTGTAACTAAATGTCGTAAAAACAAGCCGAAAGAAGCGTTTTGAAATTGTGTCTTTATGACTAAAAAAACTGGAAAATTTCACTATTTCGACATAAGTTGTTTTGTCAAAATGCCACAGATATAGATATGTCACAATCACATCCAAATCAGACAACAAATTAAAAAGGTTTTAATTTTTGTTTATATGTCTTAAATTAATTCCCGCAGACCGGGGCGTAATAATTAAGAGGTAGAATTGTTACTAATATTATTACCAGTGACTATATAGTTATTGATTACTACTGGCAAAAAAAAACAATAAAAATTGACGTAGGGCACTTTACCTTCCTTATCCTTTTCTACAATCTAGTCTGAAAGGGTTAAGTCGCTTATGATGATTTAGTTAATTAATTACCTAAGCACGTAAACGCAAATTGTACGCAGCTCGAGCTTTCTATTAATTAAATTTTTCCCTAATTTTATAATTTCTGTTAAGTTTTTGTAAAGTGTGCTTGTTTTGTTGTCATCTTTTGTATATCAATCTGAATAAATCGTAATGCAACAGCTGAAGTTTGTGTTTTTGTTATAAAGTTGTTTAATTTTTTTTATTTTCGCTTTTGTTGTTGGGTGCGAATATGCACAGTGCTCGTGGGCTCTCTGCATTATTGGGGGAAAATCGGCAAGCGTGCAGAGTTGAATTTGATCTGACGGGGTTCGCACCTCTATGGTACTCGGGGATTGGGTCAGAGAACGGTAACTAGGCGACAGGTTTCGTGCAACACACAGACAGTGTACTGAACATGGAGAGGGCCGTGCTCTTGGAAACGTTTTTCAAAGGGTATTATATTATACTTAGTAGGGACATAAATACTGTTACACACGTTTTATGCTATAAAATTAAAAGTAGTGAATGTTTTTGGGCTAATTTTTGTTTACATATTTATTGATATATATTGTATACATAAAGCAAACATTCATTCGAAATGTCCGCCTTTGGCCTTCACGCACGACTTAAGTCCGACTGGCCAATCATCAATTGCCGCACGCACCTCGTCCATCGGAAAATTGGCCACAGCACGAATCAAAGCTGTCTTAAGAGAATCAATGTTGGGGTATCTTTTGTGGCAAACCATGTCCTCTAAAACTGTCCACAATTTGTAATCGAGCGGGTTCAAATCAGGACTGCCAGAGGGCCATTCTTCAGAGGAAATAAATGCTGGTGAATTGTTTTGGAGCCAGGTTTGAGTCGTTTTAGCTTTATGGGCCGGCGCAGGATCTTGCTGGAAAGTCCACGGCTGGTTTTGGAACAAAGAATGGTTAAGTAGTTTTACAACAGCTTTCAAAACGGTTCCTTGGTTAACTGTGGCCGATGTTTTGACCCCTTGTTCGCAGAAATGCAAGTCAGTGACCCCATCGTAAAAGACACCCCACTAAACCATGGCTGCAGCTGGGTGATGACCCTTTTCGACCCGTGGAATCAGTTCAGATGCTTCCTTAGAAGACCGTGCATACACCCTATCATTTTGCTTGTTAAATTTTTCCTGCACGGTCAAAATTTTTTCATCGGTAGTCAAGATTTTTCTGTGTAAGTTCTCAGCGTGTTTCACCAAAAGACGTTTGCATTTTTCCATTCTTTTTTTTCAAAGCTGCAGTCAACAAATGTCCGGTACGGCGTTTGAAAGCCCCAAGTCCCAAGTCTTTTCTAATAATTCGACTCATGGACTTTTGCGAGATATTCATCTGATTTGACAGCTTTAACGACTTGTGGTGTTCGAATTGTGCGCGGACGGCCCGACCGGTGGCGGTCTTTAACATCTCCAGTCTCCTCAAATATAGGGTGTTTTTTTTAGAGGTATAGAACTTCGAATTGAAATAAAACACAAGAAAATCGTTTTAATGTCCATCAATTTGGCTTTATTGGAAGGATAATTTTATGCCATTAATGTTTAAATATGATTTCGGGCATGTGGCCGCCGCGGCTGGCTCGAATAAAGCCAATTCTACAGGTCCAATTTTCAACCACTTTTTCGAGCATTTGGGGCCGTATGTCGGCAATAACGCCACGAATGTTGGCTTCCAAGTCCCCTAACGTTTCTGGTTTGTTGGCGTAGACGAGCGACTTCACATATCCCCAAAGAAAATAATCCAATGGTGTCAAATCACACGATCTTGGTGGCCAATTGACAGGTCCATTCCGCGAAATTATGCGCTCATCGAATGTTTCCTTCAATAAATCGATTGTGACGTGCGCTGTGTGGCATGTAGCGCCGTCTTGTTGGAACCACAACTCATCCACATTCATGTTGCGCAAAATCTTCCATAAAGTTGATGGACAAAGCTCCAATTGCTGTGCACGGTGGCGAATCGATTCATTCGGGTCCTCTTCAACATTTTGCTCTACAGCGGCAATTGTTTCTTCGGTGCGCACTGTTCGACGTCTCTGCGGATGCGTATTATCACATAGAGTAAACGTAGTGCGAAAACGACCCATGGTTAACCGAATTAATTGCTCTGATGGACGATTATGTCGACCATAAAATGGACGGAGCTTGCGGTAAACTTCGCGAACTGAACCATTATTTTCGAAATAAATTTGCACGATTTGCAAGCGTTGTTCTTTTGTCAACCTGTTCATGATGAAATGGCAAACCAAACTGAACATAAATGACATTAGAGTTGCCAGATTTGACCACAAAATACCAGTTTTATCTCTATTCGAAAAACAAACCTCTAAAAAAAACACCCTATAGTTTTATGCACCGGTAGACGAACATGGGACTAAATAATTCCCGAGCGGGCGGAGCGTTTTGAAAATATCACCTTTTTTCATTTCACACTTAAATAGCGCTATAACAGCGATACGATTCTCGTTATCTGACCACTCCATGGTGAAAGCTAGAACAATTTAGAATTCCCGGTGCAGACTAACGCTTTACAGGTTATGTTTCATAAACCATGTGGAAATAACGAGGTATGTTCAATTCAACTATTACAATGAGTGTGTTCAATGTTGTAACATGTATGTCCCTACTAAGTAAACTACTCAAAACAACTACAAAATCCTTGCTTCCGAAAACCCTGAGATCGGCTAAAAACCTCCCCGACCTCATGCCTTTAATCAGGGCTAACTAAGTCGAGTGTCAGGTGATTCAGTATTGGGGCCTTTTGGGAGCTCTCAACTCGCTGTTCGATGCTCTTAAAGTTCGACCTATGGACCTGTCTCCATACCCTGTACTATATGTGCTTCAGTATGGATTTTTAGCGTCTTTCCCGAAGATGCATCTTAGCCATAGGAAGTTGTATATTTGTGTGCCCAGTACTGAGAAGTATTTAGTACCGACTATATTTTTGCCTTTCAGGAAACAAAGAGGCCTTCGAAGGAAATGCAAGTAACAATTGCGCGACAGCTCGGCTTGGAGCCGACAACCGTTGGGAATTTCTTTATGAATGCGCGTCGCCGCTCCATGGACAAGTGGCGGGATGACGACGCCAAGAGCATGAATAGCGGTCACGGTGGTAGCGGCGGAGGTGGTGGTGGCAATGGCGTCGCTGGCACTAGCGGCCATCTCAATAACAACAATAATAATAGCAACAATAATCATCACCATCACAACAACAATCACAATCATCACGGCCACCATCACAGCAACCAGCAGCAGACGCAACATCAGTCGGTGCTGTCGCCGAGCGACGCCAGTGCGCTGGACTTAGACGACGATGCCGAAATGGATTTGGATTTGGGGCAGGACGATTTTGATTTAGATGGCGAGCACGACACGGAGCAGGGCAACGATGACATGTTGTGACAAAATACAGCACAGAGCGATGAGCCGGTGCAACAGCAGCAACAATCAGCATTCGACAGCGAGGTGGCAGCACAGGCGCGCAGCGCCGAAATCGCCGGTGCGGCGCGTTCCAAACGGGCGCCGCTGTCGGTGGCCGTGCTGTACACTGGCAATATGTTGCTGAGCAATAACAACTTAAGGGTGATAGCGAAAACCAAGCAATGGCCACAAATGGCGGCAGCAACAACAAAAACAACAACAATAGAGCCAGCAGCGGATGCGTATGCAGATCTGCTGTCCATGGTGACGGCCGTCAATATTTTGAGCGGCAGTGAGCGCGGGCACAAAAAACGAGACAACAGCAACAACAACAACAATAATAACCACAACAGTAGTAGTAGCAACATTGCGCTGCATTGTAAACGTAAATTAGCCAACAGCGATAGCAGCCAGTACCACAACAACAACAATAACAAAATTAACTGTAAAAACAACAACAACAATGGGTGCAATAATGGCAACAGCAGCGATTACAACAACTGGCCCAACAACAATCATATGAACAACAATAACAACAACAAAAAGGGCAACCGACACAAGCAGAGCAACAATCGCAACAACAAAAATAACAGCAGCAACAACAGCAGCCACTCAAACCGCCACAGCAGCAGCACTAGCAACGCGACCAAGCACAGCAGCCGGCACAAAACATTTAATAGCAACAACAAAAACGATTGCCTGTCATTCGAACAGCATTTCGCTAGCTTCGACAGCAACAGCATGGAACAATATTTTCTAGCGACCGCGCACAGCCAAGGCAGCAGCAGCAACAACAACAACAACAACGATGAATACTCCGATGATGGCTTTGACAATGTCGCTGACAATGTCGTGGACACTATTATTTCGTGCAATGTGAGTGGGACCGGGCACCACGTCCGTCCTAGCGACAGCTGGCACGAGCCCGTCGTCGCAGACGACGATGGCGGCAGCAACATGCTCAGCAACTTTATGCTTAAGGTTGACAACGATGCCGCCAATGAGCTGGTCATAGACGGCTGCGACTATGCGGTGGCCAACAGTAATAGTGAACGTAACGACACGGGCGGCCGCGATGTTGTTGCAGGCGATGATACTGCGCAGCCGCACGAGCGTAAGCACGAAAGCGATTACGCAGCGGCGCTGCACGAAGCCACAACGTGCGCGGACAGCAACGTCGCTCTCGACGCTGGCCACTACGAGTGTTTGCAGCAGTTGGTTGACCGCAACCATGAACACGTTGACAATGACGATGAACACAATGACGCACGCTATCAGTTTGCGAGCGAGGTGGCGCAGCAGCAGACGCGGCCGAACGCTCGACAGCAGTTGACCACACAGTTGAAACAAAATGTTACCGCTACTAGTACAACAACGGCTACAGCGGCGCACTATCTGCCCATCTGTCTGAGTAACGTCGGCATTGGTGACTGCGTCGAGTACTTGAACGACGAGTTGGAGGATCTGAAGGTGATGATTGTCTGCTAGCCGCAGCAGAAGCGGGCCAGCACCATGTGACAAAGGAGTGTGTCTCTACTGAAAAATGTAAGTGGGCGGGGGGAAAACGCTTAAGTTAGACTATAATATGCGGTGCGATTAGACTGCAGTAACTCAACTTATTGGTATATTTGGGTGGGCGAAGTTTTGGAACGTGGCGTTGTAGTTGCACAGCAGCGCACCCGCCTCTGCTCGGGGTAAATACGAAGCGATTCACTGCGATCAGTTGAATAACATACCGATAATTCCGACATATTTTTGCAAACTTGGATGTGCGTTTAAGTGGGGCGTCTAGTGGCGCTTCTAAAACTGTATCGCATGCGAAGACGTCCATCTGTATGATTTTTTTTAAACATAGAAATGAAGCCATCGACAGATGCAGACCTTATATGTATAAAACATTGTAATATATAAATATAAAATATTCAAACTACGAGTGTAAAAAGTCCAGCTATCCATAACAGAAATAATACAAAATTGAAGAAAGACGCACCTAACGACAGCAAATCATTGATTATTATTTTTAATTTTTATATATTTTATTTACATATTTATGTATTTAACTCATTTCAGTGCATTCAGAAGTACGTTTGCTGCGCGTTCCTGCACCAAATGATCTTCTTTAGTTGTGGAAAACACCAATTAGCACCGACGGACACATACAAACACACCCACACACTCCCACGTGCGCAAAAGTAGCGAAAGCATTGCGACACGAAGCACCAGCTTAGCCATGACTACATGTAAGGCTACTAGCACGCCCCTCATTAATACAACAATCAAAATAGCAGTGAGATATTGTAGCATCAGCCGTCAACACGACAACAATGATCACCAGCAACAACAACTACAACTGTAATAATTAAAACTGCGCGAGTAATATACGTCTGCAACATGCAACTATAGTCAATGCCCCCACAGCAACGCATACATAATTATATACAAATACGATCCGTATCTGTATATCCATCTAGCTGTCAACGTAGGCAAAACAATATGTACCTATGTATAACTAAGCTATGTATATACATACACACAATTATATATATATATATATATATATATATGAATATATATATAAGTATATACATATATACATAGAGAGAGAGAACACAACTCTCGGTAACATAGAAGCAATAATCCCTAACTGTAATTATTTATACACATAGCGTGAAGTGAACCGTTGTTGTTGACCTTAGTTTGTTCTTTTGTATGAAGCTATACAGAAAGTCTAATAATTGTGTCTTTGTTTAAGTACAACCATATTACCTACTTTCTACAACTACAACACACAGAATTGTGCTGGCAATATGACAACCACAAAACAAATCAGATATTAATCACAACCACAAATAGCAAATTTTGCGCCGAATTGAAGCCCAAACCAACCAGCGATTTTGTCTCGGGACTACGCGCGGCTCTGCTTGAAAGCGTTTCAACTGTCTCGACTGTGCGCGGTTGGTTAGCTTAAACGTCGAGGCTAAACACAGCGTTCTAAAAACAATTTCAGTCTACTCCGTGCGATAGCAACTTTTACACATGAAAAAATCGACAGGAATTGGCGACGTTCATCGGGGCATACCTTAACAATTTTCAATCTTCTGCAATAAACTAACTGTTCATTAACTGTTTATTACCTATCTATACGGAAAAAGAAAAAAATCCTTTTTCAACATCATCGCATCTGCGTATTTATTGCGACAGTGCTTAAATATTTTGTTTGGTTTAAATTCCCTATCACATAGTGTTCAGTTAAATGTTGTTCAGAAAGAGAATATTTTTTGCCATTTTTGGTTGTTTAGTTTTGTATATTTTACTAGGGTTGTATTGCTGAACAATTGTAGGTCCGTCTGTCCGTCTTTCCGTATGTACGTCCTTCTGACAACCGGCCGATTCGCTCGAAGCCTTAAAGAGGTAAAGAAATTTGCTATTGCCACTTCGCGCTAAAATTTGCTGCTGTTACTGCTGCTATTTCGAATAAGCGTTAATACGGGCACTGTGGGTCATATAGGAGTAATTTGCGTGATAAACAAATTGTGCTACTAAACAAAAGAATTGTTCTCTACGTACTTTAAATAATACACCCTTACTTTAATACACCCGTACTTTAAATAATACACCCATACACCCTTAACCCCTTAAGGGCCATATTCGCGAATTCGAATTCGCTGCTACAGAAATATTTTTAGGTTGAAATTAGATTCACTGTTGATATAAAATTCAGCTGTTGAGTGTCTTATTACCGTAATATTGGCATAATATTTGATATAAAGCATTTACAGGGCAAAAAGGACGAAAAACGAGAGTAGGGCGATATGAAGAACTCCTTTAAAAATGCCTGAAATACTGTTTTACTAGATTTCTATGTGTAAAGTAAAAAGTTGCCTCCTGTCGCACGGTGTGTCCTGCTTACCGGGAATCTGATTGCGTTTTTCGGCTCTTGTCTGGCTGGGCTGGGCGTTTGGGCCTCAAGTACAATATTTAGTGCAACTGTAAATCGAGAGTGTGCTCCTGTAGCTACAGACACACACACAAGGAGATAACTGTAAGTCAGTGTATGTAAAATGCAGTTTATTGTACAAAAACAGGTAAATTAGTAGGTAAAAAATATGGAAGCTTTTGCCTTGCGGGTTTTTTACACCTGCCCTTGAATTACAGCTAAAGTGACAAAAACCAAAACCGAAAAACCAAAACCCGAAAACACTAAACTTAATTAAACGAAACTAAAGTAAACTAAACTAAATTAAAGCGTAGAAGAAACAAAACTTGACCGGCGCCTCGGGAGGTGGATCGACCCAGCGCGCCAAGCAGATCGCGTTGCAGTTGTATTCAAGGCATAAACCGAATGCCGGCATGCAATTGTACATAAAGAGCACACTGTGACGGCACTGACTGACGCGAGTGGGCAGCGTGCGGCAGTCGGCGGATGAACGAACGAAAGCGCGACAAGCATTGGACGCGGCTGCACCAAAGACTCGTTCCGCGGCTGCGCACGGCACCGTGTGGCGCGCATGTAACGGTATACATATATATATATTTCTTACATATTGGAAGTAAAAACTTAAACTAATAAATATAGTTATATATATAGTATGCGTTAAACTGCAACCATAACAAGTAGGAAAAGCTGCAATAAATACACAGCTCACAGAGCCGCAGCGTGCCCAACGCCTGCCAAGCTGGGTGAGGCGATACGCACGAAGGTGAGGCGGATTTGCGCGGTATGAAGAAACCGACGCTGTGCTGCGTCGGCGCTAATTCGCTTCGTTTCTGTATTGCACTGCGGAAATTGGCGTCGCAAGGCAGATAACTAGTCAAAGGCGGACCCGGGTACCAGGTTGGAGTCGGCCGAGCTGAGGGTGCGCCGAAAAAGCGCGAGCGAGGCAGTTTGTGTCTGCACAATATATATTTTTTCTGGTGTCATACGAAATTGTTGACCCAGTGCAGTTCTTTGAACGGTTCGCTCCCGAAATTTGGACTGCAATATTTCATCTGCTTAACCCTTTCAGATCTGAGCTCCGATACAGATATTTTTTTAAATAATTTCTAACACATTAGCTGCTTTTATAAATCAAAAACGCAAAGTACAGTAAAATGAGTTGAGAAAATAAGTCACTTTGAAAAAGTAAAAATCTCGTAAAAAAAATTAAAAATATGTTTTTATGTTTTCAATGTTTTTAAAATGAATTTTTGTTTCTATTTTCTTATTCTTATTGAAAATATTCTGATTAATTTTTCATTTGTACTTATGATTGAAAAATGAAATATTTAAGAAAATATTTTTTATGACAACACACTTAAAAATCTAAAATTTTCAGTAGACAAACAATTTTTGATAATGCAGAAGCAACGCAATCAACACAAAACCACACAACGCAATAAAGTATTTTTTCAATATTTGTAGTAGAGATGTGTACTTTGAATTGATTTATGAAAAATTTTTAGTTATGACTCTTTGTATTTAGTGTGTTTTTAGTAAATTTTAATGTATTTTTTTAAAAACCCTTTTTCTGTTTCATAAAATTATTTCATGTATAGATATTTTTAAGCAGCAAAACGAATTAATTGGTTTTTTGTTCGCTTTGAAAAATCATAAAATGAACAATATTTTGGAAAAATTCAGTTTTCGAAAAAATTATTTAGTTGTTTCTTTTTAGCACAAATGCTTTAGTATTTTGCTAAGTCTGACTAATTTAGTTAATTCGTTGTTGCGATTGTTTTATGATACAATATTGAAACGTTTTGTAATGAAATTTTTTTGTTAAATTATTTTTTATTTATTTTTTTGTTAAATTATTTTGTTTGTAATTTTTTTTATGAGTTTAATTTGGTTTGTATTTGTATGTTTGTTAATTTGTTGTTATTATTGAAACATCATATACAAAATTATGTTAAGAGTAATTAAGGTCTATATATATATATATATATATAAAAGTGTTTTAAACATGTTTTCGGAATTGTGAAAATATTTATTGGAATGGTTTCTCATCAAAAATTTTGTTTTTGAATTTAAAAAAAATAATTAATTAATTTGATTAATTAACGGGTTACTGAAGTACTTTCGACATTTAAGCACTCACATAAATGTGTGTCTGAAAGGGTTAAACAGTCTATATTTGACTGATTCGTCTTGTAACCGGATCTTACTCCGGTTGTTTTGGCGATTTGGCGTCCATTAAGTTCCGTTGACCGTCCTGATCGCGCTCTCCAGATTTGGTATCCGCTCTCTGTGCGCTGCTGCGGTCCACCTGTTTTCCATTTGTTTTCACTTATTCACACCTATCGGTTCCGTATTTGTATTTATTCGTAAAATAAACAAAGTATAAGCATTAAAGTTGAGCTATATAAATCGGTAAAGAATTATTTAATGTAAATAGCGAAATTTATATAAAACGAGAAGAACTAAAGTAAATTAAAAGAATTTCCACAAGTGGCGAACAAGCAACAAGCATCACGAAATAATACTCTCTCCCCCTCTCTCTTGTACACCTGTTTGGGATTGATGCGAGCAAACGTAGATACTCTTCACAAGAATTCGAATAATGAAAGTAATTAATGTATAACAAATGAATATTGCAACAAAACTAGACAATTTATAGTTTAAATCAAAACGGTAGCCGGCGGACGGAGCCAACTAAGCGAGCGTAATAGCGAAAACAACAGCAACAACCACAAATAAATATGTATGAATAAAGTACTTAAACGTTTTACTTGAAAAGTATATACACAAACATATATAAATACATACATATATATATATAAATACATACATATATATATATATTTATTTATATATATTTATTTATAATAAATATTTTTTGAATACTACTTGCTGCGTCGGAGTTGCGCAGCCGCGTTTCTAAATTGCGTCTAAGGAGGAGAAGCCGATGGCGCGGACGACAAATCGAACGTGACAATTTTAAAAGGCGACCGAGGCGGACGGACGGCAAAGCAAAGCAAACAAGTTAAACAAACAAATCAAGCAGTCTGTTACCGCGTTTATACGACAGCTCAAGTCGCTTTCAGTCAATACGCATCGACTCAATACATACCATGTTTATACGACGGTCCCAGTCGACACGCTCTCGAGCCACCTGTTTAGCGTATCGAGTCAAAGCGCTTTTTAAATGAGTTCTTAAATTTTCAAGTTGCTTCGAAAATTCGTATAAACGGTTAAATATTTTCAAAGTGCTTTGAAAATCAACTGATGGTGATGTACACTCAGTTTTTTTTAGCATTTTCAACTAAAAAACGAGCAAAACTAACAGCTAATTTTCATTCAGACGTCAAGAAAATAGGAAAAACTAAAATATAAAAGCATTCTTTTTAAACCGTCTGCAGTCAATTCGCTTCTGAAATCAATGTATAAATACCTGGCTCGAAAGCATATCGAGTCAATGCGAATCGATTGGACCGTCGTATAGACATGGTATGTCATCCGCAACTCGGACCAGAGAGTGAAGGCTTGATTACACGTAACGAGTAGAGTGGCAAGACATCAAAATGGTACTAGGCCGAGAAAATTGGGATGGCGAGCAAAAGCGACGAGTTGTTCAAACGTATTTTCACACGTGGCGAGTCAGTTCGGTTTTACAATGCACAAAATGAACTAAGCAACTCGCGCAATTAAACTCAACCGAGGGAAAAGTGGTGTGTTACGCATTCCGCATGTTACGAGCGATTCCGCATGTGACGAGCGATTCCGCGAATCGCTGCGAAAAAGAGAAAAATATAACGGTAAAGTAGTGCTCGGCCTAGTAAACAAAATGTGATTCTAGTGACTCTCTCGCCACTCTTCTCGATCACTGACGCAATCAACAACTCGCCTTACTGTTTAGACGAAACGAGTACTCGTTCGAGTTACTGTCTCGTCACTCTACTCGTTACGTGTAATCAAGCCTTGAGAACGTGCATTCACGAGCTGCAGCAATCGAAGCGGCACGGAGCGAATTCACGCTGGTTGTTGAACTTTGCAGCCAGAAAGTCGCTTGAGCAGCTGTTAAATGAGAAACGAATCGAGTTGCCGCATATCGTAAATGCCGCAAATAGGGAAATGGCTAAAGCGCAAGCGGCAAGTTGGTGACACACACATACGAATGGTTCAATGGTTCAAAGCGTCAAACGAAGCAATTAAAGCCACAATTTTTCTTGATTTGTTAATTTATATTGTTTTGTATTTAAATCACAGCAACCGAAAATTTGTACATTTACATCAAAAAGACATGTTTTTGGCTTCTTTGGCGCTTCAATGTTATCGAACGTAGCTGTTGAAAATATCATATTTGTTAATATTTTTTCTCGCATGAAATTTTAAGTAATATTAAAAAAAAAATAATAATAATAGTAATAAAAATTCCAATAATGCATACAATTAAAGTAACAATAAAAATACTCATTCATGTGAATATGATTTATGGCACCCCAAAATTTCACACAAGTCTCGGTCTGCTGCAGTGGTAATTTTTGCTTAAAAAACTACGTTTGTGGTTTTTAATGCTGTTTGGCCTGATTTTGGCGTTTTAGACCGTGCGACAGCAATTTTGACACGTGTGGCAGGTATCAGTCAGTGCGACCCACAGAATCTTATTGCGAATTTTGGTGGGCGTATGTATGAGAAAAATCCCTTTTGAGGAAGTCCTTCCCTCCAATTTATTGGCGTTATTTTTCAATTACTATTCTTTGCATGTTTGTGTTTTATATTTTACTTGTATTTATTTTATATTTATAATTATTTATTTATTTATACTTACTTATATAGTTATGTTATGCTTATACATAATTCGGTCTGGTTATAAATAAATTAATATGTTTTGTTAGTATTAAATCTAAACAGAAACATTTTTAGAATTTTTAGATTTTGATATATTGTTCCTTGCATCTATTTTTAAATTTTACTGCCAGTTGGATTCACATAAAAATGATATTTAATGTTTGTATTTGTTTTCTCGGTTTTGTGGTTTAATTTTATTGATTTTGTTTTTCAGTTTTTATTTGTCTTTTGTGACAAATAAATAAAATATTTGTAAAATAAATTGAAACTTTTTCGGTTTTTTTTTTTAATTGTACTGTGTAAATATGCATTTTTAATTTTTAAAATCATATTCTGTTATTTTTATATTTCAGTATTTATGTCTATTTTCCAAATTCGACTGTTATTGGTTAGTCTTTTTGCTGGGTAAATAGTATCAGGTGTACAACTTTGCTTCCGCCGTTTTTTTTCCAAAATTAAAAGCTTTATTGCGAAAAAGTGCTTACAGATGTATTATTCAAAGTATTATCCGTCGCTAGCGACAACTTTCTCCCATCTTTCCGGCAATTTTCGGATCCCGGCTCGAAAAAAGGAGTCCTCTTTTGACGCTTTCCATGAAGCAATCCATTTCTCCAATTCTTCGAAGGATTGAAAATGTTGATCTGCCAGGCCGTGTGCCATCGAACGGAATAGGTGGAAGTCAGAAGGGGCGACATCTGGGGAATACGGCGGGTGGGGCAAGACTTCCCATTTCAGCGTTTCCAGGTACTTTTTGACCACTTTTGCGACGTGAGGCCGAGCATTGTTGTGTTGGAGGATGACTTTGTCATGTCGCTCTTGATATTGTGGCCGTTTTTCTTTTAGCGCGCGACTAAGGCGCATCAGTTGCGTTCGGTAGCGATCTCCTGTGATGGTTTCACCCGGTTTTAAGAGCTCGTAGTAAATCACACCGAGCTGATCCCACCAAATACAAATCATAACCTTGGCGCCGTGAATATTCGGTTTTGCCGTCGACGAAGAAGCATTCCCGGGCTTTCCCCATGATTTTCTGCGTTTAGGATTATCGTATCGAATCCACTTTTCATCACCGGTTACGATTCGATGTAAAAACCCCTTACGATTTTGTCTTTGAAGCAGTTGCTCACATACAAATAGACGGCGCTCGATGTCCCTCGGTTTCAACTCGTACGGCACCCAGTTTCCTTCTTTCTGAATCATGCCCAGGGCCTTGAGACGTTTTGAAATGGCTTGCTGACTCACTCCCAACGATTCGGCAAGCTCTTCTTGGGTTTGGCACGAATCTTCATCAAGCAATGCTTCTAGTTGTTCATCTTTGAAGGTTTTTTCTCTTCCACCACCATGTTTGTCTTCGACATCGAAATCACCATTTTTAAAACGTTGAAACCACTCCCGACACGTTCTTTCACTCAGAGCAGCATCACCGTAAGTTTCTGAGAGCATTCGATGCGCTTCAGCTGCATTTTTTTGCGAATTGTAACAGAAAAGTAAAACTTCCCGCAAATGGCGAGAATTGGGCACATAAACGGACATTTTCGAGCGTGAATAATACGAAAACAAGAACAACTGTCACTGAAACGGCGATGACAATTCGTTAGGCACTGTCCACACTCACTTTAAAGGCATTACCATCTATGTATTTCAACCAGCCTCAGCCGGTACAGCCACCTATCGGAAAACGGCGGAAGCAAAGTTGTACACCTGATAATACAGTATAATCTCGATAATCCGGACAATTAAAAACCAAACACTGGTGTCCGGATTACAGAGTCTACAATAGAAATTGAGTGTCCGGATTACAGAGTCTACAATAGAAATTGAGTGTCCGGATTACAGAGTCTACAATAGAAATTGAGTGTCCGGATTACCGCGTTGTCCGTATTAGCGAGTGTCCGAATTATCGAGATTATACTGTATTAACTTTTTTTAAATGTATTTTTGTGTAGATATTCACTTGAATTTTTGTTTTGGGATATTTTCTAAAATTTTTAATGTCCATTTTTTTTTTCGTTTATTTATTGAATATTTTTAAATTATTGAATACTAGCTGACCCCGCACGACATTTGTTGTTTTTTTATAATGAAATACGCGAGATGGCGAATCAATGGCATGACATCAAAAAGACATGTTTTTGGCTTCTTTGGCGCTTCAATGTTATCGAACGTAGCTGTTGAAAATATTTGTTAGTATTTTTTCTCGCATGAAAATTTAAGTAATATTAAAAAAAATAATAATAATAATAGTAATAAAAATTCCAATAATGCATACAATTAAAGTAACAATAAAAATACTCATTCATGTGAATATGATTTATGGCACCCCAAAATTCCACACAAGTCTCGGTCTGCTTCAGTGGTAATTTTTGCTTAAAAAACAGAATCTTATCGCGAATTTTGGTGGGCGTATGTATGAGAAAAATCCCTTTTGAGGAAGTCCTTCCCTCCAATTTATTGGCGTTATTTTTCAATTATTATTCTTTGCATGTTTGTATTTTATATTTTACTTGTATTTATTTTATATTTATAATTATTTATTTATTTATACTTACTTATATAGTTATATTATGCTTATACATAATTCGGTCTGGTTATAAATAAATTAATATGTTTTGTTAGTATTAAATCTAAACAGAAACATTTTTAGAATTTTTAAATTTTACTGCCATTTGGATTCACATAAAAATGATATTTAATGTTTGTATTTGTTTTCTCGGTTTTGTGGTTTAATTTTATTGATTTTGTTTTTCAGTTTTTATTTGTCTTTTGTGACAAATAAATAAAATATTTGTAAAATAAATTGAAACTTTTTCGGTTTTTTTTAATTGTACTGTGTAAATATGCATTTTTTAATTTTTAAAATCATATTCTGTTATTTTTATATTTCAGTATTTATGTCTATTTTCCAAATTCGACTGTTATTGGTTAGTCTTTTTGCTGGGTAAATAGTAATACAGTATAATCTCGATAATCCGGACCAGAGAACGGCGCGAGTGCACCGCAACAATAAGTACACCGCATACATACTCTGTATTTTGTATACTCGTTCATTTGCTGAGAGATTCATGCGATCATAACATACTCAATACTTTTCGGTCTCGTCATATTTCTACTATATAAAAGCAATGAGCGCAAAAAACAGTACCAGTAAATACCGTAACCAGCATGAGCGAAATTTTTAGTAATGTGCGTTTTCGCACTCAAGCTTTTTTTCAATATTTCGTTCGGCACTTTACCTGCACGAATACCTACATAACTTCGGCTCGCGCTCGACTTGTGGGTGACGAGCAGTGTTGCCACTTCAAAAATTTTTTTTCCGACCAAATTAAAAATTTGCGTTATCTTTAAAGTAATTTTTATATTACAATTTCATTTTTTAATCAATTAATGAAAAGATATTTACATCACAAAACGGACCGAAATTCATTTAAGCAGACCAACGGACCAAAAATCTGACCAATTTTGGTCCGAAAAGACCAAAAGCGGCAACTCTGGTGACGAGCCTACTCATCTTCTACACATAGTGCGTATATGCATCTGTACATATACATATTATTTATGTGCACACGAAGTACGATAACTACTCATACTTGTCATCGTACTCGTCGGGTACGATTGCCGAATGTGAAAACAAAAATTTACGAAGCAAAGTAAAGCAGATACCGCGAACTCATATGCTTGAGTGTGCTAATAGCTCAAACGCAGCAATACTCAAATCGGCATGGGTATGGTAAATACTCATACAAAATCAATGCGGTGGCGATCACACCGCAACCGCTTTTAAGGCGAGTATACTCAGAGTCATAAAAATAGGCACTCGTGCAGTTCTCTGATCCGGACAATTAAAAACCAAACACTGGTGTCCGGATTACAGAGTCTACAATAGAAATTGAGTGTCCGGATTACAGAGTCTACAATAGAAATTGAGTGTCCGGATTACAGAGTCTACAATAGAAATTGAGTGTCCGGATTACCGCGTTGTCCGTATTAGCGAGTGTCCGAATTATCGAGATTATACTGTATTAACTTTTTTTAAATGTATTTTTGTGTAGATATTCACTTGAATTTTTGTTTTGGGATATTTTCTAAAATTTTTAATGTCCATATTTTTTTTTCGTTTATTTATTGAATATTTTTAAATTATTGAATACTAGCTGACCCGGCGAACTTCGTCCCGCACGACATTTGTTGTTTTTTATAATGAAATACGCGAGATGGCGAATCAATGGCGATGTGGCAAATAGCAAATTGACGAAGAAAACCAACTAAAGGAAGAGGAGGGAGCTACTGATTAACGCAATCGAGGCCCTCAAATAAGCAAATGTTGCTGCTAAGTTTCAGTAAAGAAATGGATAGCGCTTGAACCATATTTAAGTTATATTGGCAGGGCCACGGTCCCTTATTCAATATCCGCACAATGCCCTCTGTCGAAGGAGAAAATGGTAGGTTCGTACTAAGTGTCATTGCTGAGCGACTTATAGTTCAGCGAAATATAGGGTGTTTTTTTTAGAGGTTTGTTTTTCGAATAGAGATAAAACTGGTATTTTGTGGTCAAATCTGGCAACTCTAATGTCATTTATGTTCAGTTTGGTTTGCCATTTCATCATGAACAGGTTGACAAAAGAACAACGCTTGCAAATCGTGCAAATTTATTTCGAAAATAATGGTTCAGTTCGCGAAGTTTACCGCAAGCTCCGTCCATTTTATGGTCGACATAATCGTCCATCAGAGCAATTAATTCGGTTAACCATGGGTCGTTTTCGCACTACGTTTACTCTATGTGATAATACGCATCCGCAGAGACGTCGAACAGTGCGCACCGAAGAAACAATTGCCGCTGTAGAGCAAAATGTTGAAGAGGACCCGAATGAATCGATTCGCCACCGTGCACAGTAATTGGAGCTTTGTCCATCAACTTTATGGAAGATTTTGCGCAACATGAATGTGGATGAGTTGTGGTTCCAACAAGACGGCGCTACATGCCACACAGCGCACGTCACAATCGATTTATTGAAGGAAACATTCGATGAGCGCATAATTTCGCGGAATGGACCTGTCAATTGGCCACCAAGATCGTGTGATTTGACACCATTGGATTATTTTCTTTGGGGATATGTGAAGTCGCTCGTCTACGCCAACAAACCAGAAACGTTAGGGGACTTGGAAGCCAACATTCGTGGCGTTATTGCCGACATACGGCCCCAAATGCTCGAAAAAGTGGTTGAAAATTGGACCTGTAGAATTGGCTTTATTCGAGCCAGCCGCGGCGGCCACATGCCCGAAATCATATTTAAACATTAATGGCATAAAATTATCCTTCCAATAAAGCCAAATTGATGGACATTAAAACGATTTTCTTGTGTTTTATTTCAATTCGAAGTTCTATACCTCTAAAAAAAACACCCTATATTTAGGTCACAACAAATGTGCCACGCCCCTTGTCCAACGCTTATAAAAACTTACCAGTAGAATGGCCCATCTATGGGACGACGCACACTGGGGTAATTCATGCCGATTTTGGCGATTAATTCACCCGGACTATTTAGACATGAAAAAACTATTAGGTTTAGTTAATTATACATAAAGAAGAAAAAAATAAATGTATTTGAACATACTTTAGGGAATTTTTTTTTTTATGACCAAAAATGCAAAATTGTTACAAAAGGGTATTGAACAGAATTCCTCGCTTATTTATTAATTACTATCGGAATCATCATCGTATTCACCCACGCTTTTACCTTCGCATCCATCGTTATCAGCATCACCATCATTGTTCATATCATCGCGTTCTTCTTCCGCAATTATCAACAAATCCAATGCTTCCCTTGGCATGCGCGTAACTGCTTTATGCGGCAATTTCGTTTCTGTCGATATAATGGGATCAGAACTTATAAGCAGTCTATTTAGAACGTCTTCGTTGGTTTTTTCTCGGCTACTTTTTCGAGAAAAATATTCCTTGAAAGTCTTAAAATCTTTATTTCTCGCTTCCTGCGCTTCTCCAGATAATTCACCGATTCGCAACAAGGCGTGAGCTATGACCTCTGGTCCATTACTTAAATGTTTATGAACAATCGTAGGCATGTTATACCAGGGATAGTACTCAACGAAAGATTTGGCACAATTTAAGGCAAAGAGTTGGTCATTATGTAATAAAGACTTTGACGAGTATACCAAATAACATTGGATTTCGTTCCTACATGAAAACAATCACCTTTTTTAATATCTTGAAAAAGTAGTAATTTGCAGTTACCCTATACCAAATTAGTTTAATGCACATCACTGCGGTTATTTCAATCGATTACACATAATACAACAAATAACAATGCCCAATACTGCAACTTCTGATAAATAAGGTCAGTTGACCTAGTTTTGCACACACCCTACAACAAAGACGAATGAAATGATCTAAGATATCGAAATTTTATTTGGTTCTGCATCATTTGAGATGATTTTGTATTAGGGGTATTCTCGATGTCTTGCAAAACCCTTGCACATTGCAGAAGTTGCAGATTATGCAGACTTTTGCAATTTGTGCAATGATACAAAAACAAAATACAAGGGAAAAACGTTTTGCAATTCGTGCAAGGTGTACAACAGTGATACCCATGTTTTATATGAGGGTGCAAACGTGCGTCAGCTGGTTGTCAAAAAATTCGTTCATTTTATTTCGTGTGCGCAAGCGTAAATTCTTCACACAAATTTGGTTTTATTTCCTTTTATATAAACATTTTGAATTTTTCAGTTAAAAACGAAAATTGGTTTCAATTATTACCATCTTCCAGAAGAATATTAAGGGCAGCATTTGCAATAAGAAAATTCAACATTTTTTTGTTTTCACTGGTCCGCCACGTTGTTTGCAATATTTTTATTTTGGTGCGCTCTCGCAGTATTGCAAGTTAGGGTCTTGCAAGTTTGCATTTTCACAAATTTTGCAACGCTGCAAGACTGCGAGAATAAACCAAATTATTTGCAAAAATTAATACCATTCTCATGCAGAATTTGAAATGCAGCACTTTCAATCAAGAAATCAACAATTTTTGAATTTTCGACTGTTCGCGGCATTTTTACAATATTTGAATTTTTGGGTGTTCTCGAAGTCTGGCACTTTTCAGGGTTGCAAATATCAGTTTCTGCAAGTTTTGCAATGTTGCAAGACATCGAGAATACCCCTACTGTGTTTCATAAATATCTTAAAAACCAAAAATACTTACGTGTCGCGATATCCCGCCTTATATGTCGCCTAATATGCTAGCTAATATAAATCTAATATGCCGGCCCCCCGTAATGTAGGGTAAAAAGCATAAAGCAATACTAAAAACCATACATAAACAAAAGTAACATAAAACATTTCGCTTGTTGCTTTTCTCATATTTTTTGCATTTACATTTATTTCTTGTCTTTCCTTTCACGGACCGACTGCATATTTTGCCAAGACTTCACATACAAAAATCGAAATGCTGCAAAAGTGCGCAACAATAGCGCAACTTTTTTTTCATAGAAAGTTGCTAGAATATCCACAGATTACGATTATGACAATATTTTAGGTGAACATCACTGAACAAACAACTATATGTCTATGAATAGGGTCAAAATAAGGCAATTTGTAAGCTTTTTTTTAAAAAAATAACAAAAATATTTACGAACACTTAAAAAAAAAAATTAGTATTTTAATACTTAAATACCTGAACAAGAAGCCTCCATCATAACTTTGATGCTACTTTAAAAACTTGTAAAACAAATATGATTTAAATAATTGAAAAATTCACGTTTCACGCTGTGCGCACGCCAAATGAAAAGAAATGTCAACTTTTAGAGTGCTTTGCGGGAAAACGGTAAACTATTTTGCAACAACTCTTTCACGTAGTGATGCAGAATTTTATCCACTTTAATCCGGTATCAAAAACATATCTGTATCTTTATTTTTCGTTTTTGAATTAATCGCCACTTTACTTCTATATTTCCCCAGTGTGCGACGGGGCACTAAATTTTAGTGTTGTACGACTAAAAATTTCAAAGATATTCTCTATTAAACATTTGGTTTGTATGGGCAGTGCCACGCCCTCTTGTTCAATACCCTCATCATTCCCTCTGTCGAAAGATATGAATAAATGCTAGGTTCGTACTTAATTTCATTGCTGTGCGACCTATAGTTCAGCTGAATATTTGAATCACAAAAAATGTGCCACGCCCCTTGCCCAACGCCCATCAAATCCTACCAGTAGAATGACTCATCTGTGTGGCGACGGGGTACTCAATTTCAGTGTTGTGCGACTTACAATTCCAAAGCAATTCCATATAAAAGATTTGAGTTGTATGGGCGGAGCCACGCCCTCTTGTTAAATACCCGCCTCATTCCCTCTGCCGAAAGATATGACTAAATGGTAGGTTCGTACCAAGTTTCATTGATGTGCGACTTACAGTTCTGCTGAAATGTTGGGTCAAACAAATGTGCCACGCCCCTTGTCCAACCCCCATCAAATTTTAACAATAGAATGACACTTCTATGGGACGATTTCGTACCAAATTTCAATGCTGTGCGGCTTACAATTCCATATAAAAGATTTGAGTTGTATGGGCGGAGCCACGCCCTCTTGTTAAATACCCGCCCCATTCCCTCTGTCGAAAGATATGACTAAATGGTAGGTTCGTACCAAGTTTCATTGATGTGCGACTTACAGTTCTGCTGAAATGTTGGGTCATAAAAAATGTGCCACGCCCCTTGTTCAACGCCCATAAAATCTTAACAGTAGAATGACACATCTATGAAACGACGGTACACCAAATTTCAATGCTGTGCGACTAATATTTCGGAAGCTATTCCATTTAAAAGATTTGAGTTGTATGGGCGGTGCCACACCCCCTTGTTCAATACCCACCCCATTCCCTCGGGCGAAGGACATCACTAAATAGTAAGTTCGTACCAAATTTAATTGATGTGTGACTTCTGGTTCCGAAGTTATTGTCTAAAAATGTATTCTTGTGGTGCCACGCCCCGTTTTCCCGACTTTTCTTTTTTCCTAAACCTTCACGTAACAATTTCAAACAAACCCGCCGAAGGAAGTATCCAAGTTGGTCCAGTCGTTTTCAAGTTTTAAGCAGCCGAACGAACCACGATTCATTTTTATATACAGTGTAATCTGGGTGGAGTGAACCCCCGATGCTACGAACACCCCGATAGAGTGAACATCAAAATGTTTACATTGAGTACTCTATAGAGTGAACAATTCTGAATCTCTTTAGAGTGAACACAATTTAAAATAAATTACTTCAGTAACGTCAAGTTACTGCCAACCAGAATTTCGGGCTGTTGAAGAGAACAACTCTTAGAAAAGGCATTGTACAATTGGTTTGTGCGGCAGCGCCAGAACAATTTTCCTGTCAGTGGGGATATGTTAAAAGAAAAAGCAAAGAAATTACATGCTGATATTAATGAAAAGGAAGGCGGTTTTAACGCCAGTCGTGGATGGCTAGCCGGATTTAAATCACGCTGTGGAATTCGTCTGTTAAAAGTGTGCGGCGAGAAATTGTCTTCAGATAGCCCGGCTGAACCGTTTAAACAAAAGCTCAATAGTACGATTTGTGAGGTACAAATTTATAAAAGCCAAATTTACAACGCGGACGAGAGTGGACTATTTTTGAAGATGCTACCCGAAAGAACTTGTAACCAGTGCAGAAAAACGGCTCCAGGCAGGAAATTAGAAAAAGCCAGAGTTACAATTCTTGCATGCGCAAACGCAACTGGACAAACCACGCTCTTTCAAATCTTTCAACATTCCGGTGGACTACCGACATTCAAAAAATGCATAGATGACAGCAGAAATTTTTAAAGAATGGTTTTAAAAGTGTTTTGTTCCACAGGGGAATTTAAAAAAAGAAAGGCTAAATTTAAATTTTTAATAAATTTCTTTATTATCCCCTTCAAAATACTCTCCTCCTGCGTCAATAAATGTATGCCAACGTTTGATCCAATTTTCCATACATTTTTTATAGGCCGCCAAAGGTATGGCATTCAGACTACGCAGCGAAATCTCTTTTATCGCTTCTATGGTCTCAAAACGCGTTCCCCGCAATGGCAATTTGAGTTTAGGAAATAGAAAAAAGTCACACGGGGCCATGTCTGGACTGTATGGTGCTTGGTTGATGACATTGGTCGAAATTCCGACATTGGCCAAAAATTCCGAAATAATAAAGGCTGTTTTTAAATGAAATTCAGCTTTTTTGGCACCAGCCGAGAAGCGACGCGTTTCATGCCCAAAATATCAGTTAATATGTGTTCGGCTGATCCAAATGAGATGCTCAACAACACAGCAATCTCTCTAATCGATACACAACGATTTTCCAACACGATTTGCTTCGCCGATTCGATTTTTTCTTCGGTAACAGACGTTGATGGCCGTCCAGGGATGTCATCGTGCTCTTCGGGATGCCATTCGTATGCTCGTGTTTTCGACATACACGCTTCACCATACGCCTTTTGTTACATTTTCAACGAATCGGCACACGAAAGTTAATTTTTAACACAAAATTTTTGGCACGCGTGTTGTTCCAATTCTTCATCCATTATAAAAATCGCCACACATCAATTTTTCGACTTCTTCGTATAGACGCCAATCGAATACTAATCTTACAATATGCGTCAAAATTTGACAGAACAGCAATAAAAGTATTCCCAACGTTGAGAAAATAAATTCCAAATTACCGTTCTTTTTTGATCGTAAGGTATACTCGTAAGTACGTAATGGTGAACAGAAAAACTCAATCTGGATATAGTGAACAATCTGGATTCTATGAACTGGCCTTGCATTAATTAGTTCACTCCACCCAGATTACACTGTATATAGATTTAATATTTCACCATTGCGCTAATGCTGAACATTTTAGACTAAACATTAAGAAGTGTGTTAAAAAAATTGCTGCGAGCAAAAACTGAATTTTGCCGCACGGTGAATAATATTTGCTGTATACTTATTTTCCAGCCTTTCAGCCTTAGCTTAAGCGTGTACGGAGACGCAGTGCGCGCAGGCAACACAGTTCAGTTTTTTGTAAATAATGCAGTATCATATAAGAGCGTACATAGCGACACAACCGCGTGCGGAGCAGGACGTTCACAGTTTAATCTGTGCTGCGCTGCTCTGTGCTGTGCTGCGTGGCCTGCGCCTCCGTATACGCTCAGGCTTAGTGTATTTTGGTGCGCGTATCTGGCTGTTTTTTGGCTCTCGCTGCGTTTTGAAACGCGTTTTTGTTACGCCGTTCGGCACACTTTTACGAACGTGTGCATGTCTATAAACACATCCCTACAAGACGTGGCTGACCGAAACTCCACTACATCCATAACATTTTTTCAATTTACCAATACATTCGCATGAAATTTGGCCCATATGAGACAAAATATTGCTGTAATATTCTCTTTCAATAAAAATGAAGCAAACTGCACCAGCATGTGTAAGAATGAAACAATAAACGAAGCATTGTGAACTTGTCATCAGAGTGCTTTGAAATTGACCTGCTGAGATGATCGCTTATACACGCATGTGTAAGAAGAAGAAGCACCTGCTGACAAGAACTCGCATCGGAGTTAATATAACACTGTGCGTGAAATTTACCCTCAAAAATTTAGACATGGGGGGGACCTACTGGGTGAGTTTTCTATAGGTATACTGAGTTGAGATCCACCAGCCGTTTGGTAAGATTGGCTCTAGTTTATGAGAAACCTGGATTCGCGAGTCGCATTTGACTCGCGGCCGCACGCATTAGCCAGCTGAGCTACGTAGCTACGGCAAGCGCTGGCTCTTAATCATTTATATTAACTTCGATGCGAGTTCTTGTCAGCAGTTGCTTCTATTGTTGTCTCATTCTTACACATGCGTGTATAAGCAATTAATGTTTCTATGGTTGTCAAATTGTTTGTTTCAGTTTAAATGAAAGGCAAATTGCAGCAATATTTTGTCTCATATGGGCCAAATTTCATGCAAATGTATTGGTAAATTGAAAAAATGTTATGAATGTAGTGGAGTTTCGGTCAACCACGTCTTGTAGGGCAATCAGTTCGATTCAGTCATACTGTCGTATAAGTATCAGTGTTGTTGTTATCAGAGATCTGCATGCGGTCATATTTGTATGACTCAATATGTATTCGAGTAAAATGCGGTGCGAGACTTCGCGAGTTCAATACACCGTTGCGTTAACACCGAAAAAAAAAATGGAAATGTCAGTCAGTTGACCGGTCATGTGCCGAAATTTCTGACTGAAATGCTGATGCAAATATCGGTCACAATGTGATGTATAAATCGGTCATTCATAACCAATACTCAATATTGAAAAAATTCAGGTTTTTATTGAAATTTTTTGGAAAACCCGTTTGCTTTTACTTCTGCCTGAATTTATTTTAAATTAATTTAAATGAAATAATATAAAAAAAATTGAATTTAAAAAAATTCATTTGCGGTCCTGCTTGGATGATCCCATATTGTCGCAATCGAAGGCGTTTGCTTAGCGCGGCATCATTGGCATCGGCTTCCTTGGTCTTGCGCTTCGGTACTTGCTATGGCCCAATATTGAAGTTACTGAAAGTGCAGAATTATTTAAATATTCAAATAATATTATTTAAAGTAAATTTTAATTCGAATTCTTACCTTCATTCTGTTTTTCCTTTTTTTTTGGTGTTTGAAGCAACGGAGTATTGAACTTGGATTCGCGCGTCGCATTTGACTCGCGGCCGCACGCATTAGCCAGCTGAGCTACGTAGCTACGGCAGCCTCCGGCTCTTAATAATTATATTAACTCCGATGCGAGTTCTTGTCAGCAGGTGCTTCTTCTTCTTACACGGCGGCTGCAAGATAGCTATACAAAACTAAATATATGGAGGTTGGAATACGTATGCGTTAGAGCAGAGCAAAAACACTTTTCTTAATATGCAAAAGGTGTGTGTTAGAGTGAAACAAAAATCACACGTACACGAGAGTTTCTATCAGTTTTTTCACACCGCCTGTACAAAAATGATAGAAACTTTGTTCGGAGAGCTGACCGAAACTTCGGTCAGGCATGTCGGTCATATGACCGGTCAAATGACTAGGGACAGGACGATACCTCAGAGTATCGATACTTGTACTCATTTAAAGTTTCAGCTCTTAGTATCGAGTACCAAGTAAGTATCGAACAAAAAGTATCGATATTACTTGGTATCGCAAGTAGTTTTGGAATAAAACGCAACCTACCAGCATTTTAAAGCCTTATAAAGAAAACAAAACTCAATTATTTTCTATTTATAAAATGTCATGTTTTGTTTTTGAAATATTGTGTTTTTGAAACAGGTAGTAAATACGAAGTATTTTAGAATAAATATTTATAAATAAATAGAAATTATTTTCTATTCATAAAATGTCATGTGTGATTATGTGAAAAATTCTCTTTCTGGCAAGCTACCCAGGAAAAGCAATTTTTCTAGTCTTTTTCCTGATAAGCGGTTTCGTGTCTTCGTCATTAAAGCACCGGCCTTGGAGAACAGAGATTCGCATGGAACCGAGGTTGCCACAATTATCAAGTGATTGACAGCAATATTATACAAGTTTGGATAAATAGTTTTCATGCGTGCCCATTCTGTTAAGGGATCATTTTCCAGTGGTACGACAGCACTTGAAAGGTATTGTGAAATTTCATCGTTTTGGTCCTTCTTTTTACGTTTTTGTCCATGGACTAATTTTCTATGGTGCCTCCAAAAATCGTACGTAGTTGCTTCTTCTCCTTCATCACTATCAGGTTGTAAGATATGCTGCTCTTCGTTGTATAGGTCCTTGAGTTTTTGAATTGCGCGACCACAAGCTGCAGGATTACGAAAATGTAAGTTTTTAAATCTGGGATCTAGCAATGTCGCAATAGCTGCATGATCATTGTATTCAATGAGTCCAAATCTCTTCCGCAAATCCTTGGCCAACGTATTGCGTCTTATATTGCGTTTCAAAATTTGAAATTTCGTTTGTAAGGCAACTAATCATAGGCACAGTTTTCGAAATCGTAACATATTTCTGCCCTGATGCTTCTCTAGTTACATACTCAAAAGGCTTTAGAAGCGCAGTGAGCTGTGTAATAATATCCAGTTCAAACGGGTTTGGGATTTCTGGAGCGACTGTAGACTCCAATATAATGATAACAATCAGCCGTTTCATGTTCAAAAAGCGCTCCAACATATAGTAAACTGAGTTCCAGCGGGTTTTCACATCTGTTCAGACCCTGCACATATAAATATTATGTAAACAATGTCAAACGTTCTCACGGCAGAATTGGGCTCGATTCCCACCGCTGCAAGTGTTAATATCACGCGTCAGTGTTATCCAACATTCGGGAGTCAATGCATTTTGCATACTCAAGGTCAATTCGACAGTCAATGCATTCGACAGTCAATGCACTTTGCGCACGCAAATTCCATTCGACAGTCAATGCATTTTGCACACGCAAATTCCATTCCGCGGTCAATGCATTTGCACACTCAAATTTCACTTAGTTAATCGCAGCATAAGCAGAAGCAGCGTAATCAATATTGGGCAAGCGTGGGAATGCTAAGTCAGCAGCGAGGCCCAACGTGCCCGTAAGAACGTTTGACATTGGAAAGATTATAAAAGCCAAAAGAAATTTCTAAATAAACACAGTCAATTGGAAAACAGCCAACACTCAACACGCTTGTTTTTTGACTCAGGGCTGAATCGGTTCAAGTGCCGATTCAGACTCCAACCACCTCATCTTGAACTGGTTCAAGTGCCAAGTCAGGTTTCAACTCAATCATTCTGAATCGGTTCAAGTGCCGATTCAGACTTCAGTGGCCAATTAGTCACTGAACATTTTGGTGACCCCGACGTGATCCTTTCACGTTACACACGGGCAACAACAGTTCCCCAACATCAACAATCCATCCTCGGCAGTAAGAGACTGCCGTCACAACTTCATTCATCCTCGGCAGTAAGAGACAACTTCAGTAAGCAGAACGCAACCTTCGGATCCAGCAACAATGACGACAATGCAAGATTTAGTAGCTGAACAGTCTGAACTGGGTCAGGAAGTTCAGCAACTAATCACCAACTTCAGAAAGGACTCGAAGGACAGGAAGACAAGTCGCAAATACTACACCGAACGTATTAAGCGACTCAGTGATTTGTGGAATCAGTTTGACCACAACGACACAACCATCAGAGAAGTGCCGGGCGTAGACACAACCGATGGTTACTTCACCAAGGACTATTTCAACAACATCAAGGCGTTGGTAGAGAAGTACAGCGACATCCTCAGCAGTGAATTAAATGCACTCCAACCTCCGGTCGCTACCATCAAAGAACCGGCAGGTGTAGCATCTCTACCGAAACCACCACCATGTGAGGAACCAGATGCAAACGCATCGCGCCTGGTTCGGAAACAAATGGCCATGGGCACTTCACTGAGGCGACTCATCGCAGGCGCCAATCGTCAACCGGCTATCCAAGCGAAATCGTTCTACGAGGTCAATATCGGGAGAATCGAAAGGCTGTGGAACGAAATTGAAGCCATAAATTTCGAGCTTTTCGTGCACCAGCGATCCTGCTACAGTGGGATATGATCTTGAGAATTATGTGGAGCTTGAGGAATTGGTTCAGTCAAACCTAATTTCATTGGCCTCAAAGCTGGCTGATCACGAACAACCACAACAAGTGAGCAGCAAGTCAGACACCGCTTGCCTATCGCTTCCCAAAGTAACCATTCCAAAGTTCGACGGAAATTACTTGAAATGGGCTCAGTTCGATGATTTGTTCACGGAAATGGTCCACAAACAAAACCTTCCTGGCGCACAAAAAATGTGGTATCTCAAGGGCAGTCTGTCCGGAGAAGCAGAAGGTTTGATTCAACACCTGCCATTGACCAACGAAAATTACGAAACAGCCTGGAGGTTGCTGCAAGAGCGCTACCACAACAAGAGGATCATCGTTGGAGCAATCATCGAACGAATCCTGAATCAACCATCAATGACAGCCAATCCATCAGCGGCAGAACTAAGAACACTACACGACGTCACGCTTGAGGGACTACTGGCTCTGAAAAATCAGGGGCTAGAAACCGATTCCTGGTCTCCATTACTGCTCCATTGCCTGCTGCCTAAACTGGATAAACAAAGCCGCATGTTATACGAGCAATCGTTAACACATCCACGAGAGATCCAGTCTATTCCAGAATTTATGGCCTTCGTGGAAACCAGATTCCAGTCGTTGGAGGCAATTGGTCACAAGGAGAAGCCTAGCTCCGCAAAAACCCTCACCACAGCGGTAGACAAGCAAAAGGCGTCAATCTGCAAGGTCTGCAATAACGAATCACATCCATTATATCATTGCAAGGCATTCCTGCGATCAACACCACAAGATCGCATCAAGGCAGTTCAGCGGCTAAACCTGTGCCTGAATTGTCTGCGCATAGGACATAAGGCCACTGATTGAAGAGCTCGTCACTGCAGTAAATGTAACAAAAAACATAATACACTACTGCATCTATCCGAGCCAACCAAGGCCAGTAACCAGCCAGGTCCCAACTCCAAGCAGGAAGTGCTGGTCGAGAAAACCCACCAACAGCCTTCAGCACTGCTGACGGCATCTTCGCCAAACCAAGGGTATGTTCTGCTCAGCACCGCCATCATAAGAATAGCTACGATCCATGGTGATTTCGTCAACTGCAGAGCAATACTGGATTCTGGATCACAAGTAAATTTGATGACGGAAAGATTGGCGAAGAAACTGAACCTGCAGCTGCAGCCATCTCCATTGTGGATAGAGGGCATTGGTAGAAGTAGAAAGGATGCAAAATATAACGTGACCACAAAAATCCAGTCCCGCATCAATAACTTCAACGTGGCCCTCAGCGCTTTCGTCATGCCCCGGATCATTTCAGCCCAACCAACACAGCTCCTGAATACTTCAGACTGGCCAATTCCACGAAACATAAATTTGGCTGATCCGGACTTTTTTAAGCCAAATCACGTTGATCTATTGATTGGGGCAGAATTCTACCACAGCCTTCTGTCAATAGGTCAAATTAAATTGGCTGATGGATTGCCGAAGCTACAACCGAACACGGTTTTTGGATGGATATGCAGCGGCAAAATCAACGGTGCCGATCAGGAAGCTCTTACCTGCGGCATATGCAGCGAAAGCGACGAGGATGCATTAGACAACATACTGACTAAATTCTGGCAGCTGGATGAATTACCAGAGAACAAGGATCAATTTACGGATGCAGAAAGAAAATGCGAGGAATCATTTGCCCAACACACCAAGCGCAATCAAATGGGGCGATTTGTCGTGAAAATTCCGTTTAAGGAAGACCCAGCAGCTCTTGGCGAATCCATGCAGATGGCAACCAATCGTTTCTTCAGCCTCGAACGTCGCCTGTCAAAAGACCCAGTGATGAGAGAAATGTACATCAACTTCATGCGGGAATACGAAGATCTCGGACATATAAAACGAATCGATCGCGACGCTATATTGACTCCTCACTACGTTCTGCCGCATCACGGTGTAACCAAATTGGACAGCACAACAACAAAGTTAAGAGTTGTCTTCGATGCATCCGCAAAAACGTCAAGCGGGGTTTCACTCAACGACATCATGCACAATGGGCCAGTCGTACAAAGCGAATTAACATCCATCTTATTGCGCTTTAGAAGGTCACGATTCGTCTTCACAACGGACATGGAAAATATGTATCGTCAAATATTGATTGATCCAAGAGACGAACAATTCCAAGTCATCATCTGGAGAGAGTCAGCGCAGGACGAGTTGTGCTACTACAAACTAAAAACAGTAACATATGGAACACATATGGAATGTCTGCAGACTTTGGCAAAAGATCATGCAGTGCAGTTCCCACTCGGGGCAGCTACTCTAAGCAAGGACTTCTACGTCGATGACGGTCTGAGTAGCTCAGACAGCCTGATTGAAGCAATAGCAGCAAAAGAACAACTCATCAAGATTCTAGCGACAGCTGGTTTTAAGCCACGAAAGTGGCGCGCAAATCATGCAAGGTTACTTCAAGGCTTACCTCCCGAGGATCAAGATGTAGACCTAGACATTAGCAACGACTCACATAAGACAGTGAAAATCTTAGGTCTTACATGGCTGCCAAAATCGGATGAATTTTGCATCAAAACAAACCAGGCTGTCAATGGAAAAATAACGAAAAGGACAGTGACATCTGACTTGGCACACATTTTTGACCCATTGGGATTGATGGCTCCGGTGGTAGTTAAGGCCAAAATGTTTGTCCAACAACTGTGGCAATTAAAGCTGTCATGGGATGAAGCTCTACCAGCGGAAATGCACACTCAGTGGACTACCTTCCGCCAAAACTTAGGTGAGCTAAACAATGTGAGGGTGCCACGACACATCATGCACCACAAACAATCAAGAAACATTCAACTTCATGTGTTCACCGATGCATCCGAACGCGCCTATGGAGCCGCTGTTTACATCAGAGCAGAAATTACTGATAGAACTATCTCGGTCCAATTACTCTGCTCAAAATCACGCGTCGCCCCACTCAAAACACAGACAATACCGCGGCTCGAGTTATGCGCAGCACTGTTAGGAGCACAACTGGTGGCAAGAGTAAAAAGGGATTTGGAATATGAGCAGCATCCGATTTATATGTGGACTGATTCGGAAATAACATTGCATTGGATTAACTCGGATCCATCCAAATTCCAAACCTTCGTTGCTCACCGGGTCAGTAAAATTCAACAATTGACGCTAGTTGAACAATGGAGGCATGTCAACACCAAACACAACCCAGCTGACTTGCTATCTCGAGGTGTAGATCCACTTCACATCCAGGGGTGTACAATGTGGTTTTACGGGCCATTATTCCTTCACGGCAAGGAAGAAGGTTGGCCACAGCCATTTCGTCTGGAGCACATGATCCCTGATCAAACAGACGCAGAAGTCAAGAAAAGGGCAAACGTGCTCACTATCGCACATGAGGATGATCTGAGTAACATGGTCTACACAATACGGCATCGAAACTCCTTCGCAATGTTGCAACGAATTGTTGGCTATGTGTTGCGATTTATTAAACGTCTACAAGATAAGAGCAAACATGGTAGCATCAACCTAACACCAACCGAACTGGATGAGTCGCTGTACGTCATCATAAGAGCCATACAACTAAGCGATTTCAGTGAAGAGATGCATCAGCTATCAAATACGGGTGAAGTCAAAGGAACCAGCGCTCTCCAGGGACTGTCTCCATTTATAGACAATCGCGGCATCATCCGATTGACATCATCACATCTCACATACGACGCCAAGCATCCCATGTTGCTGCCTTATAACGATCCGATAGCAAAACTTATCATGCAACACCTTCACGAGAAAGGAGTCCATTGCTCGCCACAGGCATTGTTGGCCCAAACCAGACAACGATTTTGGCCAATAAAGGGCAAAATTATGGCTAGATCCATTGTCCAACACTGTGTGCGATGCACGCGGGCGCGTCCACAGATGTTCAACCAGATCATGGGAAACTTGCCAGCTGATAGAGTACAACTTCAGAGACCCTTTTTCAACGCGGGGGTGGATTTCTGTGGCCCGATATGGATACACTACAAAATAAGAGGCAAAAGGCCATGCAAGGCTTACATTGCAGTCTTCTGCTGCTTTGCTACAAAAGCAGTGCATCTGGAAGTCGTCAGCGATCTTACAACAGACGCATTCATCGGCGCACTTAATCGTTTCACGTCAAGAAGAGGCCGTTGTCAGAACTTATATTGTGATAACGCAACCAATTTTGTGGGTGCAAAAAACCAACTGGAAGAATTGGTTGAAAGCATTCACAGCAAAGATGCCCAAGATAGCATAATGCGGTCAGGTGCAGCCCAAGGAATTACATTCCACTTCATCCCCCCGAGAGCACCACACTTCGGAGGGCTGTGGGAAGCGGCTGTCAAGTCTGCAAAATATCTCTTGGTGCGAACAATTGGTACCTCCTCGCTAACATATGAGGAACTGGAGACCGTGGTAACTCAAATCGAGAGCATGTTGAACTCTAGACCACTAACACCCTTGTCATCAAATCCTAATGACCTGTCAGCACTCACACCGGGACACTTCTTAATAGGAGAACCATTGACAGCGATTCCAAGTAGTTCAACAACGACAACCAAAACATCGCTTTTGACCAGATGGAAGTTGGTCAACCATTTAAAAGAGGAGTTCTGGTCAAGGTGGTCCAAGGAGTACCTCAATGAGTTACAACATCGTACTAAATGGAAAACGCAATCACCTGATATCTCTAATGGAATGCTGGTAATTATAAAGGAAGATAATGCGCCTCCTCTGCAATGGCCACTAGGCAGAGTCGTCCGGTGCTATCCTGGCAATGATGGGAAAATCAGAGTTGTTGACATCAAAACCAAAACTGGTGTCTGCAAGCGGCCCATCCATCGGTTAGCACCATTACTGAAGGAGCAAGAGGTATCAGTGGACGGCAATTCTGAGACCAACAACGGACCAACGCCGCAGAAACGAAGCCGACACAGTGCATCACCATAAAACATAGCAACAAGGCAACTCCTCCACCACGACCACTTGATCGAGTTCGTCCACAAGCTGACCGTCATCCGAGCTGGGAAATAGACATCGAGTGTTGACCATATGTCAACGGGGGGAGGATGTTCAGACCCTGCACATATAAATATTATGTAAACAATGTCAAACGTTCTCACGGCAGAATTGGGCTCGATTCCCACCGCTGCAAGTGTTAATATCACGCGTCAGTGTTATCCAACATTCGGGAGTCAATGCATTTTGCATACTCAAGGTCAATTCGACAGTCAATGCATTCGACAGTCAATGCACTTTGCGCACGCAAATTCCATTCGACAGTCAATGCATTTTGCACACGCAAATTCCATTCCGCGGTCAATGCATTTGCACACTCAAATTTCACTTAGTTAATCGCAGCATAAGCAGAAGCAGCGTAATCAATATTGGGCAAGCGTGGGAATGCTAAGTCAGCAGCGAGGCCCAACGTGCCCGTAAGAACGTTTGACATTGGAAAGATTATAAAAGCCAAAAGAAATTTCTAAATAAACACAGTCAATTGGAAAACAGCCACCACTCAACACGCTTGTTTTTTGACTCAGGGCTGAATCGGTTCAAGTGCCGATTCAGACTCCAACCACCTCATCCTGAACTGGTTCAAGTGCCAAGTCAGGTTTCAACTCAATCATTCTGAATCGGTTCAAGTGCCGATTCAGACTTCAGTGGCAAATTAGTCACTGAACAACATCTAATACAAGTTTAAGAAGAGGTTTCTCCGCTATATTGTTTTCTAATTGCACCTTACGAAGTTTATCAGATTGAACTACGCTATTTTTGAACCAAAGCACTATATTTCTTACTTTTGATATACTATCACGGACGGCAGGAATCTTAAACTACATAAATTAATAGTGTGCGCAAAACAGGGGAGATGCTTCGCCTCACCAAATGAGTTTTTTATTGTTGCAATCAAAGCGCTACCATTATCAGTAACCACAGCTCGTACCTGATGCGTAGAAATGTTCCAGTTGCCCATTATATCATTCAGATTAGTAGAAATATAGTCCGCGGTGTGATTGTGTTGGAGTTCTTTTGTGGCTACATAGCAAATTGCAAGCTTATTATTATCCAAATAGTGTGCAGTCACTCCTAAGAAACTTTTTTCATTCATGGTTTCAGTCCAAATATCCAGGGTTAAACACACTTGCTTAATAGTAGTAAATTTATTCTTATAAATTTGGGATATATATGTGAACTTTTCGTCTAATTTTGATTTAAGATACTTAGCCGTTGGTACTTTAAAGTTGGGATTGACTTCTTTCATCAACTTCAGAAACCCTTCACCTTCGACAACAGTAAACGGCCTCATATCTTTGCAAATAAAGAATAGCAAAGCTTGAACCGATTTTGCGTACTTGACACCTCCTTCTGAAAAAGTGAAATGGGAAAAAATATTTAGCAAATATTACAACTACTTCTAAACCTCGACATGTACCTCGATATGCAGCAATTTGCATGAAACGATCTTTTATGGAAGTTGAAGTTCCAGCAACCGGTGCATCGGAAGTCTTCGGCCCATCGCAACTATCCACATAGCTTTCAGTGGATTTGTTGCAGGAATTTCTGTAATAAAATAAAAGATTATAAATAACCTAAATTGCAGCAAAGTAAAATTGGGTTCACCTTAATTCAATTCCATGCACTTTCAGGTGTTTGTGCAAATTTGAAGTATTTCCGCAATACTTCACCACTTTAGAGCATTGCTTGCAGGTTGCTATTGATTCATCTCTTTTTTCGAAATATTTCCACACTTTTGATATCGTTGGAGACATTTCTCAGCGCAATTCTTTTCCTTTTTTAAATTTGTCGATCTTACGCTCACGAATAACAAGTTAAAATTTAAAAACTAAAACAATGTTGCCAACCCCGTAAGTGTTGGAAAGTGTTGCCTATTTTTCAATAAGTTCCCAAATTACCAATAAATTGGATATTTGCCAGTACGTTGGAAAAGGGTATCGAAAGAAAGTATCGATAAATATACTTGCTATTTTTTGAAATTGTATCGATACCAAAAGTACTCACATTTCGAGGGAAAGTATCGATACTTTACTTGTATTTACTTGTATCGTCCTATCCCTACAAATGACCGTCACTGTTCTTGTAGGGATGTCTCTTAGTTTTTTTAGATTGATTTGTTCAAGCTTTGAGAATGCATTTAAAGTGAAGTAGAGTTACTCATACGCCTCGTATGCCACATGACGAGTTTACTACAAATGAGCAGTAGCGGCTTAACGGGGGGGGGGGGGGGGGGGGCGCGGCGGAGGGGCGGATCGCCCCGGGCTGCGGAGGGCCCCGAGAGAAGCTTGTATATAAAAATTTAAAGTTTTTCAAAACTGAAACTTGTAAAAAACTACTTGCGCTCCACAATGGTTGTTGAAAGGTTGTTTGTCACTTTTATCAATTGAAAGAGACACAGTATCGACAATTGACTTTGAAATTGCAATAAAAAATTCGGTTCAATAAAAGCAAGAAAACATCCTTTCTAAATAACAATTGTTTGCAAATTTTCAAAAAATTGTCCCTCGAAGATTGCAATATTTAATTTTTAACTTAAAATTTTGTGCAAAGTATGCAAATACAAAATTCTAAGTTAAAAATTAAATAGCGCAATCTTAGAGTTTGCTTGTAAACTAGTGCGAATTACGCAATTACTTAACCTCATTAAACTTTGTAGACGTCAAACAAATTTACAGGTATTATTATTATTTTTATAATTATTGGTTGGATAACAACACATCGTCCCGGAAATCCGGTTTTCTTTTTTGATAGACTCTTTTACGAAAGCAATTCTATGCTCCTTGTAAGTAAGCTACTACTACTGGGTTTTATAAAATATTTCTGTACATTTCTGAACTACTCGACACGAAAAATGCACCTAAAAATAAAAGTGTTTTCTAGACTGGAACTTTGAAATAGAATAAAATTTAGATGTATGAATCTACAGACTGAAATCCAAATCATGTATGTTTTCCCTACCTAACATATTTTGGTCCTGAAACTTCAAAATTGAAAATTTAGTTAAAAAGATGTCTTTCATTTGATACCCATATTTCCATCATTGCACAACCGCACATATTTAAAAAAATATTTAAAATGTGTATGTCCTTAAAATTTTAAAGTTTTTTAAAAAGGATTTTGGGCCAGAAAATGAAAAACTGACTATGCCAGATTACTATAAATTATCTCTAGTTTCACGTCTCTATCCAAATTTGGATGGGTCTCGGCAAAAAAAAATTTTTTCGCACAGTGTAATAAATGTAAAGTTGGTGTTTTTACTCACTGCATCATAACTTTGTCATTTTATTTTTATTTATTTTTATTTAAAGGAAGCTGGTTGTACATGTAAGACTGATTGTCTTTTAAGCACATCATGTATGAATAAATTGTTAGTAACATTTCAATTTTCTTATATACAAAACTTGATATGTTAAACTTAATATACTAAACTAATCTAAACTAATAACATAATCTCAAACTTAGTAAGATAATAGGATAGTAATTGGAGCAAGGAAATATAGAAAACAGAGAAAGTTGAAAATTAAAATTTACTTAAATAGGTTGAATACTGCCAACTTAAAGCGCCTTAGATTTTGCTCAGATTTAATAATATTTGGAAGGGAATTCCATAGTTTTACAGCATTGACAAAGAACGTTCTAGAGGACGTGAGGTAATTACTACGTGGCACAATGAGGTTATGGGTTCTAACAGACTGCGAAAAACGCAACTTTTCAAAAAGATATTCCGGCCGCTTTGTATAAATTAGCTTATGCAAGAAGACTAGATTGCGAACATTTAAAAACGCACTGAGACTACAGTCGAGTATCCTGCAGGAAAATTGGGAAATATGGTCAAACTTGCGCTTTGAATATATATATCTGGCGCAGTTATTTAAAGCCAGTTGCAACTTCCGTAATGATGCATGGTCAAGGTGCCCATAGAGGAGCTCACTATACAATATGAGTGGCACAATAAGAGTTCTAACCAATTTCAGTTTCACCTCCTGAGGAACAAAGTCTGTTGTGCACCATAACTTTCTCAATAAAAAGTAGATTTTACTTATAGTATGGTTGATGTGATCAGAACATCCCAAGCTGGAATTCAATTTATAACCAAGACTGGTAACAGTCGACTCAAATTTTATAGAAGTATCTTCCAAGATTAGATTGGGTAGATATTTTTCGACCTGCCGGCACGGTGCAATGCATATGGCTTTGGTTTTCGATGCATTCAAAGCTAAGTTGTTTTGCTTTGCCCATAATGAAATCGAACGAAGATCTTCATTAATTCTACATAGTAGGTCCTCAGAGAGACCAACTGGACGCGAAAGATAGATCTGAGCATCATCAGCATACAAATGGATTGATACGTTATTACAACAGTATGTTATATCATTGACAAATATGCTAAACAGAATGGGACCAAGTATGGACCCCTGTGGCACCCCTGAGTAGAGTCTCTTCAGCTCAGAACTTGTATTTCCGATAACAACCTTTTGCCAACGATGGCCAAGGTAGCTCTCAAGCAACTTAATCGAGCTGTCAGAGAATCCGAAATATTTATTGAGTTTCTGCAAGAGAATACTATGGTCCACTGTGTCAAAGGCCTTAGAGAAGTCCAAAAGTGTTAAAATGGTTACTTCGCCTCTATCAAATGCTGGTCGTATATCCTCCATGACCTTAAGCATTGCAGTAGCACAGCTATGGCCAGCTCTAAAGCCGGACTGATTTTCGGTAAGAAGCCTATTTTTGTCAAGATATGCAATTATTTGTCTCGCCATTAATTTCTCAAAGACCTTAGACAGTGTAGGCAGTATGCTAATTGGACGGAAATCCGATGGTAGGCTGGCTGAGAGTTTTTTCGCAATGGGAGTAACCTTAGCTATTTTCCAGTTATCAGGAAATACTGACGATGTAAAGGAGAAATTAAAGATGTGAGTTAGCGTTGAAAGAATATTTGGAAGAATTATTTTTAAAAAGCGTAAACTTATGCCATCCTCTCCAACAGCATTTGACTTTATGGAGAATAGGCTCTTAATTACATCATCTTCAGTCACTGTTGTGAATTCAAATTCGCATTTCCGTTTAGATAGTAGCCTATGGTCAATTTTAAAATTTGTATTACTTTGCATATTATTCGACTGCAGGAAGAAGTCATTCACAACATTCGCGTCCAAGTTGCATTCCGAAAAATGTTGGCTTCCAATGCCTACAGACTTCAGATTATTCCAAAGAGTTTTAGTTGGTAAGCTTGTACTTAACTTTGACTGATAATATAGCCTTTTTGAGATTCTTGTTATATTCGTGGCACGATTTCTGGAGATACGATAAGATTCCCAGTTATCACTAGTTTGATTGCGTTTCCAGCGACTGTACAGTTTATTACGAAACTTAATAGCTTGCAGAACCTCCTTGGTGAACCATGGCTGTTTTCTATTTTGAATTGTTGCAATTTTTAGGGGTACATACTTATCATATAGATAATTTACTAAAGAAACAAAATAGTTCAGTTTTTGGTTAATATCAGGAAAAAACCATACTTTATTCCACTGAAGTATGCTGGCTTCATGCACTAACCCATAAGTATCTACCGCCTTAAAATTTCTGTAATAAAAATGTGAGTCAGTGATGTTATTACAATTAATATTATAGGACATAAACAGCATATCGTGATCGGATACTCCGGCCAGGGACAATTGCTCATAGTGCAACACATTAGAGTTATTTGACACACAAAGTAAGTCCAATAAGCTCGATTTACAATTCGGCGCAAAGCGTGTAGGATATTTATTTACCACGACTAACCCAACAGAATATAGTTTGTCAAGCAGATTATTGGATCTTGTATCATTGGCTAAAAGATCTATATTAAAGTCACCACTAAGTAAAATATGTTCGTATTTCAGTCCCAGCTCAGCTAGTTTAGTGAACACAGCATCAAGCACAAACAGTTTACTGGGATTATAAACACATGCCACTAGGCACTTACTAGTACCATCTCCAACCTCCATAACAAGATACTCAACCGGGTCATCACTGCCGGATTTAAAGATTACCTTTTGTTGTAAGACTGTTTTACAATAAATTGCAATACCACCACCCCTTGCACCAGTCTTCCTATCATTTCTTGTCAGTGAATAATTACCCAAAGCGCAGAGGTCGTCCCCCATATCCTCTCTGAACCAAGTTTCAGTCACACACACAACATCCACGCTAGCACCTTGAAGAAGGTAATTCATGTAATCCACTTTTGAAATATTGAAGCTTCTGGCATTAATATGACATAACTGAAAACCTGAGTGAGTGTTACTGACAAGGTTTAGAGTAGATTTAAGGCATTCTTTGTCACTGTATGAACTTGCACTAGCTTTAACCATATTCAACATGTAGGCCGGCGCTGCTAAATTGGCAGTTAGCAGAAGTAGAAATAAATAGAGCAGGAAAATTAAGCAGACATAACAGAATGTTTCGAGTACTATAAGAGAAATGCGAGATCAAGTTTACATAGGTTAAAGCAGTGATAACATTTATAACATAAAATATAAACTTAGTACAAAAAAATTGGGTAGAAACTATGATATTCATGCCGCTGTTGTTCCAGTTGTTGTTGTTTTTAGGCGCTGTTGTGCAAGTCCGCTGACAAGTGCATCCACGCTCTCTTTGCTATTAACTAACTTCGCTTCTGAGTTATATTTTTCTTTCAATTCTGTTGATGTTAGGCTTAATTAAATATATAATAATAATATATCTTTCATCTTAGATTTTAAAACTAGGGGAGATCATTTTTTTATCCATAAAAAAAATATTCGAAAATTTATGATTTTTTGGTCGAAAAATTCACTTGGTTACAACTTTCCTTTGGGGAAGTTACTTGTCAGTAACTTCCCCAAATCTCATCTGATTTGAACAATCTATATATCACTAAAAAGGCTAAGGTATTATCTTCTTCTTGAACGATGGACAGCTCGTGTTAATCGGATAATTCTTTCAGGAGATATGTGCTCATAACTGAAACAGGAAAAAAAGTCGTTTTCCGAAGATTTTTTGAAAACGCTTCTTAAAAAAAAATTTTTATTTTCAGTTTCGTGTTCAGCGGCCAAAGTTAGTCTAGAAAACACACTGATCGCAAAACAATCTAATCCTCCTGCTCGGGTTGCTTAAAATAATGGCCAGATCGTAATAACGAAGCAAGATTTTCTGTTTTTTTTTTAGTTTTAAGATGGCTTTTTGAAATGACGAGTTTGCTCTCCCAAAAGTTTTCCTAATTTCACGAAAGTTTTTATCAAATTTGGAAAGATTTAGTAAGATTATCCTTTTATCCATTTTTCATTTTTTCTCTGGGATTCTATTGCTTTCTATAAAATTTCAAGCACATATACGTTTCAAAATAATTTGTCCCTTTACTGTCCATTTACTGTTCAATGGAATACAAATTTTCAAAAAAAAAAATTAAAAAGCATAACCGGAAATTCCAGTTATTAGTTTTGTACGCAAACTTTTTCTGCACTGTTTGTGGGAGCCCCTCAGCCGTCGCCGCCCCGAGCCCCCGAGCACCTTAAGCCGCCACTGCAAATGAGTTAATTTTTTAAAATAGTAATAAAAAAATAAAATAAAATAGTAATTTTTTAAAAATTGCATTTTGGCGGTTCGGCGCAGCAACCCAAATAATTTGGGGCCGGCAAATTTTAAGCGTTGCCCGCGATACTCGCACATACACACATACATAGACACACACATTAAGAAAATCCGAGAGGACACAAAAGGCATCAGGTCGACGTATCGACTAAGCGCACTGCGGGTAGCTAGCAATGACTACATGACGCGAAACTCGGAGGGGTCACGGTTGCTTATTCGGTAAAACCAGGCCCCAGAGTCGCAAATTCGGTAAAACCAGGCCCCAGAGTTGATTAGGGTTCGTACAAAAAATTCGCCATACAAACGCCAGGGCAAGGGCTGCTGCTGCGTTCGATGTTTATTTGCAAATAAAATAATTGTTTTTTTTTTGCTTTCATTCTGTAGTACGTTTATAGTAAATTGATTGCAAAAAAACGTTGTTGCTGAAAAACGTCATAAGTATGTTGCCTCGTGTTTTAATATGATTTTACTTCAGTTTTTGCTGACTGCCCTCAAAGCCTTAACGTTTGCATTGCTTGAGTTGCAGCTCTGCGTTTGAAAAGAGTTCAACATGCCATCACTGTTTCTTGCTGCACTAGAAACGGCAAACTCAATGAGACATGAACTGAAGGAAAAAGCAACCGAATATCTGCCGACTTCAGCGTATGAAATAATTTATTTCTGCTTTTTTTTGTACGCGTTACAATCAAAATTACTTAGACCAGTAAAACAAGTTGGTTTGCAATGCTATATTTACAGCGAATAAGAAAAGTTAGCACTTTAAGATGCAAACAATTGACTGGTAACCGGTACTGTGCGAATGTTTGGGTAAAAAAACCCGTACACTATTGGACGATTGGAAAAAGCAAAAAATGGTCTGAAAATCATTTCTCCTCCGAGTTTCGCGTCACGTAGTCACTGGTAGCTAGCGCCTTCCGCACAGTGTCTGACGATGCAGTAGGAGTCATCGCAAGCATGCCGCCGATTGAACTACTGGCGGTCGAAATGCAACACCTTTATAACGCAGCCACAAAGCCGACGAGCGCCATGAAAGCCACAGAAAGAAGTGCCACCATCAGGGACTGGCAACGCAAACGGGAGCAATCCAGCAAAGGGCGCTGGACTTTTGCACTGATCCCGGATATCACGCGGTGGGTAGCTCGCTCGCATGGAGAGGTTGACGACAACATCACCCAGCTGCTAAGTGGGCATGGCTGCTTCAAGCAGTATCTGCACAAGTTTCAGCACGACGACGACCCCTTCTGCCCGCTCTGTCCAGAAAAGCAGGAGACCGCTGAGCACATTCTGATGGAGAGCCCTAGGTTCGAGTCCGTCCGAAGGGAACTAGCAGTCGCTCTTGGGGAGCATCCGTCTGTGTTAAACCTGACTGCACACATGTGCGACACGCCACGCAAGTGGCAAGCCGTATGCTTGGCCGCAGCCAGCATTATCAAAACACTGCGCGTCCTAGAACGCCAACGTAGGGCAATTAGATAGTCCGAGGCGGTGGGCACGGTGCCGCACCCTACTGCTACCAGGACGTTCCCTGGCAGCAGTTTTAGGAGATAGGAGGGTTTTTAGTGGGTGAAAGTCTCACACACCGCCTTTCACTGCTTTTCCCTTCTCCAAAAAAAAAAAAAAACAAAAAAACACATTAAGATTTGGCACTCACCTACACTGGTGGCAATTCCCATAAACTCACTTTGAGCTGAGGTATGAAAAGTCTTGTAGGAGGAAAGGAGATGATTTAAAAAACCAATAAAGGTTGTAGTTTACATTTCCATAGTTTGCTGTAAGAAACGGCAGGTGTACCGTTATGCACTCTTTTACAGTAAATTGATCAGTGACACAAAAATATAAGTGATTTGAGGTAAGTTATGCCTTTAAAAGCTGATAAGTAGATTTTTGTACTTTTAAAAAAGTAAATTTGTTATTTTCTTTAGACCTGTGAAAATGTCAAGAGGAAAGTAATTGCCACCTGAAGAAAAGGGAAAAATTGATGCATTCAATCAATAAGAGTTTTCGACACAGGAAATAGCGGATAAATTAGGCAGGTCTGAGACACCAGTGTGTCATTATTTGAAATTACGCGGGTCTTATGGGAAAAACGTAAGATTTGACCGAAACACGAAAATTATCGTAAGGCAAAAACGTATGATAATAGCATTGGGAATCAAGGAAAACCTGATGTCGACGGAGTTTGTTCGCAGAATCGATCTGTCCATAAAGCCTCGACATGTTCGACAAATTTTACAAAATTCAAACCGCGATGTTTACACTAAACGCCTCAAAAAACCCCCTTTGACTGATGGTCTTAAAAGCAAAAGAATGGAATTCACAGAGAAGCTATTTAGAGGCGTGAACAGTTGTAAACAGTTTTGTTTAGTAACAAAAACGGTTAATTTTACATAGTACTGACGGTTTTTAATACTTTTAGCCCCATAAGTTGGTTGAAAAGGAAGTCTGTATGAGCCGGACATAATCAGGTGATGAAACGTAATGATAATAGAATAATCAGAAGAATTTTATGGGCCTGAAAATGCTGCAATTCACAGTTCTAGAAAAACAATGGGCTTTTTCAAGGACAAAAATGTTCAAATTTTTGATTGGCCAGTTCGAATTCCTGACTTAAATCACATCGAGCACCTATGGGTTCTTGCTCGAGGTCTTTACGCAAAAGAACGACAGTTTTATTCAAAGATTGACTTTAAAAAACGATTAAATAGGTTGGGGCTTGCATATGGCCCAAACTCTTAAAAATCTTATTTTATTTGTGCCTACAATATTTTAAACCGTAATGGGAAATTGACAAATTATTAAAAAAAAATATTTAAAAACAACAACAGAAAACATTTTTACTTTACGCAATTTTATATTTTTTTATGGACTGAGTTTATGTGAATTGCCACCTCAAATTGTGCCATTTTTATGAAAACAATAATTAAATTTGCAGAACAGTTATTTAATTGCGATTTCTTCTTTTAGTTCTTATAAACTATATTTTACAATAAATATTTCAGTAAAACTATTTTAACTGACTCAATTTTTTAAAGAAAATGTAACAAAATCCAAGCAGATTTAGGTGAGTTTATGGGAATTGCCAACAGTGTATGTTCAGCGTAGACTTTGTACATACATTGTGACAAAAAAGTACCCGGAAATTGTAAATTAAATTCCCCGGGTGAATGAAATTTAAAAAAAAATCCAATTTGGTTACAGCAGCTGCTTAAGTCGGTACACCTCAGTAGTGCGTTGCGATTTTGTTGCGAATTTTCTTCAAAAAGAGTACCGTGAACAGGTCTCTTTGGACATGCTTGATCGTGCGAATTCTGATCCCACATTCATGGAGAGCATTATAACTGGCGATGAGCTATGGGTCTATGTGTTTGACATGCAAACAAGTCAACAATCATCGGAATGGAGGGAAAAAACGAGCCGAAACCGAAAAAACCACCAGATTTGGCTCCGTGTGATTTTTTCTTGCTCCCCAAACTGAAATTGCCGCTCCGTGGAACCCGTTTTGAGTCGATCGAACAGATAAAACAAAATTCGCTGAAGGAGCTGAAGGCCATCCCAAAAAGTGCTTATGAAAAGTGTTTCGAGGTTTCGTTTTTTCGAATTTTCCTCGGCTTTTTTCTCGTTTTCGACTGTAATTTCTGAACCAATAATCCTATCGACATGATTTTTATATAGTTGCACTAACAAAATCTCACGCCATCTTTTCTGACATTAATCAATTTTATGCGTTCTAAATTGGCGTTGTAATAAGGTTTCAAAGTAGGAAAATATTGAATTTCAAGGCTTTTTTCTGATGGCGAAAATTGTACAGATGTTTCATAAATCAAGTTACGAAGTATATGAATATCTTAAGAAACATCAATTAATACAACACAGCCAAATTTTTTGGCGTAAGTCACATTCTCATCGAAATAATATCAAAAATGTACCATAGTAATTTTCAACACTTTTCAGCTTTTTTCCTTTAAAACCTAAGAGCCTCAAAATATGCAAAGTTTTTAATTTTTTTTGTTTCGAGCAATTCAAAATGTTTTTGTTTTTTGCTTGTATTTCAGACTATAAATGGAACAGATAAAAGAGCATATTTTGAGGCCCCTAATTTTTTAAGGAGAAAGTATGAAAAATTATGAAAATGACTATGGTACATTTTTGCTATTATTTCGATGCGAATGTGTATTCCGCCAAATAATTTGGCTGTGTTGTATTGCTTGATGTGTCGGCTTTCATTATACACCTAACTCGTTAATTGATTTACAAATAATGTGTATGTTTTTGACCATCAAAGAAAACGCCTTAAAATTCCATATTTTCCGACTTTGAGGTCCAATTACCGCGGAATTTTAAAACTTATAAAAATAAATTGCATCGGAAAAGAAGCCGTGCGGTGTGCGGTAGTTAATGCGATAAGGTGACAATTATGTCAATCGGTTTTTTGGTTTAGAAATTACGATCAAAAATATGGAAAAAGTAGAGGAAAAACTGAAAAAATGACACGGTACCTATATCTCACTAACTAGAGCTGCTAGAAAAAATCTGAGGATGGATTCGAAATCAGCGCACCCAAATTAGTAAGAAACAGTAGAAAAACTCCATGCAACAGAAAAAAAGTGTTTTTTTGTTGTGCTGTGTAATTAAATATTTTGCGTTTTATTTACAATTTCCGGTTACTTTTTTGTCACAATGTAAGTCATGTTAGTAAGTCATGTTAGAAGCAAATAACGAGCAATTTTTACATATCCTGACGGCATAGCGAGTAAAGTGAAACGTGTGAAAATGCAAACATGTGAAAACTACACAAACCCTTGTACGATACACACACATAGAATCGCTATTATAATAGCGATTATAATAGCGATTTCACTATAGTGAAATACTTGCACTCTTACAGAAATTGAATAGCATGCGGTACAGCTTCAGCCTCAGGATGTGTACGAATATATTATATACACCAATACCTCACTTTGCGTCGTGGTTACGTTCCAGAAAAACACGACGCAAATTGAAACGACGCAAAGTGAATTATGATTTTCTATAGCAAACCATGTAAAGATCGAAGATAGGTTCCAGGGTTACGAAAATACTACGTTTTAAAAAGAAAATTTAATAAAGTAAACATTTAAAAAATAAAAATAATATAACTCTGCCAATAAATAAATTGGAAACATATTTACCTTTTTTGTAACCAGAAACAACCCGTAAAAATTTATTATTCTCTTTAAAAAAAAGCACAAAACACTAATTGAAACTGAATTCTAAAATTAGCAAAACAAAGTGAAAATAAAACTGTATTAAAATTGCGTTGATTTTCAGTTAGAAAGGGAATCCCCGAGTTTTGATGGCATGGCGCAATTAGAAACATAACTCGTGCCATCTTTTAGAAAAAAAAGAAAATTTCAAAAAAAAAAATTAAAGATTCGAACCCAAAACAACGCAACTTCGAAAATCTAACGACGCACAGTGAAAATTAGTACTAATTCAGCAGCGACGCAACTTCGAAAAAACGCAAAACGAAACGACGCAAAGCGAGGTATTGGTGTATTGCTTTTCGTGTTTTTTTATCTTTTAATTTTTGACTTATTCTTCTCTTTAGAATTTTAACGATTTCTGTTGTTTTCTTTGGTTGTTTCTTGTTAGTTGTTTCATTTTTATGGCATTTGTGTTCGATTTCGTGTTTTTCTTCGTGTTTTTTGTTAAGTTTTTGCTTTTGTTTGCACAGCAGAGAGCCACGCGTAGGCACCTTCAACTAGCGCGCACAACTTTTCTATTTTCACTTTCGTTTTAGTTGCGATGGCCACCGTGGCGCAGATGTCAGCGAGCCGCTGGCCGAGAGCCGGCACACGTTTCCTTCCTTTCCCAATGGCTGTACATACCCTGTAGTGAAAACTGAACCAATTGCCTAAAATGACAGGTTCACCAACTATATAGTATGGCTTGCACCAGTTTTGTACTAGTTTGTTTGTAATGCAGCGGGAGTGAGTTGATACAAAGAAAAAAAGAAGAAGAGGAAACAGAAAGAAAGCTAGATATGTGCATTTATTTTGGCGCCGATAAACCAGTTGTGCTTTTTGGCTATTTTATTATTTTGTAACATATTTTTGCTTTAATTAAAGAAATTTCATAGTGTTTAAGAAAACATGATGTTCATATCGCTCAAAAATATAAAGGAATACAAGGGTGACTTTCATTCATTCTCAAAAATAATCGAACAGCTGATTTTGGATGGGTCTATCGCACATAACTATTGTATTCGATATTCGGTGCGCGTGTGCAAAAATTAATTCAGGTGAGTAAAAAGTGACATAAAATGAGTAAGAGACACTTTAGAAGACAGTTGAAAAGGGAAAAGGAGTCCCTTGTTAGTAGAGTAGGGATAGGAAGTAAAAATCAGGAGGTATTTGTGCAGGAAGTTGGTTTTGTGTAAGTAGCGCCGGCAGGTGCTGCGCTGACCGGCGCTGTACAGGCAGGTGCTGCGCTGACCGGTGGGGCGCGTTTTTTAGAAAGCTCAGGAGAAGTGCAGGCACAGACTTTTAGGGAAAAGATAGCAGTTTGGTATATTAGGAATAGGCCCTCCCGTAAGTGCTTCGAAGAGCTTTGGACAATTTTGCGGGAAGAAAATATGGATGTACCGCGAAATGCAGGGACGATTTTTAAGCAAAAGGAAAAGTTTGTTGTTTGCCCTCTTCCGCCAGCGAATGAATATAGCAATAGGAAATCAGTTACGAAAAAAGGACACATTTTTCATGGCCATAAAGTTATTCGTTTAGATGTAAATATAGATGGAATTCCATTGTTCAAAAGCTCGCGAGCCCAGTTATGGCCGATTTTAATTAGAGTAGTAGGTTTTAAGAACATTTCAGTTCTTCCAATTGGAATTTATTCAGGTGCTCGAAAGTCCGATTCGGTTGAGAGCTATCTTGAGCAATTTGTAAAAGAAATGAAGGACATTTTACAAACAGGTTTGGACATATCAGGAAACACAATAAAAGCAGAGATCAGATCGATAGTGTGTGATGCTCCTGCAAAAAAATAGGAAAACAAATTAATAATATCTTAGTTTATGGCACAAACTCAGGCACTTTAATTTCAGACGAATCACAAAAACTTTTACAACGCGCTTTTAGGAAAGTAATAAATAAAGAATAAAAGACTTGCTATACTGTTACTATTTTTTCTTACAGATGCAATTTCAAATATTGCCGCTCTTAAACCGCCAGAGCAGCTGCTGCGGAAAGCGTTGCAGTTGCAGAAGAAAAAAAATTTAAATTAAATTTAAAAAATTTATTTAAATTATTTTTATTTTATAAAAACTCATCAACATAATTAAACCTTTTTTATTGCATTAATTTTTTGTATTTATTTCAAAAAAACTTTTAGCTTTTCCGCGTCGTCAATGACATTAAGTATTATTTGCCGTTATACCACGTACAGCAATAACAACAATAAATACGAATAACAAGAACTAATTTACTTAAAAACTCTTAAAAAAATGAAGAGTAAACGGTTCCAGCAACACAATTCGGATCCTTACGGTCCGGCCGGAGTTGCACCCAAATTGAGCAAACACACGAAAAACAATTAATACGAAAAGCAACTAAAACAATTAGCAAACACTGTAATAAGTCTAAGTAGTATCAGAAGAATACAACTTAACCCTAATTCCCAGAAGTGAGCCTCACAGTCTCACTAAAGATTTTAAATGGTCATAAATCCTACACCAAAAGATTTTCGATTCCAATATTTTATGTAATCTTCTAATGGAACGTTAGAATTATATTGCATTTATAAAATTAACATTTTAGACAATTTTTGTACTTTTTGTTAAACAATTTCTTAAAATTGTTACGAAACGCCAGAAGTGAGCCTCAGAAGCTCATTTGAAAAAAAACTCAAATTTACTCAGAATTCCTCGACTTTTTGTCCCCCATATGGAAGAATATTTTTATTTTTCATGTTTAGGTGCATTTTTATCGTGTCAAGTTCATAGTTTTTGAGCCTAGCACTCATCTAGTAGGCATGGGATAAAGTCAATGAAAATTTTTGAAAATACTACAATATACGACATATTATGAAGAATTAATGCCTTGCCGAACTTGATGTTAGTTCCTACAGTTTATGTCTTCAAATCCCGATAAATATGTAATCAGAATATGGAAGTGCGATGGTAATACTTCCTGAAATGCCATACACATGCAAAGACGGTAATCAAGGAGCTGTGGGTCTTACAAACACAAATGTAATAATGACCAACTAGTTCACCAATAAGGAATTAGCCGATAGTTTATTGGATGCGGTGTTCGCACACTCAGAAAAAAAAAACTTGTTTCGTAAGTATATAAAAAAAACGCAAACCTAATGAATGGCCTCTAGCTTTCTTTATACATTTGATTGCTGCTGCTGCCATAGGGCTTACGTCTTACTAGAATGAGGGTACAGATAGAAAAACATAGTTTTTTTTACGATAACTGCGGGATTTTTTTTGTATAGCCACGAATATCTACGAGTGATAACTCAGGCAACAATAGATGCTGCATTACTGCAGAAGGTCAGTTCGCAGGCGTCAAATTCTGGTACACGTAAACAAAATCGGTGTCATATTTGTCCACCAGCCATCTGCAAAACGCAGGAACAAGTTTACAATAAACTAAACAAATCACCATTCCACTTTCACCCAAATTTGACAAAGATGTGAATATCTGGATTACTTAATTATATATAAATACTAGCTGGGCCCTGCGGCTTTGCACGCAAGCTCTCCTGTTTCCCCCGATACGAATTATTAACCCATTGTTGAGCCCATCAGATTTTGATTTAAAAAAGAAACATGTGCCTATCTTTGATTTCGAAAGTCTTAAAAATTTTGAAGTCAGAAGGCCCTTTAAATCATATGTTTTCACATTAACTCCAAACAAATTCTTAACCCTTGGTTTACCATGGTAGATTTAGATTTTCAAAAAAATTAAAAGCACGTTTTTATTATTTCCCGATTGAACTGCTTTTGATAAGTTTGAAGTCAGAACACCCAATAAATCTTGTTTCTCCATACGAATTGTTAACCCATTGTTGACCCGTTAGATTTTGATTTTCAAAAAAGTGAAAAACACGTGTCAAATTATTTCTCACAAACAGTACTTTCCCTAAGTTTGATGTCAATGGGCCCATTAATTCATATTTTTCATTTCACAGTTTCTCCATACAAACTTTTAACCCGTCGCTGACCCCGTCCAATTTTAATATTCGGAAAAATTACGTATCGAGTTATTTTACATTTGAAGTACTTTCACAAAGTTTGAAGTCAAAAGGGCTCAGCAAAATTTCTTTCTCCATACATACTTTTAACCCGTCGTTGATCCAGTTAGATTTCGATTTTGAAAATAATGAGAAACACGTGTCTAATTTTATGTATTTCCATTATTTTCACAATTGTTGAAGTCAATAGGTCCATCGGTTCGTGTTGTTTGTTTCGGAGTCTTTCCGTAAATAAACCTTAACCCATTGTTGGGCCAGTTAAATATTGATTTTCGAAAAATTATAAAATACGTGTCGAATAAGTTTTGATCAAGAATTTTTTCAGGAAGTTCAAATTCAATATGTTTATTAAATCACGTTTCTTCATACAACACTTAAACCCATGTTTTGCCTTTTTAGACCCCGAATTTCAAAAAATCTCGTCTTGGCGAAGGCTAATTCTTGAAGATGTACCTACAGTCCAAAATTCATGTTTGTAGCTGCAGCGGTTTTGGCTGAGCGATGATAAATCAACCAATCAATCAATCAGTCAGTCAGTCAGGATAAACAATCTATGTTTAAAAAAATGGAGGCGGTACCACGCCCCCGTGTCAAAAACCCACCCCATTCCTCCTGTCGAAGGACACGACCAAATCGTTAGTTTGTACCGAGTGTCATTGATGTGAACGCTCTAGTTCCAAAGGTACACCGGAATTTAAAAAGTGCCACGCCCTCTGTCCAACGCCCATTCCATTACCTCCTTGTCCAACGCCTATTAAATTTTACCGGTGGAATGACACGTTTACGCCATGACACTGTACCAAATTTCAATGCTGTACGACTTATAATTCTGAAGATATTCCATATTAAAAATTGTGTTGTATGGGAGGTGCCACGCCCCATTCCCCCTTTCGAAGGACACGACTAAATAATAAGTTTGTACCGCGTGTCATTGATGTGAATGCTCTAGTTCAAAAGTAACACCGGAAATAAAAAATTGCCACGCCCCTTGTCCAACGCCCATTAAATTTTACCGGTGGAATGATACGCTTACGCCAGGACACTGTACTAAATTTCAATGCTGTCCGACTTATAATCCCGCAGATATATCATACCATATTAAAAATTTAGGTTGTATGGGAGGTGCCACGCCCACCTGCCGTACAAACAAGTAATATCGCTATAAACCACCGCATTAACATCTTCTATCACATACGAAAAAAATTTTGCCGAAAGAATGAACCGTTTTCGCAAACACTAATTACACACAAAATGTTAAGTTTTTTTATATATAAGATTTTGCAGTAGCAATTGTTTTCCTGTGGATAAATACGTCTTTAAGCAGTAACTGGAATTGGAAATGTAAAATAAATTGGGTTTTTCAGTAGTTTAGCTCATATGAGCCCGACAGTCTCACTTCTGGGTTTACGTTACGTTTAAAATTCTGGGAATTAGGGTTAACATAAAACAGCTTAGAGTACTTATACACACCCACACACATAAATTTTGCAAGCAGTAAGTACATAAATGAATAAGCAACACCAAAGTGAAACACGAGAACTTCACCGAACACTTTTATTTAGGAAAACAAGTTAAAAACAATTAAACAATTTTAAGAAAAATGATTTTGCTCGACATCGGTCGCGGCGCATGTCGGCTCGTCCTCACATCTTTCTTCTTCTTCCCCTTGGCTCTATTCACAGTCGGCCTCTCCTGACATCAAGCGTCCTCGCGCTCTGAGCTTTCGTCGGAATCGCTGGCGATATCGTCATCTGGTGGTAGCGTCTGACGCGTAAACTGATTTGTAGTGTCGTTGGCTGCGCTTCGACCCAGGCAAGTCTTCAACGAGGTAGCGGTCGTTTCCAAGGACTTGAGTGATTTCGAATGGACCTTTATAGCGGGGCTCCAGTTTACGGGAGGCACCCGAGCTACACGGCTCGTTCTCGACGACCACTAGATCTCCAACCTTATACGTAGTCGGTTTTGAATGGGCTTTGTCGTACCTGAGTTTGGCTTCCTCACGGCACTGACGCAGTTGATCTGACGCGGCAATTCGCGCCTGTTGTACGTTTTCGTTGACTGTCGTATCGCGCTCATCATGTAATATTAGTGCTAACTGATTAGCGAGTACATCTCGTGGGCGATAGCCGTGTAATAGTTCATGTGGCGTTTGTTTAGTTGACGCGTTCGTTACCGTATTCATTGTCCACTGAATGCATCGTAGTTGTTGGTCCCAGTGTCGGTCGTTTTCGTTAGTTGGTCGCAGCATCGACAGGATGGTTCTGTTGGCTCGCCCTACTTGCCCGTTTGCACGAGGCGTTCGTACAGCAGTAAGGACATGTTTGATTTTGTACTTTTGGCAATATTTGATAAAGTCTTTAGACGTAAATGCCGTCCCACGATCGCTAATGATGCGAGTCGGAAGTCCGAAATAGTCACTGACGTCATTTAACGCCATAATTACACATTTGGTCGAGGTATCCTTTACCGGTTTAATTTATTATTACATATTTTGTAAACGCGTCTATTATGACCAGGACATGTTCATTACGTTTGCTGCTGCGCGGAAACGGACCCATGTGGTCAATATGGACCGTATGAAACGGTATCCGTTCAACGTCACTGAAATGGTATTCGCCCTCACGTTTCCCGCCGGGTTGTTTATTGAAAACACATTCGATACACGTTTTTATGTACGATTTTACGTAGTTTCGCATTCTAGCGAACCACATCGTTTCTTGAAGTTTTTGGATGGTTCGTTCGACGCTTAAATGTCCATATCGCTCATGAATATCTCGCACAACGCGTGATCGCAAACTTTTCGGAACGACCCACAGCTTTTTGTCGCCTTGTTCACGATATACGCGGCCACGTTCGAGAACATAATCACTGACTGTCTTATCGCGTTCGCGAATTTTGTTTGCTATATTTTTCACCTTTCCGTCCTGCACTTGCATACTGCACAGCCAGTCGTTGGAGTCTACATTAGATTTTAAAACTTTTAAAGACGCTGTATCGATGTCGCGGGGCTCTTCAGTCGGCGCACAACTGAGTGCGTCTGCATGCTGCATACGTTGTTCTGGAAGATATTCGACATCAATATCAAATTCTTGAATTGGTTTTGCGTTGCCGTTTTTATTTCCGGATCACTTTCGTCACAGTTAATGCCTTTCCGTTGCTCAGCTTCGTTAGCTATTTCTTTAGTGTAGCTAAAGAATAGCTCACCGCCACGATATGTCACTTCGATTGCTTTGTTTTTAAACAGATCTTGTCCTAGCAACACTTCAACTGAAATCAGATTGTCTTCAACTATCAAGAAGTCGACCGTTTCCTAAATATTATCGATTTTGATATCAGTTATTAGTTTCTGTTTCTCCCCGTATAACAACACAACATTGAGTATGTCTGGCGAGTAGACGTTTAAATTTTGTGCTGCCGTTTAAGTCACTGTTTCTACCACACAAAGTCGCGATAATACTTAAAAAACTGTGTAAAGCCACAGAATAAACAGTAATACAGAACGCGCATCTCATACAAATTCCAAAATGTTAAGGGGTCGTAATATTACGACCACTGTTAATTTAACATTACGTCCTCTGCTATTAACATTACAAACAGCACTAGACAGCTTTCGTTTCTGTTATTTCACAGAACAAACAGCACAGAGATAAGATGAAAGTAATGATCGCATGCAGCTCCGAAGGGAAAATAGCGTCAGGCTGTGGTTGCTGTTGTTGTCGGCCAACAAAACGAAGTGCCACTTGCTTCTTACATATATGGGGAGAAGAGCAATAAGGTATGGTTGTTGTTATTGTTGCCGGCTAGGAATTGAAACATTGAATTTGAATTCTTTTTGCTTTGTGGTTCATTCTGCGTGCAGCGCAGTGCGTACATACGCTGTCGGTAGCAATTTTACGACGGAGTGTAGCGTGCAAAAATATATGAGAACGAATGTCAAAAGGGGGTAACTTATCGACTTAAAAAGTCACTACGGTAGAAAGATATCACACTATTTTTAATATTGATGATAGTTAAACGATGTGGCACAATCGTTATGTACGAAATATCCTTTACATGGTGGATGTACGTACATATATCGAAAAAAGGTACACCGGAATTTAAAAAGTGCCACGCCCTCTGTCCAACGCCCATTCCATTACCTCCTTGTCCAACGCCTATTAAATTTTACCGGTGGAATGACACGTTTACGCCATGACACCGTACCAAATTTCAATGCTGTACGACTTATAATTCTGAAGATATTCCATATTAAAAATTGTGTTGTATGGGAGGTGCCACGCCCCATTCCCCCTTTCGAAGGACACGACTAAATAATAAGTTTGTACCGCGTGTCATTGATGTGAATGCTCTAGTTCAAAAGTAACACCGGAAATAAAAAATTGCCACGCCCCTTGTCCAACGCCCATTAAATTTTACCGGTGGAATGATACGCTTACGCCAGGACACTGTACTAAATTTCAATGCTGTCCGACTTATAATCCCGCAGATATATCATACCATATTAAAAATTTAGGTTGTATGGGAGGTGCCACGCCCACCTGCCGTACAAACAAGTAATATCGCTATAAACCACCGCATTAACATCTTCTATCACATACGAAAAAAATTTTGCCGAAAGAATGAACCGTTTTCGCAAACACTAATTACACACAAAATGTTAAGTTTTTTTATATATAAGATTTTGCAGTAGCAATTGTTTTCCTGTGGATAAATACGTCTTTAAGCAGTAACTGGAATTGGAAATGTAAAATAAATTGGGTTTTTCAGTAGTTTAGCTCATATGAGCCCGACAGTCTCACTTCTGGGTTTACGTTACGTTTAAAATTCTGGGAATTAGGGTTAACATAAAACAGCTTAGAGTACTTATACACACCCACACACATAAATTTTGCAAGCAGTAAGTACATAAATGAATAAGCAACACCAAAGTGAAACACGAGAACTTCACCGAACACTTTTATTTAGGAAAACAAGTTAAAAACAATTAAACAATTTTAAGAAAAATGATTTTGCTCGACATCGGTCGCGGCGCATGTCGGCTCGTCCTCACATCTTTCTTCTTCTTCCCCTTGGCTCTATTCACAGTCGGCCTCTCCTGGCATCAAGCGTCCTCGCGCTCTGAGCTTTCGTCGGAATCGCTGGCGATATCGTCATCTGGTGGTAGCGTCTGACGCGTAAACTGATTTGTAGTGTCGTTGGCTGCGCTTCGACCCAGGCAAGTCTTCAACGAGGTAGCGGTCGTTTCCAAGGACTTGAGTGATTTCGAATGGACCTTTATAGCGGGGCTCCAGTTTACGGGAGGCACCCGAGCTACACGGCTCGTTCTCGACGACCACTAGATCTCCAACCTTATACGTAGTCGGTTTTGAATGGGCTTTGTCGTACCTGAGTTTGGCTTCCTCACGGCACTGACGCAGTTGATCTGACGCGGCAATTCGCGCCTGTTGTACGTTTTCGTTGACTGTCGTATCGCGCTCATCATGTAATATTAGTGCTAACTGATTAGCGAGTACATCTCGTGGGCGATAGCCGTGTAATAGTTCATGTGGCGTTTGTTTAGTTGACGCGTTCGTTACCGTATTCATTGTCCACTGAATGCATCGTAGTTGTTGGTCCCAGTGTCGGTCGTTTTCGTTAGTTGGTCGCAGCATCGACAGGATGGTTCTGTTGGCTCGCCCTACTTGCCCGTTTGCACGAGGCGTTCGTACAGCAGTAAGGACATGTTTGATTTTGTACTTTTGGCAATATTTGATAAAGTCTTTAGACGTAAATGCCGTCCCACGATCGCTAATGATGCGAGTCGGAAGTCCGAAATAGTCACTGACGTCATTTAACGCCATAATTACACATTTGGTCGAGGTATCCTTTACCGGTTTAATTTATTATTACATATTTTGTAAACGCGTCTATTATGACCAGGACATGTTCATTACGTTTGCTGCTGCGCGGAAACGGACCCATGTGGTCAATATGGACCGTATGAAACGGTATCCGTTCAACGTCACTGAAATGGTATTCGCCCTCACGTTTCCCGCCGGGTTGTTTATTGAAAACACATTCGATACACGTTTTTATGTACGATTTTACGTAGTTTCGCATTCTAGCGAACCACATCGTTTCTTGAAGTTTTTGGATGGTTCGTTCGACGCTTAAATGTCCATATCGCTCATGAATATCTCGCACAACGCGTGATCGCAAACTTTTCGGAACGACCCACAGCTTTTTGTCGCCTTGTTCACGATATACGCGGCCACGTTCGAGAACATAAACACTGACTGTCTTATCGCGTTCGCGAATTTTGTTTGCTATATTTTTCACCTTTCCGTCCTGCACTTGCATACTGCACAGCCAGTCGTTGGAGTCTACATTAGATTTTAAAACTTTTAAAGACGCTGTATCGATGTCGCGGGGCTCTTCAGTCGGCGCACAACTGAGTGCGTCTGCATGCTGCATACGTTGTTCTGGAAGATATTCGACATCAATATCAAATTCTTGAATTGGTTTTGCGTTGCCGTTTTTATTTCCGGATCACTTTCGTCACAGTTAATGCCTTTCCGTTGCTCAGCTTCGTTAGCTATTTCTTTAGTGTAGCTAAAGAATAGCTCACCGCCACGATATGTCACTTCGATTGCTTTGTTTTTAAACAGATCTTGTCCTAGCAACACTTCAACTGAAATCAGATTGTCTTCAACTATCAAGAAGTCGACCGTTTCCTAAATATTATCGATTTTGATATCAGTTATTAGTTTCTGTTTCTCCCCGTATAACAACACAACATTGAGTATGTCTGGCGAGTAGACGTTTAAATTTTGTGCTGCCGTTTAAGTCACTGTTTCTACCACACAAAGTCGCGATAATACTTAAAAAACTGTGTAAAGCCACAGAATAAACAGTAATACAGAACGCGCATCTCATACAAATTCCAAAATGTTAAGGGGTCGTAATATTACGACCACTGTTAATTTAACATTACGTCCTCTGCTATTAACATTACAAACAGCACTAGACAGCTTTCGTTTCTGTTATTTCACAGAACAAACAGCACAGAGATAAGATGAAAGTAATGATCGCATGCAGCTCCGAAGGGAAAATAGCGTCAGGCTGTGGTTGCTGTTGTTGTCGGCCAACAAAACGAAGTGCCACTTGCTTCTTACATATATGGGGAGAAGAGCAATAAGGTATGGTTGTTGTTATTGTTGCCGGCTAGGAATTGAAACATTGAATTTGAATTCTTTTTGCTTTGTGGTTCATTCTGCGTGCAGCGCAGTGCGTACATACGCTGTCGGTAGCAATTTTACGACGGAGTGTAGCGTGCAAAAATATATGAGAACGAATGTCAAAAGGGGGTAACTTATCGACTTAAAAAGTCACTACGGTAGAAAGATAACACACTATTTTTAATATTGATGATAGTTAAACGATGTGGCACAATCGTTATGTACGAAATATTCTTTACATGGTGGATGTACGTACATATATCGAAAAAAAGCAAAACAAAAAATTTATTCTGCCGTCATTCGGGATCGTCGTTGCTTACTTACTTTTTTCTCATAGCTTTTTGCTTTACAATAGATATGTACATACATTCGACATGATTAAATGCACAAATTCGTAATTACGATTCTTCGGAACCTCTCATTTTTTTTAGGTTTGACAAACAAATGTTTGGGCCAAAAAACTGGGGGCCTAGAGTGGGATAAAAGGCGTAGGGATAAAAGAATTAATCGCGGCGAGAAGTCATTTACGCCAAAATTAGCGAAACCTTAGAATTCAAGTGCTCATAAGGAGATACAAATTTCTTCACGCAAAAAGTCGATCGCATAATAACATGAAAAAAAAACCACACGTCGGGAATTGCCAGCCAATGTCAGCCAGAAACAAAAATTCAAAATTTACAATTTTCATTCGCTGATCAACACAACAACAACGATAGCACATCGCCCTTCATTCGCTTCATTGAAAATAACAGTAACTTCTATGGCCGGCATGAAGCGCACGAACTCGCTCTGCACCACTCGGCACTTACCGAAGTTAACAATAACAGAGATCATCGTCGCACGAGAAATTAACAGAGACAAAAGTTCTGTTCAACAAACTCTGTTATCTCCCCCCTGCTGCTTTCGGCCCGCACCATAAATTCAGATTGCTTCGCTGGTCGACATGCGCATTCTGTATACTGTTTATTCTGTGGTAAAGCTTAGTGAAGAGATCCTCTTTGGGTTGCAGCTGTTGAAGTCTTGGTGGTTTGGCCAAACATCTAGCTTTTGTGTGTTTAAAGTTTAAGCAAAACATTATTTACCAATAATGTCTGGTGCTGCAAAGAAAACGACGAGAAGCACGAAGCTGTCTCCGTTAGAGATCAACACCCCACTCCACTCAAAAGGCCTATGTGTTGAGAACTCGCCGATGGCGTCTTGGGTACAACAACTGGAGGCAAAAATTGACCAGCAAAGAGAGTCTATCGTGGAGCAGCTGAGTGCGTATGTAAAATGCAGTGAAGAGAGGCTGATGCAGAAAATTAATAGTCTGTCTGATGAGTTGCTGACTATTAAAACAACGATGAAATTTATGGATGTGAGGCTGACTGCTGTTGAAGCGTCATGTGAGGATGTTAGTGCCCTAAAAGCTGAAGTTACTGCTCTTAAAAGAGAGACAGAGAAGTGGTCGCCACAGACTTAATAGTTAACGGCGTACCGAACTCCGTGAGTGTCAGCTGTGTTGACATCCTCTCCAGCATCTGTAAAGCGGTCCGGCATGAAGTGCCAACCATACGTGAAGCCTTCCGACTGCCTGTGAAGAAAGATGTGGGAAAGACAAACGGCAATTCTCCGATCATCATCAAACTTCTCTCAGCTCATGCTCGAAATCAGCTACTGAAATCTATAGCTGGTCACTGCAAGGCAACTAGACGACCGATGGCGCTAAGAGATATTGGTGTGGAAAGTAATGCGAACTTTTACGTGCACGAAAGTCTAACGAAAGGGAATCGTGAGCTAATGCAATATGCTGCTAAGTTAAAACGCCAAAAATTTCTCTCGGCTGCTTTCTCAATACGTGGGGGGGTCTTGGTGAGGATGAAAGACGGAGGAGAAGCTATTCGAGTTTTTGATAAGAAGAGCGTCGATGCAATTGTTGGTACGGCATAACAGCAACAAAAACAACATCATGTTCCTGCTTGTTTCCAGTTCTATGTGTACATTAAGTTATAATTATGTTTCTCTACTTATTATTGTTATTAATTCTTGCTTATTACTTACTATTATTGATTTATATTTTCCTGTTTCATCTATATTGAACTTCATTTCAACATTTGTTATTATTATATTATTATCTATTCTTCCTCTTTTCTTTCTTCATTCTCTGTTTTGCTCTTATTGCATAAATTTGATGGTTTGCAATTGTGTAGTTATGTACTTTCGTGTTTTCGGCTGTTTTGTGTTCGGTGCAGTATTGCCATATTCAAACTGACTAGCAAAATAGGTTCAGGCGTTAGTGAAAATCAAAAATTGGTTATTGATATTCTTTGCAAGCAATCTGCTGGCCTAAACATAGTCCACTTTAATGCACGCAGTTTAAACACAGAGAAACTTGATTATGTGGGGAGCACGTTTGAAGGGACAAATATTGATATTATCTGTGTCTCTGAGACTTGGTTCAGTGACGATATTCCTGACTTTAACTACTCAATCAATAATTACAACATTATTCGAAATGATCGCAAACACAGAAAAGGAGGAGGAGTAGCAATATATTACAAAAAACCACTAAGTCTCAGGCCATTGATAAAATCAACTGATTCTGATACTGAGTACATAATTGCCGAAGTATCTGATGGCACTTCGAAGGTCCTAATATCCTGTGTTTACAATCCGCATAGGTGCTTTGCGTTAGATACTTTCTTTGCAGAGTTGTCTGTATTTGTGATTGATTATGAACGTTACGTGATTTGTGGTGATTTCAATGTAAATTTGCTCTCGAATGACTCTTGCACTGATAAGCTCCATGATCACATATCGGCTGCTGGTTTGGTGATTGTTAATAGTTCCATACCGACCAGATATTCGAATAACTCTATTCCTAGCCTCTTGGACTTTTTTATTACCTCTGACCATTCTCATATTCTTAAATTTGACCAACTGTTTTTTGTATCTGACCACGACTTAATTTTTTGTTCGGTAGATGTTGTGTTTCATCGTTCAGAACTTGGTGCTACTTTTTTGTATCGTGACTATCGGTCTTTGAATGTTGCTGCTCTGTTCTCTGACTTGTCTTGTATTTGTTGGAATGATTGCTGGAGTCTTGAGACAGTTGATAAAAAGCTAGAATTTTTAAATAATAATGTAATCTTACTGTTTGATGCGCATGTCCCTCTTCGTAAAACTCGAGTCAGAAATACGGCATGTCCTTGGTACAACAACAAAGTCCATTTGGCAATTAAAAAGCGCAATAAGATGCACTCCAACTGGGAAAAAATAAGGACAGATATATCTTGGTGTCAGTTCAAATCTGCTAGAAATGAAGCGACGGCGACTATAAGGCAGGCTAAGCGGTACTATTGCAAAGAATTCTATTCTCTCCCATCGAAAGATTTATGGCGCAACTTAAAGAATTTAAACATCCATGGCAATCAGGCTGCTGATTGCAAAATTGACCCGAATGCCTTAAACAACTTCTTCGTTAGTGCCAGCAATAGCAATATTTCCCCCCTTTAACTAAAGCTATTCCGCCTGCTGTGGAATTTAAAAAGCGATTTCAATTTGTTGGAGTTACCGAGTCTGATGTCATAAAATCCATTACTCGTATCAAGTCAAATGCTGTTGGGGATGATGGTATCTCTCTTAAGTTTGTTAAAATTGTATTACCTTTTATTATTAGACCTCTCACACATATAATTAATCATTGCTTTACGAGTGCCTGTTTTCCTGCAGCATGGAAAAGAGCAATTATCTTGCCTGTTGCGAAGGTAACCACAGCGCTAAGCCCAAATGACTATCGACCAATCAGTATCTTACCGGCATTCTCGAAGGTTTGTGAGTCCTTAATGGCGGAACAAATTTCAACCTTCATTCATGATAACAATTTACTGTCACCCCTGCAGTCTGGATTTAGACCAAAGCATAGTTGTTCCACTGCAATGATGAAAATTTTAGATGATATTAGGATGCCTTTTGACCATGAAGAACTAACGCTTTTATGCCTTTTGGACTTTTCCAAAGCCTTCGACTCGGTTAACCACGTACTATTATGTGAGAAACTTAAGTGCAACTTCGGATTCTCTGATTGCTCTATTAAATTAATGCGTAGCTATCTTGCTGGCAGAGTTCAACAAGTGAGGGGAATGCATTCCTCATCTCAGTTTGTATCAATTGGTGCTGGTGTTCCTCAAGGATCTGTACTTGGTCCCCTTTTGTTTAGTCTCTTTGTAAATGATGTTTTCTTGGTGTGCAAATATGTTAATGTCCATGCTTATGCTGATGATATCCAATTGTATTTGTCTAGTCGTATTGGTCTTGTGGAAGATTTATGTTTTAAAATTAATAGTGATTTGTCTGCCATCTCGGATTGGGCCCTTAATAACGCTTTATATCTAAATGCATCTAAGTCATATGTTTTGCCTATAAACAATCGGGTAGTACAATCTGACAATATACCCCCTCTTTTCATTAATAATAGTGCACTGAAGCTTACTGACAAAATAAAAAACTTGGGATTCTTGATTAACTCCAAGCTGACTTGCTCTGACCATATAAACAAAGTTGTGAAAAATGTATACGCAATATTGCGTAGACTAAGGATTTCTGCCTCCTTCACTCCGCTTGAGACCAGACGAAAGCTAGCCATGCAGCTTATTGTGCCCCATATAACATACTCAGAGCTGGTTTATAGCAAACTTGACTCCAAGTCGTCACACAAAATTAATGTGACATTTAATAACATTACTCGATATGTATATGGGCTGGGAAAATATGACCATGTCTCGCTGTGGAGGAATAAAATTCTTGGTTGCAGCACACACAAATTACTTGTCAGCAAGAAACTGTGCATTCATATTTAAAATAGTTGAATGGAAAGAGCCGAAATATTTATATGACAAACTTCAAATGCCTAAGTCGGGAAGACATCACAACCTTATCGTTCCAAAGTATGTGTACCTGACCTCTTCTAGACTTTTTTTCATTAACGCCGTAAGACTATGGAACTCTCTTCCGGAGACTTTGAAAGCTGGACTGAATAGAAACAACTATAAAGTGCGAATTTTCGACTATTTCAATAAATTATTGTAATGGGTGTGCCTTTCGATTGCAGATCATCAAAACTTATTTCTCATATCTCTTACTCTTTGCATTGTATCTTAACTCCTATATACTGTACTTTTTCTGTAATAGCCTTAAGTATTAAGTTTGTATTTTTCTTTTTAAGCTCGATGCAACTGTTACTTAATATTAGTTGATGCACTTATAAAAGAACCATGTTCTTAGGTAGTGTAACCTTAATCAACCAATAAATATCAAATATCAAATAAATAACAGCGCTCGTCGATTTTCGCATGAGATTACACTCACTGCCCGTGTCTATAAATGCCTCCAAGACAATTCCGCCTACACTTACACGTTTTGTAAATTTACTGTTTTCATCTTCGCAGGGAGCTGCGTTTACGTTTCTCTTTTTACCACAATTTTCAGGTGTGTTTCGGGGATGTACTTTCCCACAGTCTACGTTTGCGCTTTTGCGGCTGAGGACAATTTGACGAGATGTGCCCTTGCTCGTTGCAATTAAAACACACAATTGATTTCGGTTCGCAACTATACTCGGTTGGGGACTTTTTGTTTTTGTCCAGAATTTTGCTGCGATTAACAAACCCTGTTTTAACGTTATTAAAGTATTACTCGAATGTTTCGCGCATTTCCTTCGTTGACCTAAAATGCATCGGAGCAACAGCCATCTGAAGTTCACGATGTTGCAAGCCTTCGTGCACATATTTTATAACCGCACTTTCGCTGAGCTTGAATCTTTTACCCATTGCGCTCATTCGACAACAATATTCAACATCCTTTTCATTTGGCTGCCGTACAGCTCGTGCCATGTGGTAATGCACTTCAGCTTCGTCGATTGTCACACCAAACTCTTCTACTAACGAACTAGCACACTCACTCCATCGCAAATGAAGTTCAGACGCCAGTTTTCGGTTTTTTTTTCAGTTTTCGCCGGCCCCTTGAGTTTGGTATAGACCGCGAGTAACACACATTTTTCGTCCCACTCATAGGCACGCATCGACTTCTCTACACGCTCGATGAATTGTTCTGCTGATAGAGCCGAATTTTTAATCGGATCGAATTCAGGCAACGTTTCGGCGATTTCTTTGATAGAATTTCGCCCTACTGACGACTGTACTCGTGGTGAAAACGAATTTGTGGCGACGGCAACAACCGACGCCTCCGGGTTGCTTGGACTGCCATCACTACGGGGCACTATGTGCTGCTGCAGCAGGGATAGCACGCTTTCCACTAAACTGCTCAAATCATTGATTTGGTCCTGCAACGATGCATCTTCGCATGTGATGTCATCGCTACCGTTCACCTGATTGAGCCGTACTATGAGCTCAGATTTGTTTCCACTCGTTGCCAAACCGCGCTCCCGTAATAATTTTTTAGCTGCTCTACCCACAGCGATGTGATCAACACCATCCTGAATTGCTCTTGGCCGTTTTCGTTTTCTTTCGACCGTTTTACCCGCGTTTCGACCGTTTTGTTCAACTTTAAACTTTAAGTTTTATCTTAACCGTTCGCGTATTTTCGATTGCTTCGCTCGCGTTTCGTCCGTTTCTGCTTAACTTTGAATTTTGGCCTTAACCTTGACCGTTTGCGCTTTTTTGTTCTCCTTGTGTTTCGTCCGTTTTTTGCATTCGCTATCGTTCGTTCAATTCTTACTCGTTATTCTTCACGTTTTCGTTGCGTTCTCGTTACCACGTTTTCGTTGCGTTCTCGTTAACACCACAGAATAAACAGTATACAGAATGCGCATGTCGACCAGCGAAGCAATCTGAATTTATGGTGCGGGCCGAAAGCAGCAGGGGGGAGATAACAGAGTTTGTTGAACAGAACTTTTGTCTCTGTTAATTTCTCGTGCGACGATGATCTCTGTTATTGTCAACTTCGGTAAGTGCCGAGTGGTGCAGAGCGAGTTCGTGCGCTTCATGCCGGCCATAGAAGTTACTGTTATTTTCAATGAAGCGAATGAAGGGCGATGTGCTATCGTTGTTGTTGTGTTGATCAGCGAATGAAAATTGTAAATTTTGAATTTTTGTTTCTGGCTGACATTGGCTGGCAATTCCCGACGTGTGGTTTTTTTCATGTTATTATGCGATCGACTTTTTGCGTGAAGAAATTTGTCAAACCTAAAAAAAAATGAGAGGTTCCGAAGAATCGTAATTACGAATTTGTGCATTTAATCATGTCGAATGTATGTACATATCTATTGTAAAGCAAAAAGCTATGAGAAAAAAGTAAGTAAGCAACGACGATCCCGAATGACGGCAGAATAAATTTTTTGTTTTGCTTTTTTTCGATATATGTACGTACATCCACCATGTAAAGGATATTTCGCACATAACGATTGTGCCACATCGTTTAACTATCATCAATATTAAAAATAGTGTGATATCTTTCTACCGTAGTGACTTTTTAAGTCGATAAGTTACCCCCTTTTTACATTCGTTCTCATATATTTTTGCACGCTACATTCCAGGCCCGTGCGCAGGGGGGGTTTTGGGGGTTCTAACCCCCCCATCGAGAATTTTTCCACATAATTTTCCACTAGCAATAGTCCTTATTCTACGAAAGTCAAACCGACTTGATAATAAATATTTTGTTGTCAATTTTTGTTTCGACATTCTCAACTTTCTCGATCTTGTGCACGTTTTTTTTGAATTTTCCCGCCTTTTTTACCTCCTATTATCAGTGTCATTGTGAATGCAACCATCGATAGTATCGATACAACCAAAGAATATGAAATGTATAGAAGGCGCATCTGAGCTCAAAAATTCAAATTTTTGTTTGCGAGCTTCAGAGAGAGGGGGGAAGCCACAAAAGGGAATGAGCGGTGCCAGCAGGAGAGCAAGCGCTTCAGTTTACGCTCATTGACTGTGCGAACTGAAGCACACGCTACCAACAAACACACATGAAGTGAAAGCGCCGCTTGCTTGTATGACATGCGCATTCTGTATGTTTATTTTCTTTGATACAACTGAATCGAACTGACTAGTCAGCTGTTCGAGCTGTGCGGACATTTCTTGACATTAGGTCTGTTTGGCAGAGAATAGGTCTGTTTGGCAGAGAATAATTTGTACGAATTTGTACAAATTTTTACTGGATCCTGTTTGTTGACGCCAAATCTCCAGTAACGAGAGAGAAATTGAGAGCGTAAAGTGACAGTGCATTTCGTGAGAACTTGCAAGTTTTTACTGGAGAAATTTTGTCCAGTAACTTTTTGCTAGTAAGAAGAAGAACAAGAAAAACATATGACTGGCTGCCATATGATCGACTGCAAAGACAAAAAATGTTTGCAAAAATTTGCAGGCAAATGGAACCAGCAAAGAATTTGTGCGTTCGCGAGTCTGCTGACCCACAACCGTCTTGCTCAGCTTTACTTGCTGCAGCTGGAAGAGAAGATTCGCAGATTGAGCCCAACGAACCATTTGCCTTTTGCATTAAATCTCTATTTGAACTGAATTTCCCTACCGCTTCAAACCTCAAATGAAACTTTTAGATCAGCTATTTCGTTCTTTAACGCTCCTGTTTACACCCTTTTTACTGTGTATTGTGAGTGGGCCAAGTCCCAGTGGTGTACCCAAGAGTTAAAACTTGCAAATTCTTACAAATTGCTGTTTGTTCACTTTTTTGGATAGTTTCATTTTTGGGAGCGTAAGCTCGCTTACTCTCCTGATATTTTTTACTGGATAATTTTTACTGGAAATCGGGCCAAACAGACCTATTGATTGATTTTCGATCCTCATATTTTTTACCATGGACATTCGTCGCGTTTTGTGTAAAAAACCGCGGATTGAACACAAAAATGTAAGTATCGAATGCTGTTGATTTCAGTAGAATATCAATCACAGCAAGGATTTGCAGGTTATTGTGCTACAGTTTATAGTATTGATGATACCTTTTGTTTATTGATAGGACGTGGGTGAATGTAATTAAGATAAATTTCCAACGGTTCAAACTCAGGCCGGATCTGCAGAAAAAAAAGCATGCAAGCAAGAAACGGAAGCAGGACAGGTATATTTTAATTTATATAATAGGTCATTTCATATCAGAAAATCGATTTGAATTTCTAGGGCGGGCACGATTCACAACTGCAATTAGAACATTGTGAAGGTTTCGTTGATTTTTATTCGGAGCATTATCATTGATACGTTTTTTATTTCAATATGATATTGACTTTTCAGTTATATTTTTAGAAAATTGCTGATAACGAAAAAACAATTTATTTTTATGTCACACTCATTACATGATACACATATGTCAAAATCCCCCCCATAAACGAATTCTGCGCACGGGCCTGCTACACTCCGTCGTAAAATTGCTACCGACAGCGTATGTACGCACTGCGCTGCACGCAGAATGAACCACAAAGCAAAAAGAATTCAAATTCAATGTTTCAATTCCTAGCCGGCAACAATAACAACAACCATACCTTATTGCTCTTCTCCCCATATATGTAAGAAGCAAGTGGCACTTCGTTTTGTTGGCCGACAACAACAGCAACCACAGCCTGACGCTATTTTCCCTTCGGAGCTGCATGCGATCATTACTTTCATCTTATCTCTGTGCTGTTTGTTCTGTGAAATAACAGAAACGAAAGCTGTCTAGTGCTGTTTGTAATGTTAATAGCAGAGGACGTAATGTTAAATTAACAGTGGTCGTAATATTACGACCCCTTAACATTTTGGAATTTGTATGAGATGCGCGTTCTGTATTACTGTTTATTCTGTGTTAACACGTTTTCGTTGCGTTCTCGTTACGTTTTCGTGGCGTTCTCGTTATTTGATCATTAACCGTTATTTCTTCATCGCCGCAATGTTTGTATGTGCGTACATGTATAAAAGTGTTTGCACACCGGCGCTCCGCTGGCCGTGGTTAAAAGCTCGCGATTTGGATGGATTTCCATCCCACCTCTGAAATTGAAACACGAGAACTTCACCAAACACTTTTATTTAGGAAAACAAGTTAAAAACAATTAAACAATTTTAACCCCCTACTGCCCCATACGGCCTTAAGGCAGGGTCCACCGAAACATAGAAAAGTCCTCATAAATTTTAATTTTTTTAAATGCAATTTTTAGGGCATGTTATAGATAGATAGATATAGATATAGATATAGAGACAACTTAATTTTGTCATTTCTTTGATGCAGCACGGCTGTAAGCGTCACATGTCTCCCATTATTATCAGTTGAAATTTGAACTTCGTGGAAATAAGTAGAAATAATTATTTCGTGAAAAGTAAAGAAAAGAAAAAATATTAAAAATACTTTTCGTTAAATGATTAATACAAGAAAATTATGAGTGAGTACATTGTAATGTGTCAGGTTGACTTTTCCATTCAAATATACACTTTATTAGAAAATTGAAATAACAAATAAATATAAGAAATTACAATGCGCGCGAGTTACAAAATTAAAACTCTTCCGAACTTTAGTTCCGAATGTGTTTTATTTGGAGTCTTGTCTTCAACTGCCTTACATCTAACAAAACGGTTCTTAAATACTATTTGTGTACATTGTTGCTTACGGTCTAATAGCTTGGACAAGCGAAAACATGTGTTGATGCAATTTGAGTGTCACTGCACTTGTGACCTACTTGTTATTCGAGTGGCTGTTTGTTTTGTTTTTTCGGACGGTCGGTTACATTGAATGTGTCAAAATTTCAAGTGTCGTTGCCTTTTGCTGAAATTTACTACGGTTACTTTTGTTGGGCGATTGAAATATGATTAGCGTCGGGTTGTTGTTTGTTTATGTTTCCCCGGACGGTTGGTTACGGTAAGTGTGTCAGAGTTTCAAGTGCCATTGCACTTGCGGAAAGTTATGACGGGTTTTCTGTTGGGTGGTCGAAATATGATTAGGCTTGTTAATTGCATTTCCGGGTGGTCAGTTTGTGAAAGTGTCATTGTTTTGAAAGTGTTTTCGTTGTGTGGTCGAAATATGAATAAATGTTTGTACGAATTTTAGGTAGACCAATCGATTGGTAAATTTGGTTTTGGCGTCAGCGAAGCTGTCGACATAACTCCTCCCCCTTTGGTCTGAGAACTCTCCTGAGTTCGATTAATTACACTGTGCAAGTCCAAAATTTAGACATGGGGGTGACCTACTGGGTGAGTTTCCTATAGGTATACTGAGTTGAGATCCACCAGCCGTTTGGTAAGATTGGCTCTAGTTTATGAGAAATCCGACTTTGAAGTTTGCTCATGTTAGTCCAGTTTGTCTCTTAAGTAAGTCCTAAATCGTTTCGAATATCGCATTACTGTCTTCGGCAAGTTTGTAGATATTTTAACGACCAACAAATTTGCTTAAGACACCAATCCAAAAAAAGTACATTTTAACTGTGTAATTGCGATATGTGCATTTTTTTGCGCAGCGCTACGTGGCGTATGAGTGTAATTTAATTATAATTAACACTCATATAATTGACATTCATACGCCACGTTGCGCTGCGCTCAAAAATGCACATATCGCAATTACACAGTTTAAATGTACTTTTTTTGGATTGGTGTCTTAAGCAAATTTGTTGGTCGTTAAAATATCTACAAACTTGCCGAAGACAGTAAAGCGATATTCGGAATGATTTAGGACCTATTAGAATTTAAACGTTTGAAGACTTAAGCGACGAACTCGACAAACTTCAAAGTCGGATTTCTCATAAACTAGAGCCAATCTTACCAAACGGCTGGTGGATCTCAACTCAGTATACCTATAGAAAACTCACCCAGTAGGTCCCCCCCATGTCTAAATTTTTGAGGGCAAATTTCACGCACAGTGTTATTTTTATCTTAAGTGTTTTGAATCTTTTTGTTAAATATATATAAATGCTTAATATAATGCTTATTATAATAAAAATTGATATTAAAGTAAATATGTTGTACTTTTTGTTGTTCTTTTTGTGGTACTTGAGTTCTTTTATTTCGTTAATATTTTCGATTTGTTGAATTACAATTTCATCAAAGGTAAGTTTTGTTGGCATGTTGTAGATTTTTGCGTTTGATGGAATTACGAAATGTTCGTAAAACTGTGTCTCTTTGTTGGTGAATTCTCTCTCGTTTATTTTAACAGTACACTCATTGAATGTAATGAGAAAGTTTCCACTTAAAGATAATATCCTTTCATCGCAAGTATTGTTTAGCTTAGTGTTTATATGATTCTTCAAGAGAATTAGTCCTGTTTTTACCTCTATTGTTATGGTTTTATTGTTTTTAATTTTTCTGCAGTTGTTTTCATAAACGCATAAATCTGTTATTTGTAAATTTTTCATATCAACGTTTTTCTTATAGGTGTATATGGTTTTGCCAATTTTGAAAATTTCTTGGCTGGTAAACATTAATTCTTCTGGTAACTGGAATGATTAGTGATCTGGTTGATTGGGTATCCTGATTAGTATGATTGGGTATCCTGATTACAAAAATAAGGTTGTTTTTATATTCTGCAGCGCCTAGTTTGATATTTCTTAGCTTCTCTATGTCTACATCGTACTGTATTATTTCGTCTTCTGTTAAGATGTTATTGCTCATAATATTAATCTTGCTGCTGCGATGTTGTTTTGTATATGTTCTATGCTGTCTTCTATAATTTTAATTTTAAATAGGTATTCTAAATATAGAAGCTGTCTGTAAACTTTGCTATTATTTTCGTTTATTGTACTAAACCTATCCATTACTTTTTTCCTATCAGACTCCATGGTTTTCCTGATAGTTTCGAATGTTTTGTTGAAATGGTTATTAATCTGTATACTTTTGTTAATGTAGGGTAAGATGGGGTTATTCCCCGCATGTAAGCATAAATCCGAATATCTCGCGACTCGGATTGAGTTTCGAGACAAGAGTGGTATCGTTGGAAAGCTGGACCCAACGCGCAACTTTTGTTACTACATTACTTATAGTGTGTGATTTACCCGTAACGAGCTGCAGCCATTGTCCCAAAATCGAAAATTGTGGGGCTATTCCCCGCTGGTGGGGTAATTCCCCGCACCCCATGGGGCTATTCCCCGCACCCCCGATTTTGCCGTTTTCAAAGCAAATGAACTCGAAAATAAGTATCCAAACTTGTTTTTTTTAAATATTTTTTGTGTTTTTTTATTCATAATCTTACACAAGTTCAAAAGTTGACATGGAAAAAATGCATTTTGTCAGAAAAATATGAAAAATTCAATGAGAACGAGGGAAATTAAAACCATTTAATCTTCTTCGGAGTTTGATTCATCGACATATTCCACGGTGGTCTTACGCCGCTTGCTCACACGTCCTGGTGTCGATAGACCTTTTTGTGGCTGCTTTTTTTGCTTCAGCAGTCAATTTCTTCAATACAGCGGCTTTTTTCTTCGCAGCAGTAGCTGCTTTTCGATTTTGGCTGGCCGTTTGTTTAGCATCATGTGCTTCTTTTTCAGCTCGAAACTCTTGAATCGATTCGTCGGATGTTAAAATAGTCGTTTTTCCTCTTTTTCGACTACGAACCATCTTCACAATTCACAAAAAAACAAAGAGCGAAAATCAACAACAGCGAAATAACCAAGTGAATCGATGAAGAACAAACTAAAAACATCTCAATTGTCAAGCATAATGACAACTAAATGACGCTGTATGCATAGAACTAAAAATGGAGGTGTGGGGAATAGCCCCATACCAAAGTGCGGGGAATAGCCCCATGGTATGCCTCTGTCTATTCGATGATGCCAAACTAATTTCACAAAACAAAACCAAAACGCTCTATATTCACTCGAAAGTACTCGCCTTCTAGTTTAAAAAACACTCACCTTTAAATGAAAATATAAAACATTATATAGAAAAAGTTCAAATTCTGTGGACCGAAAAAATTGCAGCGAGGAGTACAAAAAAACGTTAGGCTTGCTCGACGATCTGTCACTGGAAGGGAAAAAAAACTTTCACCAACCAAACATGTCTCATAGTATGACACATACAATGAGACTGCACATTTGAGATTTAGTGTTACCGTTTCTGAGAAAATAGTGGTGCGGGGAATAGCCCCACGCGGGGAATAGCCCCATCTTACCCTATTCTATGGCGTTATGGTTATTTTCCTCAATTACCTTCATATGTTCTTCGATTTCTATTCTGTCATCATCATCCATTGTGCCGTATAACCATTTCATTCCCTTACCTGCAATATTTATGAGTCCCCGCTTTTGTCGATGTGGTAATATTGTTTGCACCTTACGCCTTAGTGTATGAATTTGTAGTTGCAAAAATTGTTTGTTTTCTATGAATTGAATTTGTTGGATGTTAGCATCTAGTTCCTGAATAATTTGTTTTATTTCTGCCGTATTAACGATGTGATACAGAGACATCCCGGGGAACTGTAGGGCGGACGAACTGGCCAGACTAGGCACAACCGAAGGGCTATCCACAGAATTTGCTGGCTTGGGTGTCCCGCTAAGTACTTGCAAGCTGGTGCTAGAGGAGGCCGTGACTAAAGCCGCCAACATCGCTTCGGCGGCCTCTGAGACAGGCAAGACAGCGCAACAAATCTGGCCAAAGCTGGACTGGACGCGCACCAGAAGTCTGCTAAACCTCAAAAGGGGCGCGCTCAGGGCTGTTGTCGGGGTAATCACTGGGCACTGCATCCTCGGTAGCCACGCAAGAAGACTAGGGCTGGGTCATCTAGCCAACGAGATCTGCCGTAGCTGCAGAGACATAGAAGAGGAAGAAACCATCCTACACTTCCTTTGCACCTGCCCTGCTCTTTGTAGGCCTCGCAAAAAACACTTAGGTTTTTACCACACCGACAACCTCGCCGATATATCATATATCTCGTGAGGGCCGCCACATCTACCTACCTACCTAACGATGTGTATGATTGTATTGTAGTCTTGGGTTATTTCTACGTCGTTTAGTTTAATTTCTGCGAATCCGCCTTCGTTGTCTATTTTGTTAACCGTTAGTGTCGGTGTCACCGGTCGTACTAGCATTAGTGTCAAAATTGCTATTATCCATTTCACCTGCGAATTTTGGGGATCGTTTAATATTTGTGGGGTGGATGTTATCGAGTTTTAATTTTCTATATCTAGGTTCATATTTGTGTCTCAGTGCTTTATAGTTTTTCACGTAGCCCTCCTGAGATATTTGATGGTAATCCTCACGGTTTTCATTTAGCTTGTTTATGATTTTTTCTTTTGCTTCTTTCAGTGTTCTCTCTATTTTCTCTTTCTTTATTTTTCCTTCGGCTACGTCTAATGGACTAGCTTTTATGGTGGAATGTACGGACTTGTTGCACCATTCGATACATTTAAAAACCCTTTCTTGCGTTGATAAGCTTGATTTTTCTGCCTCTAGTGCCCTAAACTTTTCCGCTATTGTGCTATGTAGTCGTTCAATATCTGAATTGCCCGTATGGCTATTTGGTTTTGTGAAATGAACGTTGATCTCCTCCTCAGTTAGGAATTCTCGGATGTTTACTGAATTAAATTCGTTGTCGGTTATTATCTTTCGTGGTTTAGTTCTTTGTGAGAGGTAGAGTCTTAATTTTTCTATGATTGTTATATTACTTCTATCCTCTAGAAAAAAAGCTGTGGCGTACTTTGAAAGTTATGAAGCTGTGTTTTTTTATTGTGTAGGTGTCCATGTGGATTATCTGGTTTATGTCTGTCGGTGTCTCCGTTGCGTTGTATTTTGGTTTATGTGGCTTTCTGTCGTATTTTGATTTATTACATGTGTCACAGTTGTTTATGAATTTTTGGACTAGCCGTTTTAGGTTTTTAAAATAAATAAATTTTTTTAGTCCTTCGTAACATGCATTTATTCCACTACGCCCAGTTTCGTTCTTGTGATATTTTGAAATATATCTATATGTTTCATCCTCGTTACGTGAGTCTTTTGCGTGATAGGAGCACCTGTAGAAGGTTACGTTTGAGCCAAATAGTTCTATAAGTTTTTGTTGCACTATGTTGTACTCATGGCCTGATATTTCTGTGTAAATTCCGACTTTCCCTGTTTTTATAAATCTTCTGAATATGTCGGACATGAAATTGTTCTCGATGTCCCGAGAGTTTATAAATATTTTGCGGTTTCCTTGAACTACTTCTGTCTCTTTTGTTTTATCGTTTGTTAGAATGATTTGATTAGGGAATCGATTTACTACTGTATCTATGATAGTATTGGAAAGTGGTCCAATTGTTCTTCCTCTTGTGAATGAACGGTTGCGTCGGTGCTCATGTTATCGTCTTGGATTTGTCTCGTCTCAATGGCGTTTATTTCTTTAGTATCCGAATTAATTCTGCTCAGGAAATCTGCAGCATTGTTTTCCTTTCCCTTGACATAATCGATGTTTATGTCGTATTCCCCTATCTGTAATAGCCATCGCTGTAGCCTTGGATTAATGTCTTTTCCTTTATTTTTAATGTATAGTCATTTCAGCGGTTGATGGTCTGTTAATAAATCAAAATGTCTTCCGTAGAGGTACGGTCGGAAGTAGTTTACCGCCCATATTATTGCATATAGTTCTTTTTCCGTGGTACTGTAACGTATTTCGTGTTCGTTAAGTGTTCTACTAGCGTAGCTAACGGGGTGGCCGTCCTGTGTAAGAACTGCGCCTATTGCGAAATCGCTTGCATCTGTTGCTAACTTGAATGTTTTATTGAAGTCTGGGTAACTCAAAAGGGGTGCTTGTGTTAAGAGCAGTTTTAATTTCTCAAATGCATCTATATACAATGGATCGTTTATATTGATTTTCTGATTTTTCTTTAGATACTTTGTCAGACCATATGCAATCTTTGCGTAATCCTTAATAAATTTTCGGTAATAACCGGTTATTCCTAAGAAGCTTCTGATTTGTTTTATTGTTTTGGGAAGTTTTAGTTGTTGTATAACTTCCACTTTATTCATATTGGGGTTTACTCCTTCGGTTGTTAGAGTGTGGCCCAAATATTCAGTGGTTCTTGCGAAGAAGTTGCATTTGTCTATTTGGATCTTTAGGTTGTGTTTCCTAAGTTGTTTGAATATTTTTTGTAGGTTGTCATAATGTTCTTGAATGCTTGTACTAAATATCAATATATCATCAAGATAAACGACACAAATTTTATTAATGAATTCCCTTAAAACCGAATTTATCAGCCTCTGGAAAGTGGCTGGGGCATTTTTGAGCCCAAAAGGCATTCTTCTAAACTCGTAATGTCCCATCGGAGTGGAGAAAGCTGTCTTTTGTCTGTCGTTCTCTGATATTAAAACCTGATGAAATCCTTTTGCCAGGTCGAGGGCAGTAAAATACTGTGCCCTTCCTAATTTTCCTAAAATATTTTCGATGTTGGACATTGGAAACTAATCACTTATTGTGACTTCGTTCAGTTTTCTATAGTCTATGACTATGCGCCATTTCTTTTTGCCGGAATTATCAAGCTTTTTGGGGACAATCCATAGCGGGGAATTGTATGGTGAATTGCTTTCTACTATTATTTCTTGTTCTAGCATTTCTTTTATCTGTCTTGTGATTTCTTCCTCGTGTATTTGAGGGTAGCGGTAAATTTTGGAATAGACTGGCTTATCTGATGTTGTGATGATTTGGTGTTTGATTTCATGTGTATGTGATAGCTTATCCCCCTCTTGAAAAAATGAATCCTGATTTTCTTTTATAATTTTTTTTAAGTAGGTTTTTTCTTCTAAATTCATGTCTTCTCTTAAGAGTTTATTGATTGTGGTTTTGTTTACATCTGTTTCTTCTAGTAAATTGATATCATCGTAGTCGTATGGACAAGAGTTTATGAACTTAGTTTTTATGCCGTGTATCTCTAGATATTTTTCTTTCAAATTAATTATGGCTTCCATAGGTGTGAGTAGGTTTTGGCCAATAATGCCGTCAAACGCTTTGTTTTCGAATTTTGTAAGTTTCCAGGCCATGTAGTTGTTTTCCCCGAATTCGAGAGGTAACTTAGTAATAATTTCGTAATTGATTTCTTGTTTACCGGTAAGTGTGTTAAACGTTATAGGCTCTTCTAGTTTCATTCTTTTATATTGTTGGAGTTTAGTTTGATCCAACAGGGATGTTGATGAACCGGTATCAATAAGACATTTTAATTTATTATTGTTGATGGTTAACTGTACTATCGGTAAATTTCTGTGGGGCTTATTGACGGAAAATTTACCTCATCTGAACTTGTGGTACTTTCCTCATTGTTTCCTTCAATGTGGTCAACTTCCATTGGCTCTATATTGCGTTGGCGGTATTGTCCAGAGTTGTTATTTAGGTGGTTGTTGACGACAGAAACAAAGAACACTTTGAATGATATTTAAACTTTTATTAACAATGTGGACGACAGAAAACAAAGAGAACTGTTCAGTATTTTAAAATTGGTGTGCCTTCCTTCGGCTATTCCTTTCGACTGGTGGTACTGGTCCATGACAAGTCGTGTCACGTGATGACCTTGTGGCAGGATTACTGGCCGTCGGGCTGACATAGGCAGGCAATAAGCGGCATTGATCCTACCATTGACTTCAAGCAGGCGATCGCTGTCAGTTGAAACAGGCTGCTAGACTTCGGCAAACATTGGTTGGCCCTCAGAATCTTGATTTCTTCGGCGTATGCCTCATCTTGGACCCGACGAAGCACCCGCTTCTCCGCGTCGGCCAGCTCGCCTGCTTGCAGCTCACCCTGCACTCGGGTCTTAGATTTCGTGTTATGGATAAAACGCAAGATCCAACCAGTCACTCTGAGGATCTTTAAATATGTCGAAAATTTATTCAAATTTATAGGATACTCTCCTGAACATGATAGCAGCATTATCCTTTTCCTACACTCCTCTTCGGCATAGCGCTCCAAGTCCGGCGCTACCTCTTCTTGCGGCCAGTAAGATTCGGCTTGGTAAAGAAAGTCTGGACCTGTTATCCAGCGTGACTTCGGGTCAAACTCCGATGACGAACTCGCGCGTGTGGCATCATCAGCCACGTTTAGTGATGTAGGCACCCAGCGCCATTGGGCTGGTTTCGAAGTGGCCAGAATTTCTGCTATTCGAAATGTGATAAACTGCTTGTACTCCCGCGTGGTGGAGCGGATCCAAAGCAGGACAGTTTTTGAATCGCTCCAAAACATCGTGCTTGTGATGCTGAAATCGTGGTATTTCTCGATCGACGTCTTCATTCGGCTTCCCAGGACCGCAGCTTGCAGCTCCAAGCGCGGCACAGTCATGCTCTTCAACGGTGCGCATCTCGTTTTGGCACACATAAAGGCAACGGTAACTGCGTCGCCCTTTCGAACTCGCAAATACGCGACAGCAGCGTACGCACTCGAACTTGCATCCACGAAAATGTGCAACTGTAACTCGTCGGCGACTGGCAGTAACGGCGAGTAACAGGGGATACTGACAGAACCTTCGCCGCTTGGAAATGCTTCCACCACACAGACCACTGCAGCGCCTGCTGATGCGGCAGCTGCTCATCCCACTGAACTTGCTGTTTCCATAGCGACTGCAGCAATATCTTGACCGAGATGGTGAAATTGGCCAACATACCAAAGGGGTCATAAATGGACATCGCTATGGCTAACAGCTCCCGTTTGGTTGGTAGCCGGACAAGGTTCAAGACGTCACGAGCAATTTTGTGGAACTTGAAATGAAACTCAAAGTTGTCAGAATTAGTGTTCCAAAACATACCTAAAACTTTGTCCGTGTTGGACTGGCGTTCCATGTTGACGACATCGCATTCGGTCGCGGTCGCCCCATCATTCAGTTGTCGTTCAAGTTGTTTGCAATTTGAAACAAAATTGCGGAGCCTGAATCCAGCAGCAGCATTGATCTGTATCGCTTCAGTAGTGACCTCTAGCGCCTCGTTCATGTCATCAAAGCTGATTACCAGATCATCCACGTACGTGTTGGCAGTGACGGCACGAGCCCCTCTTGGCACCGTGGCTTCGAACTTGGCGGCGTTGATGTTTTTTACGTATTCGGCGCAACAAGGTGAGCAGATGGCACCAAATATCATTGCGGACATTACGTACACACGTATGGACTCCGCAGCGTTGTCATCTCGCCACAAGAATCGCTGGGCGTCTTGATCGCCCGACCTTATGCAGATGCGGGAGAACATCTCCTGGATGTCACCGGCGACAGCAACTGCTCCTTGACGGAATTTGTAAATGATAGATATGAGTGGCTGGGCGTGCTCCGGACCTTTTGACAAAACGGAGTTTAGCGACACGCCCTCGGCGGCAGCGGCTGCGTCAAATACGATACGCAGCTTCTGCGGTTTGTGGGGATTAACCACCCCGAAATGCGGCAGGTACCAGGTTGTAGGATTTTCTTGTACGACTTCCTCCGGCGTCAGCTGCCTGGCATATCCCTTGTCTATATACTTGCAAATTTCACGTTGATAGTTGGCGGCAAAGACCTGGTTTCTGGACATTCGAGCCTCGATGTTCAGTAAACGCTGTTTGGCCATGGCGTAGCTATGTGGAAGGGCGACGGCATCTTCCTTCCAGAGCAGACCTACCTAATATCTCTGTCCAAGATCTTTGGTAGTTTGCTCCAGTATTTCCCGAGCGTGACGATTCTCCTCGGATTCCAGAACGGTGTCTGTACTTCTTACCCCAAAGCTTTCAACCGAGAAGTAATCTTCCATCAACCGGCCTATCTGCTTCAGTGTGTGTGTATCGCGTACATGTAGGACCCTTGGTTGAACTTCAACTTTGGAGTGTGTTGGCCCAAACGCCACCCAGCCTAGCTTGGTTGCAGTGGCAAGTGGCTGATGGGGACCGGCTTCAACGGCGTGGCTGGACACAGTTAGATGGCAGTTGTCCAGTCCCAAAAGGAGTACGGGCTTTGCTTCAGCATAATCTTCGATTGGCAGGTCTCTCAAATGGTCGTAATTTTGCTTATTGAATGACTGCTTCGGCAAATTGAGGCCCTTCACGGTTCGCGCATTTTTGAGGGTGAATGTTTGGCTGCAGTTGACCCCCCTTATGTCGACTGATACTTTCCTGGACTTCTCTGTAGTTTGGCTATCTCCATACCACTGCAATGTTAGTGGCGTGGATTGCCCTCTCAACCCCAACTGGACGGCGACATATTCTTCCAACAACGAGATTGACGATCCTTCATCCATCATGGCGTACACGGACAGGCTGCCCTGCGGTCCGGAAACTATTACCGGCAAACCCTTAAACAGGCTAGGCAGCTCCTTCTGCCGGCAGTTCAGAATGTGTTCTGACTCGGCAGGTGGCGATGAGTCTCTCGGTTGGCTGACTGTTTGGTGAAGAAGTTGATGGTGCATGCGCTCGCACCCCTCGACCGCGCACACTTTCCTGCGACGACAAACCGTCACGTTGTGCCCCTTCCGCAGGCACCCGAAGCACAGGCGATGCTGCTTGACTGCAGCCCACCTAGCAGCAGTGCCGTACGATTTAAACTGCTCGCAGTCGTTCAACACATGGCTCTGATTACACAGAGTACACGTGGGCCGCTGCTGTCCCTGTTGCACCTCCGTGTTGTGCAAAATGCGGCGTGTGGTGGCTCCACCCGACGCTGGCTCACGACTGGCTTGGCCCTGCTGCATGGTCTGACGTGTGTTGTTGCTGGAACGTGTTTGGCTGGCACGCGGCATCAGGCTAACCACTCTGGCGAGGTCACCAACCCAGTCCGCCAGATGTTCCACCGTCGGGTATGGTAGAATGCCAGCCGCATACTTCGACCAGTCGTACTGTTTCGATGGCGGCAACTTCACGACTAGCTGCTCGAGGAGGCTAAAATTCACTAGCTGTTGGTGGCAGCCCGCTGACTTAAATAGCGCCACGATATTTCGCAAATGGTTCGCGAAGGTCAGCACCTGCTCCAGCCGGCTCTCGTAAATCACTGGGAACATCCCAATCTTTTCCAGCTGCGAGCGCACCAACAATTCGGGCCTTCCGAAGTTAAATTTCAGTTCATCGATGGCCTTCGGAACATCATCTGGAAAAATTAAAAGTGAGGCGACTGTACGTCTCGCTTCTCCCTGCAACGCTTTATGCAGGCGTATCAAATTCTGCTTGTTGTTGTAGTCGTTCGTTGAATCACGAAAGTTCGCGAAGAATAACGGCCATTCTTCCGGCTTGCCGTCGAAATGTGGCAACGGGTACAGTCGTACGCCGGCGTCTTCTACGTACGGCGTCGGCGCCGGTAACGGTCTCGGCGGCAGTTGAGACACTGGCTGCGGCGTCGAAAATGGCGCCTCGTGTGTAGGCCCGTTATGTGACGCTTGATTGGACACGGCTGAAGTGACGAATTCGAGTCGGCCACGCAGCTCCTGCAACTCGGTGCGACTGCGCGCCGACTCCTCTCTGAACTCTTGAATTGCCTGCTGGATGGACGCAAAATTAGCCAGGATTGCCTCTGTCCTATCCACTGGCTGTGATGCGGCGGCAGCACCTTGTGCTTCCATGCTGCGTACTCGTTGTAGACACTCGGGGAAACTGTTGAGATAGTTAAAGTTTAGCGTTTTTTATTGAAAATGGTGTGCGCGGCGGCGCAGTGGCAATATGGCGGCGTGGTTGCGTGACGGCAAAACTAATGGTGACGGCTGCGCGAATATCGCAGAACTAATGGCGACGGCTGCGCGAATTTCCAACAAAGTTGCAAAATCCTCTGCTTGACCCTTCGCGAAAGGCACAATTTTAAAAAATGTTGACGACAGAAACAAAGAACACTTTGAATGATATTTAAACTTTTATTAACAATGTGGACGACAGAAAACAAAGAGAACTGTTCAGTATTTTAAAATTGGTGTGCCTTCCTTCGGCTATTCCTTTCGACTGCCGAAAACGACTGCCCACCACGCAGTGTCGCATTTTGGCACCGGTGCTGCCAACTCCGCGCAGCGACAGTGGTATTGTCTCGAATTCGTATTGGTGTGACTGTATTGTCCGTTATTTTGGTTGTGGTTCGACTGCCTATATTGTCCGCTATTCATGTTTGGTTGCTTATACTGGACGCTATTTTGGTTATTCGGTTATCTGTATTGAACACTATTTTGGTTAGTAGATTGTCTATACTGAGCACTATTTTGGTTATTTGATTGTCTCTACTGAGCATTACTCTGGTTATACTGAATATTATTTTCGCCGTTTGTTTGTCTATTGCCGCGGTTGCTAAAGTCCCTTTTAATCATTCCTGTTTCCTTTAGAATATAGTAAGCTTCTCTAAGGCTTTTTATGTTACGGCTATAAACAATACTTGCTAGATTCGGGTGGATTCCGTTTAGGAATGTCTTCAGTATAATAGATTCGTTTGCCGAAGGAGAAAATTCGCTTGGCTTATTACTATCGAACTCATATTTGCTATTTAGTTTGTCTAAAATTATTTCAAGTTTATAAAAGTAGTCGCTTACATTATTTCCGCTTCTTGTGTTCAGTGCCTGGTGTACGAGGTTGTGGTATGTTTCTCTTATCCCGAAGTTCTTTACCAATTCTGTTTTTATAGTTTCCCACGACGGGTTGTTGCCTAGTGTCCTGATGATGCCCAATGCTGGTCCTTGGATTTTATTGATGACGGATCTTTTGAATACGTATTCCTGCACTTCAGGGTTGTCTCTGAACAATGGCAGGATCATTTCCACCTCCCGAATGAAGGAAGATAGGTCGTATTCCCGAGTACCCCTATACTCTCTTATGGTGGCAGCTTCCTTTAGTAATTGAGATACTGGGATGCCTTGTTGTCTTTGTTGTTGTTCTGCGGTTGGTTGCAATGGTTGTGGAGTTGGCTGGAACATTGTTGCGTTTATTTGATGGTTCTGGAGTACTATTGTTGTTGTTCTTGGTTGTACTGCTTCCTGTTGGTCGTTTGTGTTGTCAGGCATATCCTCTTCTTGGCCCTTGGTATATGGTTTTGTTCCGAGTTTGTGCTTATTTTCTTTCGGCATTAATGTTTGGTCCTTGCTGGCCTATTTCGTTTCTGTATCTTAGCTCGTTGAAGTATTTGATGTAATCTACTGTGTCGTCCTCTTCACCTAACTCGACTGCTCTGTGTGCTTCTTTCAGATAGTCCAAGGGTGCAAATGATGATCTTCCAACGTCTGCTTCTGCTGTGTAGATTTCTTCCACCGGTTGCATAGCACGACACTGTTACACTCACTTGTTGGTTCTTAATAATTCTTCAGAATTATTTCTCCGCGACTGCGCCAGTTACAAAATTAAAACTCTTCCGAACTTTAGTTCCGAATGTGTTTTATTTGGAGTCTTGTCTTCAACTGCCTTACATCTAACAAAACGGTTCTTAAATACTATTTGTGTACATTGTTGCTTACGGTCTAATAGCTTGGACAAGCGAAAACATGTGTTGATGCAATTTGAGTGTCACTGCACTTGTGACCTACTTGTTATTCGAGTGGCTGTTTGTTTTGTTTTTTCGGACGGTCGGTTACATTGAATGTGTCAAAATTTCAAGTGTCGTTGCCTTTTGCTGAAATTTACTACGGTTACTTTTGTTGGGCGATTGAAATATGATTAGCGTCGGGTTGTTGTTTGTTTATGTTTCCCCGGACGGTTGGTTACGGTAAGTGTGTCAGAGTTTCAAGTGCCATTGCACTTGCGGAAAGTTATGACGGTTTTTCTGTTGGGTGGTCGAAATATGATTAGGCTTGTTAATTGCATTTCCGGGTGGTCAGTTTGTGAAAGTGTCATTGTTTTGAAAGTGTTTTCGTTGTGTGGTCGAAATATGAATAAATTTTTGTACGAATTTTAGGTAGACCAATCTATTGGTAAATTTGGTTTTGGCGTCAGCGAAGCTGTCGACATAACTCGCGTGCGCCGCACGTCCGCTCGCTTCGGCTGTTGGAAAGCAACTCCCTCACTCTCTTCGCTTACATAGTTGACAGCTCGGCCTTTCCTGGCATTTCGCCAACCGCCCTCGGTTCGTCATCGGATGTACTGCCGTCATCATCTTCGTCTTCCAGATTGGGACTGAGATGGCACCATCGCCTCATGTGGTCGGTGGACACCACCCCGCAGTATCGCCGTTGTGTCCTCGGTATGTCGGGTAGATCTTCGACGACGTATCTGTCGTGGCCCAGGAGCTTCGTCACCATATACGGGCCCTTATACTTGGCGTCGAGCTTATGCGACTCGCCTGTAGCTGCTGGAACTGTGGTAATCACGACCAAGTCGCCTTCGTTGTACTGCTGTGGCGCCTGATGCCGCTCGTCATACCTCTGCTTCCACTTACGTCGCTCGGCTTCGATATTCTCCCACGCTCGCTGACAAACATCGCCCTTGGTGTCGGTTGTTTCGGCCGCTTCTTCGTCATGAAGTGACTGAATCAGCCGGTTTTGGCTAACACAGCGCAGGTCGTACTGGAATACGATGTCGTTCGGACTCACCTTGGTCGTTGCATTCTGCTGGGAATTGAGACTCCATTGCAAAATGGGTAGCGTTGCGTCCCACTCCTTCGTGCTCTTCATCATCGACCGGATCGCCGGCAAAATCGTTTTGTTGACGCGTTCTGCCTGCCCATTGCCCCTCGGTGTCCGCACGGCGACCTTGATATGGCGGATGCCATATGTTTGCAAAAACTTTTCCAGCTCTTTCGACGTGAATGCGGTTCCACGATCGGTGGTGATTTGAACCGGTTGACCAAAAACTGACATCACCTCTTGCAACATTGCCACCACTGGCCCTTTTTTAGTGGTTCGCACCGCCTTCAATATGGTGTATTTTGAGAAAGCACACACCAGGACTATGATGTGCAGATTCCCACGCTTACTTCTAGGAAATGGACCCAAATGGTCCATGTGAATTGACCTGAATGGCACCGGCGTCATCTCTGCCAAGTGCATCTGCCCTTCCGGCTTGCCGCCGCTGACTTTGTTCATGCAGCACTCTGGACACGACGCTATGTAGCTCTTAACGTAGCGCCGCATGCGATGAAACCAAAAGTCTCGTTTAAGCCGCTCCAAGGTCTTATCGACCCCAAAATGGCCCATGTCGTCGTGGCATGTCTTGGTGATGCGCCACCTTACAGGTTGTGGGACCACTAGTCGTCGGTCGCCACCCACCTTGCGGAATAGCCGCCCTTTATGTATTTCGTAGTCCTCTTTGACTTGCTTCGCTGCATCAGAGCCCCCCTTCAATGCTGATACAACGCCTTGCAGCTTGGGGTCCTGCATCTGCATTGCAAACACCCAATCGTCGCTGCCCTCAGTCACGACTGCCAGCACATTCTCCGCGAACGTGTCACACTCGCCTGAAGGAAGACTAGGAGCTCGACTCATCCCGTCTACGTGCTGCATCTTATGGCCCTGCCGATGGACTATCTTAAAGTCAAACTCTTACAGCTTTAGCCACCACCTTGCAATTCGTGGAAGAAGTGGCGTTGTGGCCTTGACGACTGTAAACTCTTTACCTAGGAGATACATTCGAAATCGTGTTAGCGTTTCAACAATGGCAAGTACCTCCAACTCGTGGCTTGGATACCGCGACTCGACCTCGCTGCATTGCCTACTGTAAAAGAACACTGGCTTCTCCCCTTCATCTTCGTGCTGGAACAAAATACCGGACAGCCCTGCTTGACTCGCATCTGTATGAACCTCGTGGCGTTTTTGTGGATCGTACAGCGTCAAAACCGGTTTGCTTGAAATGGCTGCTTTCAACTTCATAAATGCGTCTCGCTGCTCCACTGCCCACTGGAACTTGGCGTCCTTCTTCAACAATGCCGTGAGCGCTGTTGCCGTCTGGCTGTATCCGCTAACAAATTTGTGGAAAAACCCGGTTAAACCCAGGAACTGCCGCACCTGAGTAACGTTGCTGGGCTGTGGGAAGTCGATGATGCACTGCGTCTTCACGTCTCCTGGAGCTATACCGTCACTCGATATTACGTGCCCCAGGAATTTAACTTCGCTGGCTAGGAAGAGGCACTTCGAGGGCCTCAACGTCAGGCCTGCTTCTCGCACAGCACCTAGAACCTCTCGCAATGCTTCGACTCCTTCTTCCACCGTAGAAGTAGCGATAATCAGCTCGTCGACATAGCTGATAACAGAGTTCGCAAATACTTATCAATGAGCATTGAAATTTCCCTCAATCGCCTCAATTCAACTCAACTCAGAGAATTTTGTTTTGCTTCCCTCATTGCTGCTGAAAAAAGCAATGATCACTCACTCGTTACATACCAAGCGAGAGCGCGAATCATCCATGTGTACTCTCTTGCAAAGGCCGTTTATAGTGTGCGCTTTTCAAAAGCATGAATCCTCACATGTTTTTGCTCACATTGTATTTCTCACTCAAACTTTCTTGCAATGATAAACCAAGGCACATTAATAAGGTAGTGGTGGCAACACAGCTGCTTAAACTTTTTTCTTCTGATTCTCTTTTGATTCCTTCTGATTTTCTTTTGATTTTTTGCGAATGGGGATGTAAGTACATTGTCAAAAATTGGTAAAATTGTTTTTGTGTTGCTTGTGTTTTGATTTGATTTTGACAAGCTAGTTACCCAAATCCAACAACAAAATACATGGGAATTTTGTTGCTGGTCTTACGCGTTCACCTTTATTAATACACCTTGTGATAAACTCTTTTCAAGTACAGTTCTTCATGGTGAGTGTTATTTTGATAGCATCATTTTTCCCTATCGCTCATTTTCCTTAGTGGCCAGTTCAAGTGCGGGTGGGCATCGTAGACGAGAGTGTTTTTATACAAAATGGGAAGGCTTTCCAATATAGATAAAACTAAATATATATCTTACGATGCAGAAACAAATGTTTCAACATGCCTTCAGTGCTCGAAAAAGTTTAAAGGCCAAGTTTTGCATAATATCAAGAGACATTATAATATAGTGCACAAACACAATTTTTAAAATAGCTCATACATAAAAAACACAAACAAAATTAAAATCGAATTAGATCGAAATCAATTTATGAAGTGTTGTATCGGGTTAGTCACAGTAAAGGCTATGCCATTTCGCTTATTCGACGATGACGAATATTTTCAAAAAATCATAAAGCCTTATGAGAACGCCTTTAATATAAAGGTTAACTCCAGAAATATAGTAGCAAAGCTGGATTTATGTGCTGAACAAATGAAAAATTATTTACGAGAATTATTGAAGACGAAAATGGTATGCATAAAGTTGGACATAGCTTCAAAATTGGATAAAAGTGTTTTGGGAATAAATATACAAATTATTCAAAATTTTGAAATGCACATTTTCACACTTGGAATGTTAGAGCTAAAAAAGAAACATACGGCATCTTTTTTAAAGGAAGAGATTCTGAATTGCATAAATAAGTTTGGAATACAAGCAACACAGATATATTCTTCGACTACAGACAATGGAGCCAACGTTGTTAAAACTTCGGAGTTGCTGCAAGAACAGGATAATGTAGAGTGTGATGAGTATGAAGAAATCCATAATAGACTAAGCTCGGTCATGTCGGTTGTAAGATGCGCTGTACACACGCTACAATTATGTGCGCATGATGTGTACAAAACTGTCAAAAATGAATTGACGGCCTGCAGAGAAGCAACACGTTCTCTACGAAAAATTATTCGTAATAGGCACTTTAATGAAGATATTCGGATGCCTACATTAGACAACATGACTCGTTGGAACTCTACGTTCGACATGCTAACTTCTTTGTTAGAACTAAAAACATTTGTGAATGACCATGAAATTAGTTATGAAATAAATTGGAACTTCATTCAAAGCTTTGTTGATGCTTTTAAATCAGTTGCTGAATGTACCAAGAGTTTGCAAACAGACAATTATACTGTTGGCGATTTCTACAGGGACTGGTTACTTTGTGAAACGCAACTAGAAAGCATTCAGCACAATTCGTTTGCACCTACTTTACTCCAATCTATGCAATCAAGGAAAGTGAGATTACTGGAGAATAATGCATTCATTGCTGCTTTATATATCGATCGCAGATTTAATTATATGGACTCACCGTTTTTGAACGAAATACAAAAAAAGCAAGCAGTAGTGAGTTCAAGCCAATTAATATTTTCATAATTTCCAATTAAAGTTCTATGTATTGTAGAAAAGTTCTTCTTTGCCTATTATTTATAATTTTCAATCTAAACTGTGAAAACCTTCATGAATGCCAACTTGTAAAACGTCATTCTTCGTTTTAGTCCCCAGTCAAAACTATAGCGATCAACTGATAATTTTGCAGTCGTTTGTTGCTTTATTGTTGTTTATCTTATAATTTACCTCTTTTTTATTTCTTTAATTTGATTAATTTACAGACGCATATAATTAACACAAGCGCAATTTTAAATAGTTTGGAGGGAAGCACTGAAATAAATGCTGATCCAGAAACCAGTCGTATTGAACGCGTCCAAACCATCGACGATAAATTTGATTTGCTTGAAAGAAAAGTAAATTCACTAACGCAACAGTCTTACCAAGTGTCACAAAATGTTCAATCGCTCCGGCAAAAACTTGAAGGTCTGGCTCATGAAAGTAGAATGCCCTTTAACACTGACGTTATTAAATACTGGAAAGAGCTGCAGACTACTGAACCAACCTTAACAAAGCTGTCACAAATCATTTTATCTGTACCAAGCAGCCAAACCTCTGTAGAACGAGCATTTAGCGCCCTTTCATTAATTTTAACTAAACATCGTTCCAGACTGAGCTCCGAAAATCTTAATAATTTACTTTTTATTAAACTAAACGAAAAAGTATTTAAAAATACCACTTTTGATTAAACGTTCAATGAAATAGCTTTGCATTTTTTTTAATATGTGTAGTTACAATGCGTTCAATGAAATTACTTTTAATTTACTTTTTTAGAACATGAATATGCCTATTATTTTTATGTAATAAAATAAATAAAACAATAAAAAAAATACTTTTTTCACATATGCGCCTCATTTGGTTTACATTCATGAATGAGTGATTAGATTTCACATCAAAATACTTTTCATTGAAAACATCAAATATTTCTCAGCTCATATCAAGTGCGTATCATTTGAAACACTTGACGGATGAAAGTGAGAAGTATTCCAGCACAGAATTGAGCGCTCTTTGCACACAAACGAATGAGTGATAAAAATATTTGAGGAGTTTATGTGAGAGTAATACACTCATCTATTTGCGCTGAACATTCATTTATGAGTTGAGCTCTTATGAATGATAACTAAAAAGAGCAAGAGCGTATTTTGAGTGCTCTACGCACTCTGGCTGATAACTCTGTCTCTGCAAGCAAGCGTCACCACCATCTCCTGAAACACCATCGGCGCGTTTACTAAACCGAATGGCATAACATTATGCTCGAACAAGCCCTCATGCGTTAGGAACGCGGTGTATTTCTTGCACTCCTCCTCTATAGGTATCTGGTAATAGCCGCTGGTCATGTCGAGCGTGGTGAAAAACTGTCCACCCGCCAGCTTCGCCAACTGCTGCTCCACCACTGGCATCGGAAAATGTTTGCGAACTGTCACCTCATTTAGTGCGCGTTAATCCACGCACATCCTGCTTACACCGTTGGCTTTTGTGACCAACACCACCGATGCTGCGTGCGGTGATGTTAAGATTAAGATTGGGTAGCGGAAGTCGAGCACCACCTGCCCGAGACACTGTGTCCAGTGTTGAACTATTGTGTCGCGTCCCTTTATCTTACTGGAGGAGTTCGTATCCTCCGATGCTATCCAGGAACTCCTTTATTTTCCTTAGATCAAATTCAGACAGATCGTGTGTCTGTACCAGTTCCCTTCCCAGGACCCGCTTTCTTGTGTGTATGACGGCGGGACATTCCGTTATGATGTGTACAGAAGTCTCCTCGTCTTCCATACAAAATCTGCATAGTTCGTTGTCCGTGATTCCCAGTCGCGCTCTATGCATATTTAGCAGACAGTGTCCGCTTAGGATCCCCGTCATGAATCTAAGCTCTGCTCGGCTTAGCTCCAAGAGGTAATTAGATTTCTTTGCAGAGTAAACTGGAAAGAAAAGCTTGGAACAGCGTTGTCCCACTGTGTTCGACCATTTGTGGTTAGCTTGATTTAGAAATTCCTGTTTTACACAATGTCTGCAATGAGTCTTGCTAACACCTATGATTGGTTCAGGTCCGTAGGGTCGTCTTGCCGCCCCCTCCTTTGCCAATCTGTCCGCCTCCTCATTACCATCGTGTCCACAGTGCGCAGGTACCCAGTGTATTATCACTTGGTTGTCCTTGGAAAGGTCTTGGAGGACATCTACTGTCTCCCAGACCAGTTTAGAGTCCAATGTCGTCGAGTTCAGAGCTTTGATTGCAGCCTGACTGTCAGACATTATGAATATCCTCTTCCTTTTAAAGTTGAGTGTTAGTATTGTCCTGGCACATTCATTAATGGCATAGACCTCAGCCTGGAAGACTGTGGCGGTGATGTACTTGGCCGAATAATTTCGTTGGCCAAGAGCTCTTCCACAATGGCGGATAGCTCGTGCTGCTTCGCGAACGGTACCTGATACCGCTTCCCAACTATCGGGTCCTGGCTGGTTACCTCGATTCTCATCGTAACTGTTTTGCATCTACCTAGCGTGGTAATGCCCTCGGAAAAACAATCGTTGTAAGTGGTTAACATGTCCAAAACCTCTTGCCGCTGCTGACCCTGCAGACCCTCACCGACGTTGTACTGCTTTTCGTCTTTAACTTGCAGCACCATCGAACCTGCATCGATTACCAACCGTCGATCACGGCCGCAAAGCACATCTCTACCCAGTAAGAGATCATGCCTCAGTAACTCATCTGGTACCACATACAACTGCACCTTGACTTTTCCGCCACTGAATTTCAGGTCCGCCTCCACGATGTCCTTCACTTCAACTATGGAGCCACCAAACCCTTGAGCTTCTTATTTGTGGTCCGCCTAGCACTTGCGGTCGTTGCTGACTGACGTATTAACGAGTGGTCACTGCCGGTGTCCACCAACGCTTGATACACTGCACCTTCTTCTACAATCGGTGGCACGACTACGCTCTTCTCGCCTATGTTGGCGACCGTCGGTCGCTTATCTGCCGCGCAAGGCTTGGCATCATGGCCACCTTCGAACATATGCTGCACCGCTGCTTCTTTTGTGGACGAGGACACTTTGCTGCCATATGCCCAATTTCGTTGCAATTGTAGCACTTAATGCGTTTGGCCTTGTCTTCCGCTGACCCAACACTAGCTTGGACTGCACTTCCACTCTGCATCTCACGTTGCCCATTTACTTGGGATGTTGTTCGTAGACTCTCGAGCGACTGCCGAAGATCGTTGCTGGTGCGCAAGCTCATCGCCAATAACGTGCGTGTGAGCCCACTGTCGTTCAGCCCATTGATGGTGTATGAGTTGATTGATCCTTCATCCACGCCTCCTTGCCTTCCAATTGTTAGCATAACAAAAATATTCGAGAAGCGTTTCTCCTGGTTTGCGGCGCCGACCTGCTAGTTCGCGATGAACATCAGCTGATGTGATTGAACTCGGGAAATCTTGCAGCAACGTTGTCGAAAACTCCGACCAGGATTCAAAAACCGGTTGCGCATTCAGCCAATCCTTCGCAATTCCTTTTAACTTATGTTGGACCGCCAGAAGCATTGTATCATGGCCCCACCTGTACACTCGTTGCAGTTGTTCAACTTTTGTTACAAACTGTACTGCTGTCATCGTTTTGCGTATCGGGTCAAATTCGGGAAGAACGCCTGCTACCTCAGTGACACTGCGTGCCGGTTCCTGCCCGCGTTGCGTTGGCCACTCATGTGACGTTGCCGGTTCTGGTGATGCTCCACCCGCTGCAGCTACCTCTGCCCTGCCAACCTCGCTTGCCGCTGGACTCCGCGTTGCCGTTGCTGCTGGCTGCGCCGCCGTCTTCAACTTTTGGACAGACTTCGCTAGCTCCGACACCAATTCCTTCAACTGATTGAATGACTGTTCCCATGGCTCCGCCGATGGAACCTCCTCTTCTTCAATCTCGTCCGTTCCCAACATCTCGATCAACGCTGCCACTTTGTGCGCCTTATTCCCTTGTACTGCAATCTCGTTCCTGCGCAGCAACGCGTTCAACTGTCCCACGTTCAGCGCAGACAACTTTCAGTCAAACCTAAATTGGAGCGTTAGCGGCAAGCAACTGTCAAAACTGCTTCATGCTCATACAAAATGTATGGGGCAAACCGCAATTGAAACGCTCTGACGCTGAGCTATTCGAATTTCCAATTTTGACAAGGCGTTAGCGGTTGAAGTTGGCTGCGACTAACAAAAACGCCTGTAATTTATATTTGATTTGATTTAAATTGTGAGGAATTTATTCAAATAAAAGCTAAGTTTTGCAAAACAATAATAATTTGTTGTTTTTTTGGCAACTAGACAGATATTTTTTTAGATTTCATGATTTTTACAATCCCAACGCAACGCTTCAATTTCGGTATGCCGCACTGAGCGAGAGCGTTGCGTCAGAAAACGCAACGCTCAACGCTCCAATTTAGGTTCGACTGTTTGTCATATTTTCCTTTAAATTTCCTTAGTGCACCTCGTTGAGCCTATCAGCAGCACGTCTTGCCGCGTGCCGCGCAACAAACCGTTTTTTTTCAACATAAATATTTCTCGTAAATTTCTTCTCGAACTTTCAACGAACGTCCCGTTAGCCTTTGCTCTGCTTTGACCGTTCCTGTGTGCCAGGCGTTGAATGCGTGGCGTGATTTTACCGTTCACCTGCGTTGTTGTTTTTGTTTGATCCGTGTGCACGCTTAGCCGATGCGCTGCCGTTTCTCCTTAGCGTTGCTCGTTGCTGCGCCGCTGCCGTTGTGCTCGCGACCGTTGTGCGTTAGCGCTGCTCGTTGCCGTACCGCTGCCGTTATGCTTGCGGCCGTTGTTGTTTTTGCGTTCACGCTGCTCGTTGCTGTGCCGCTGCCGTTGTGCTCGCGACCGTTGTGCGTTAGCGCTGCTCGTTGCCGTACCGCTGCCGTTATGCTTGCGGCCGTTGTTGTTTTTGCGGTTGAGTGCGTTGTTGCCGAAGCGAGGGATTAGCGCGAATTCGATCCCACTTCTGATCTGTCAGGTCGACTTTTATATTGAAATATACACTTTATTAGAAAATTGAAATAACAAATAAATATAAGAAATTACAATGCGCGCGTGAGCCGCACGCCCGCTCGCTTCGGCTGTTGGAAAGCAACTCCCTCACTCTCTTCGCTTACATAGTTGACAAATGTAATTTATTGATTTGAAGTGTTTTATAGTGAAAAAAAGTATTTATAGTCACTTTTTTGGCTTGAGAAAACACACTGCCGAAAAGATTTAATGCATTTGGTCACTAACGTATACTTGTATGTGGTTTCTTTAAAGAGGACTTTGGGACAGAAAATGAAAAACTGACTATGCCAAGTTACTATAAATGACCTCTAGTTTCACGTCTATATCAACATTTGGATGGGTCTCGGCAAAAATGCTTTTTTGTCGCACGGTGTAATAAATGTAAAGTTAGTGTTTTCACTCACTGCTTCATAACTTTGTCATTTTTTTTCGATTCTATTGATGTTAGGCTTAATATTTGCTCAAATAATATATATTTCATCCAAAATTTTAAAACCAGAGGACATAATTTATTTTATCCATAAAAAAATCATTCGAAAATTTATGATTTTTGAAAATGGTCGAAAAATTCACTTTTTTACAACTTTCACCCTCAGTAACTTCCCCAAATCTCATCTGATTTGGACAATCTATGTATTGCTGGAAAGGCTAAGGTATTATCTTCTTCCGACTAACACAGCTTGTGTTAGTCGAATGATTCGTTTACGAGATATGTGCTCATAACTGAAAAAACAGAGAAAAAAAACTTGTTTTTCGAAAATTTTTCGAAACCGCTTCTTAAAATAATTTTTTTATTTTCAGTTTCGTGTTCAGCGGCCCAAAGTTAGTCTAGAAAACACTTTTATTTTTAGGTTAATTTTTCGTGTCGAGTAGTGTAATCAATAAAACGTGAAGCTGTTCATCAGCTTATGTGCAGAGTACGGCCTTAAGGCACGCAAATTTATAGAGGTTTCACGCCCACACAGAAGCAAATTTTTGTATTTTAAAAATTTTCCCTTCTTATATGATTCTAAAGGTCCTTGTACACTAGGAAACATTTCACATGGAAACATGCTATTGGAAACACATCGGAAACATAAATGTTTCTTGTTGTGCGGAAACATGTGTTCAGTACCTTGTACACTAGAAATAAAAATCGTCGGAAACACGTTGCCGGAAACAATTTGAAATGTTTCCAAGTTCTTCCCCTACGATGTTTCCAACTCGGTATGTTTCTGGTCTTTGTACACTACGTCATTGTTCAATGTTTTTGGAAACATGTGGTGCATGATTTCAACGTTTGAAATTTGATATTGTATGTCGGTGAGTGAAAAAATATATAAAAATAAATAAAAAATAATAAATAAAAAATAAACAAATAATTTTCAATAGAAAAATGCCTTCAAGAGAACAAGAATTAATTGAAGTTGCAGCAGCAGTATATACTTTGCGTAGTGGAAAGAAAAAAAAGCGAAAACGACGTTGGTGGACAAGACCTTGGATTCAACGTCGTGATGGTGAAGGACTATACGCCAAACTACTTCGAGAACTGTCCACAGAAGATCCTATCCAGTTTTCAAATTTTCTGAGAATGTCGACTGAGAGCTTTAATCACATTTTGCACCGAATCACGCCAAAAATTCAAAAGACAGATACTCAATTGCGTCGCGCCATTACAGCATCTGAACGTTTGGCATTAACTCTGCGGTTCTTGGCAACAGGAGATAGTTATTCTTCGCTTCAATACACATTCCGCATCCCTCCGTGCACCATATCAAGAATAATTCCGGAAGTTCTCGATGCATTATACGATGTGTTGGTAGCAGATTACTTGAAGGTATATATTAAAAATTGTGTTGTTCATGTGCAATGTGCAAGTCCGAAATATTTGTTGTATTTTTCAGACACCAACTACTCCCGCCGAATGGGAAAAAATCGCCAATGACTTTTTTCAAAAATGGCAATTTCCGAATGGAATTGGCGCTGTGGACGGCAAACATGTGCAGATGATCGCACCACCGAACAGCGGCAGCGTTTTTTTTAATTATAAGGGAATGCATAGCATTGTACTAATGGGGGCTGCTAACGCCAATTACGAGCTTATTTACATTGATGTCGGTCGGAATGGACGTATTTCGGATGGAGGCGTATTTAACAATTGTTCGTTTGGTCAAGCTATGGATTGCGATGCGTTGAATTTGCCTACACCAAAACCATTGCCAGGCCGATCCATGCCTATTCCATTTGTTTTAGTGGGCGATGATGCATTCGCGTTACGCGAAAATCTAATGAAGCCATATCCAAATCGTAACTTATCGATTTCGAAGCGAATTTTCAATTATCGGTTGAGCCGCATGCGTCGAATAATTGAAAATGTTTTTGGGATCATGTCTGCTCGTTTTCGAGTACTCCGTTCGCCGATCAATTTGGACGAAATCAAAACCACTAAAGTCGTTAAAGCGTGTTGCGTTTTGCACAATTTCTTCATGGCAGACAATTCGCAGCAGTACGCATCTTCTGGATCCTTTGATCGAGAAGATGAAAATGGACAAGTGGTGCCAGGCGAATGGCGTCAAGGACTACAGAGCTCGTTGCCATGTTTCCGTTCTACAAACAGAATTCGACAAGAAGCGCTGGCAATTCAAAATGAGTTTCGCGACTACTTTTGCAATGAAGGTGATTTGGAGTGGCAACACAGGATGCTTTAAATATGTTTTCAATTTGATGATCAATTTATTTATTTCAACACATAAATGCATAAATATTTGAGAACAAAGTTGTTGAATTATTTATTCATCGTCAGAGATCGGGAGAGGACTTTCGTTGTCTGCAGGGCACAAAACGAGTACTCCTGGAAGAAGTGGTTCGTTTTGCCAATAATTGGTGACAGTCGTCATCAAATTACGGCGAAGTTGTTGCGCTCCTTCTGAATTTCGAGCATACGCCCGACGCAGTTCGTCTGCAAGCATGTCACAGAAGCGTTGATGCTCGTCATTCTGTGATTGCTGTTGCAGCGCTTTCTGCAATACAGCGGCAGCTGGGCGTTTAACAACATCTTCATCGGATTCTACCATTTTCGCCCCTTTTCGTTTTCGGCTACTAATATTAGAAATCCCGCTACCCTTTGAAGTTGATGGTTCGTACTCATTTTTCTTGGACGGCGAGCTTTTGATTAATGGAGGAAACTGCTGAAAATATATGTATGCGTACGATGTTGAACACAACATTAATATAAGTAATACCAAAAAGTAATGGGTTGTGGAATATTATGTTTACCATGTTTGATTCCGAGTCCAATGTGGTGGCAACAGTCGAGACCTGGAGGAACTTCATCATTTGATAATAACGCCAAGTCACCTTGACGTTATCATCCGTAGATTGGCCAGATTTTTTGTAGGTTTTGGCAATGCGATGATGCAATTGCACACGAAGGGCCTTCCACTTTTTTTTGCAAGCGTCTACGCTTGGCGCACCACTTACAGCGCTTGCCACCGTTTGCCAAACCGAGAGCTTATTTCCGCATGACTTGTGGTCAGGGCTGGAAACGTCCCAAAGGCAACGGTGTTTTTCCACGGCAGAAATAAGTTCGGATTGGCATCCATCGCTCCAATCAAATATTTCGCTCTGTGGTCGTTGACTCTCGCTGAGGTCTGGGACGATTTCCATATCAAAAATGGCTACTACCGACATGGTGCGTCGCGAAATTGAAAAATTGTCCTATAGCACTCAAAACGAAATTTTCGGGAAACTTGAAATGTTTCCTATGAGTGTTTCCATTAACACCGGAAACATATGGAAACTTGAGAAAATGTTTCCCTCATGATGTTTTCAAGTATTGTACACTATGTGGAAACATTTCAAAATTTCGTTGCCCAGAAACAAGGAAACAATGCCGAAAACTGTTTCCATTTTCACAGAAACAAGTTTTCATGACCTTATACACTAGGGAAACGTGTTTCTTGCCTGTTTCCGACATGTTGCCTTGTGAAATGTTTCCTAGTGTACAAGCACCTTAAAACTACATGATGAACAATTTTTCGACTTAAAAAAAAATTGGGGCAGTAGAGGGTTAAGAAAAATGATTTTGCTCGACATCGGTCGCGGCGCATGTCATCGCGTGTCGGCTCGTCCTCACATCTGTCTTCTTCTTCCCCTTGGCTCTATTCACAAAAGTAACAAGAAATAATAATAAACAGCAACAAAAGAAAACAAAAACGACAAGTAAAACAAAACCACAATTAAACTAAAAATAAAGTTGAGAGAAAAAGAATTTTAATGAAAAAAGTACAAGATTGTGCCTGGTGTGTTTTGTGCCTAGGGTGTTTAACTGGCGCCCAACGAGGAAACAGCAGCAACTTCGCTTCCAGACCGAAACCAAGTCAGCAACAATGTTGAACACAACAACAACACAGCAACACACCAGCATCTCCAGGCACACAACAGCAGCACAGATCAGCAACCGAAGGATAGCAACTGCAAAAGTTTTAGTGACTAATTGGTGAAAATGTAAGTGACCCTTTCTTTTATAGTTAATGCAACTCTGCTTCTATTTTATAACTGTTTATATTCCTTATTCAATAATGGCGTTGTTTAAAATGTCCTCTTCCTGTTTTTGACTTTCTCAATAAAGCACGCGCCGTATTGTTCACAACTTTCGCCGTGGATTAACTCAGCAACAGTGCATAGATGAACTTAATTTAATTTTTGGTGATGAAGCTCCATCAAGTGTTTATCGATGGTATGGTGAATTCAATCGTGGTCGTAGTTCACTCCAAGACGAATTTCGTGAAGGTCGTCCAAAATCAGTTGTTGTTCCGAAAACCATTGAACCACTGTGCGCGAACTGATATTGCAAGATCGTCATGTGTCCTATCGTGAGATTGAGACAACTTTAGGCATTAGTGGGACCAGCATACATTCAATATTGCATGAACATTTGACTGTAAAAAAAATTTGTTCGAGTTGGATCCCACACAATTTGTCAACTGCTCAAAAAAAGACTCGTGTCGATTGAATTTTTCAACTCACTGTAAATAATATAAATAGCGCTCGTATGTCAAAATGTTCTGAGTACTTATAACCTCAAAAATGTCCAACTTTACGATACAGCTGTCAGTTTCCAGATTGCACCACCAGAGTTGCCAAATCCCGAAACATAAAAGGCAACCCTCGTATAATAGTGAACAAGAGAAACGGCATCAAAATGTAAGGATTGAGCATAAATCGGCATACATTTACAGCCTAACCCACGATGTCGAACGTTAATGTTCGCATGCTTTCTAAGCAACAAACAGCTGATTTGGTACCCACTAAAAGCATTAGGACAACAAGTCGAAAGAAAATACATGCGAAAGAAAACGTTAGCATTGCAGTACAAAATCGGTACCCACTAACTTTTTTCGCTGTCATCTGTGCGAACATAAACGCCAAAACCAGTCACTTGTGTTTTGGTTTTCGTGCTGTGTCAATGTAAAAAAATAAAAATATCAAACTACCAATTTAATACAAAAAAAAGAAAAAAGGAAGAATATGGAAAAGAAATGGTAATTTGAGTATAATTTTATAATTGGTTTTGTGATGTGTGTCAATGTGCAAGAATTTTAGCATCAAAAAGTCAACGTTGCAGCAGCTCCAGACACTGGTGGACTACATGGAGGAAAATCCTGAATTTGCCAGAGGCTCGGTAGTTTATGGCGGCAGTAAACTCTCCTCAGAGGATCAGTGGAAGAAATTATCAATAAAATTGAACACTCTGGGGCCCCCAATGCGCACTATTGTAGAGTGGAAAAAGGCAAGTTTTTATTGAGTTTTATGTTTCTTATGCTTACAAATTTGTTTGCAGTCCTGGGCCGATTTAAAATCTCGCACCAAGAAGAAAATTGCAGAAAACATGAAGGGAATGAAAGAAACTGGTGGCGGTATTTATAATATCAACTGCCTATCAGAGCTGGAACAGGTAATTGATCGCACACTGTTTCTAACCAAAGCTGCAGCACCTACAGGTAGGGTTTTTGGTTACGAAGCAGAAACAGTCGACGAAATTATTTCGATCGACGACTGTTTCCAGTCTCTGGTAGACACGCCGCCCAGGGGTGGAAAAGGCATTGCGGTGATCACCCCGACCAGACAACCACACACACAACAGCCACACACCAGTCTTCATGTACACACCACCAAATTTGCACACACTCCCCAAATAACGCTCGTGCACCACCAGTCACACACAACACAACAATCCCATACCAGCCAACAAACACACGAATCCCCTACACAACAAACCATACAAAATAAACGGCAATATGAAGCAATTGACGATGAGCTGCCTGGTCCTTCATCGTCAAAAAAACGAAGGCCAGTTCATGAACAAATTTCCCTCATTCGGCGCCAGTTAAGAGTGGCTGAGGAAGCAGCTCGCATCGGCAGAGAACAGATTGATGCCACCAAAATATTAGCTGATGCAGCCAAAAGAATGGCGGATGCGGCAGAAATTCAAGCGCAGGCTGCCAAAAGAAGTGCCGCCGCTGCTGAACAACAGAATACAATTTTAAAAACTATTGCTTCTATTGCGACGGAGTTTAAAAACTAATAAAAAAAACCAACCCGAAAAAACATTGGTTTTGACTATAAATTCTTTATATAAGACACATGGTTGTATGGGAGGTACCACGCCCCTTTGTCCAACCCCGCCCATATTTCGATAGTTCATTTTTGTCGTCGCCATTAGTTTGCCTGCGAATTTTCAGAATTTAAAATAAATAAAACAAAATTGAAGTGTTTTTTATTAGAGATTTATTGCGATAGTCCTCCGTATCGCCACAGCTCTTTCTTGTCCTACAATATTTTCATCGCTGTCGATGAAACTCTCATCTAGACTTTCTGGCACTTCGATTGGCACTTCAACGCATTTATATTGCTGCATGCTGCAGAGCGCAGCATGTATTGACAATCTGCGTCACTTTTTCGGGAGAGTAATGAAGCCCCCGGGAGCCAAGGATGCACCGAAACCGATTTTTCATCACTCCGAAACACCTTTCAACAACATTGCGCGTGCTTGCGTGTTTCATGTTGAATTTCCTCTCGGCTGCATCTTTGGGGCTTCTAAACGGCGTCATTAAAAATGGCTTCAGTTTATAGCCTCCATCTCCTTAAAAGGAAGATACAATAAACTTACTTGCATACATACGTTACATTTTTGTAGTAACTCACCAAGAATCCAAGTGTTCCGCTTCCCACTGTCAAATTCGCGTTCCATATTTCGGTCCACCACACTTTGTTCTCATATGAATGAGTCATGGTTGGCGCCGGGATGCCTAGCGTCAACAAACATGACCGTCATTTTGTGGTCACAAACCTAACATTGAAAAAATTTTTTGTTTAATTTAGTTATAAAGCCACCAACACAATGTATGTATGTATGTACTTACCACCATTGCATTTATACTGTAATATCCCTTTCTATTATAGTATAGCCGCTTCACATCGTCTCCTGGGGACTTGATGCGATTGTGAGTTCCATCCACGCACCCTTTTACTCCCGGGAATCCGCACAAATTAAAAAAAACCTCCATAATTTGTCGTTCTTCTTCAGGCCCAGGCATTTGTATCCATTGAGGGCAGATCCATTCTTCGAACAGCAGCAGACATTCATTTATTATGCGGCCGGCCGATGACTGTGCTGTTGAAGAGACACATTCATTGCCCACACTTTGCTGGTAGCTCCCTGTGGCCAAGAATCGCAGAAAAGTGGCCAACTTTGTGTCTGGCCGTATATGGGTACTTCGAAATGCCGGCGCCCATTTGTCCTGCAGCGTTTCCAGGAGAAGGACAAATATCTCTTTCGAGACTCGAAAATTTCCTGTAAACCTAAAACAAAACGTTTGTTTTTACAATTTGCCTATGTATTTATGTGTACAAACTACTTTATACTTACTGGTTTGTGGGCATCTCAAGAACGTTACTGCTATCCCGTAGCCTTTTCCGGGGAACTTGCTCATTCTCCTCAGCATAATCCAAAAAGTGCACAGCCACCGTAAGGAACATTTTGGTTTACTAAACAAAAAGATCACAAACACAAACCGACGGACAATTTCAACATAAAACAAAAAATTTTGGTGTGTTTACAATTTTTGTTTTGTTTACATTTCTTGTGTCAGTTGCTATCAGCTGAGCAATTTCAAGTAGCACAGAGTTGTATTTTGAATAGTACAATGTATACAATTTAGTGTTATTTTTTCCGATTCTGCTACTAATTGTTGATATTGTTGATCTGGCAGCATTATTATTTGACAATATGGGTATTCATTTAAAGGTGTAAAAGCCTCGCAAACCTCGTAAACCGTATAAGTTTACCATTGCGTAAATGAGTTGTCAAAATTTGTATGAAAATTTATATACGCGCATCGGATAAGTTTGCGCAGCAATTTCGTTGTGCAAACAATGTGCGCAAGTTTGCGAGGTTGTGAATGCAACCCTGCCAAATGGTCAGCTGATTTATTTTATTGTTCAATGTGAAAAAGGAAATTGTTTGCACGAACGCAGGCCATTGAACACTTCATCATATTTTATTAGATTAACGATAACATCAAACGTTGTTCGGCTGACTCGCACAATTTGTCTAAACCTGTTTTCATCCAAATGCGGCAAAACGTTTCTTAAAAAGTCTTGCGATTTTGTAGGGCTTTCTTCCCAAAATTTAAGAAATTTCACTTTTTCGCTAACTCTCGGCATTTTAATTTTATGATTTTGACAACTAAACAGCTGATCGATAAAGAGCATTTACACAAAACATTTATATGTGCGTTCGTATAACACAGTGCGTAAATGTATAAATATATGCGGTAGGTAAACTTATCTGCTTAAATGAATACCCTTAATGTTTAATGACATACGTAACAATACGTAATACTATGCGAACGACAAGTCGAAAGATAGTGAATACCATTTTTATGCGAAAGTGAGTGACTGGCTGTCGTTCGCATAGGTTTTCTTTCGACATCGTGGGTTAGGCTGTTAATAAATAAAATAAATTACACAATTCGCACAATGGCGTCGAACAATACCGGGTTCGCATTGAACGTTTAAAAGGGCGTGAAAATGTTGACGTTTGGAAACGCCACGCTACGCCACGAAAAAGGGCTACTGAGCAATCCCTCCGAGGCAGGCGGACGAGCGTGCTCTCGCGGAGATTATGCTAATGGTTGAACCGATCAACTTGGCGCACATAGCCAAGGCCACGACCGCAAAGGATGCGTGGGATGCACTGGTTTTGGCATACGAAGACTCGGGTCTAACGCGTAAAGTGGAATTGTTAAAAGAACTTGTGCAGTGTAAGCTTTCAGACTTCTCCTCAATGCAGGAATATGTAAACCATTTAGTGATGACGTCAATAAAAGTGAAGAACGCTGGTTTAAATATTGACGAGGAAGTCACTGCATCATTGATGCTGGCAGGTTTGCCTGATGAATTTCGAGCGCTGGTAATGGCAATCGAAAATTAAAAAAAAACACTAACAATTGACAGTGTAAAAACTCTGTTGTTGCAAGATGCAAAATTCGATAATAAAGACTATGGAAACGTGCTTTATTCAAAAAATAAGAACAAAAAACAGTTTAAGTGTCATAATTGCAAACAAATTGGGCATTTCGCAAAAAATTGTCACAGAAAGAAAGATGGCAACCCTCACGCAAAGAACGACAAAGTTCTGTTTGCATCGTTTCTTTCGCATGACAGCCGCACAAAAGCTAATTGGTACGTTGACTCAGGTGCAACTGCGCACATGACTCAAAACAAAAACATAATTTTTGATGAAAAGCCGGTAAAAGATAAAAATATTGTCGTCGCGAATAACAAAAATATTCCGGTAGAATCAAATGGAAAAGTGAAACTGCGCTTGTCGACGGGGCTCGACGCAGTATTAAAGAATGTTGACTACGTACCTGAAATGTGCGCGAATTTACTGTCCGCGAAATGACGAAGAATGGAAACAAAGTAGTTTTCAAAAACAATAATTGCAAAATATATGACAGTGGCAATGAACTAATTGCAACCGCGACCGCGATTGATGATTTGTATCGGCTGAACATTCGTGAAGTAAAATAACTGAAAGTGCATTTTTTAGTGGCAATGAATTTGAGCTATGGCATAGAAGAATGGGACACATCTGTAATGAGAATTTAAAGCGAGTGAAAAATTCGTCAAGTGGTGTTGATTTTGCACAAATTGAAAAAGATAAATGTGTAATTTGCATGAAGGGCAAGCAGACTCGTGTACCGTTCAAGTACAGTGGTACGCTCGCGAAAAATTTGCTCGATTTAGTGCACTCGGACGTTGCTGGTCCATTCCAAGAAAAGTCTCATTCGGGCTATCGATTCATAGTGACATTCATTTTTTCGCGAGACGATTTTTCGCGAAAAGTGGTGGTGGATCCAATAAAACAAAAGTCGGATGTATTCGATGAGTTTGTGAAGTTTAAGTCTGTTGCCGAAAACCAATGCTCACGGAAAATAAAAATTTTTCGTACCGATAATGGCACCGAATACACAAACGATAAATTCAAACAATTTTTAACGAAGTGTGGCATTGTGCATCAAACGACCTCATCATACACACCTGAACAAAATGGTGTGGCTGAACGTTTAAATCGGACGATAGTAGAAAGAGTGCGGTGTATGGTAATAGATTCGGGCTTGAGCAAAAAATTTTGGGCTGAAGCGTCACTGACCGCCGCTTATATACTAAACCGTGTTCCGTGTAGAGCCGAGTCTAGATGTCCTGAAGAAATTTGGACAAATAAAAAACAAAGTTTGAAGCACATGCGTGTATTTGGATGTCAAGCCATGGTGCATGTGCCAAAAGAAAAACGTAGGAAATTAGATGCAAAATCGGTCGAGTGTGTGATGATGGGATACTGTAACGCCTCAAAGGCATACCGGTTGTATGAGCCGAAAACTTGCAAAATAATAATAAGTCGCGATGTTGTTTTTATCGAAAAGAGCGTTAAGGAGGAAGGCGTCAATAAATTATTTATTGATATGACAGATAACGTCCCTAATTCAGAAGGGGAGAAATGTAAAGAATTATCGAATGCAGAAGACGAATTTACACAAAAAGTAGAAAACGAGTCAAGTGAAGAGCAGAATGAAGACTTTGAAAGTGCTGATTCAGACGAAGGCCTCCCAGTTTTAAGACGTCCTAAAAGAATAGCGGGTAAGAAATTCCGCACAATTTTTGTGCAGTTGAATATCTTTCGCCAGATCCTGAAACTCTTCGTGAAGCATTTTCTGACTCCAATGCAGATGAGTGGAAATTGGCTGTCAACGACGAAATAGAATCGCTCCGAGCCAACAGAACTTGGATCCTGACAGATTTGCCCCATGGTAATGTAATGTAATGTAATGATAATGGGTAGGGACACTGCCCTTGCGCACTGCAACCTAGTAGGTTTATTGTGCCCCTTGAATCATCTGGTGTTTTATGTGCTCAGGTATTGAATCAGACCTTTCTGCGATATTTGCATCAGGTCCTCATCACCGAGAATATGTTTCCCTAGAAACTTTGCACGTCTGTGTGCCAGAGCTGGACAGTTTATGATAACGTGTTCCATTGTTTCATCGACCTCATTGCAGTATCTGCCCCATGGTAAAAAAACGATTAAGTCGAAGTGGGTATTTAAAACTAAAGTGAACGCAAATGGGGAGCTGATTCGACGGAAAGCTAGACTGGTCATTAAAGGTTGCAGTCAGCAGAAGGGGATAGACTACGAAGAAACCTTCGCACCCGTTGTTCGGTACACATCTATACGACTTTTGCTTGCCATTGCTGCGAAACATGAGCTGCATATTCATCAAATGGATGCTGTTACTGCCTTCTTGAATGCTGAATTGAAAGATGAAATCTACATGGCACAACCAGATGGCTTTGATGATGGATCTGGCCGCGTATGCAAGCTCGAAAAATCGCTCTACGGACTTAAGCAGTCGAGCAGACTCTGGAACGAAAACTTCAACCGTGCACTGTTAGATATTGGGTTGACACGTAGTGAAGTTCATCAGTGCGTCTACTACCGAACAAATGGAAAAGAGAAACTGTTTGTAGCTATATATGTTGACGACGTGCTACTTTTCTCGAACAATAAGAAGACTTTATTCAATCTCAAGAAAGAGCTATCAGCACAATTTAAAATAAAGGACATTGGCGAAGTTTCATCAGTTTTGGGCATGCGAGTCACAACGGATAAGGTCAAAGGTACAATTAAAATTGATCAGTCCCAGTACATCGAAGACATACTCAAACGATTTGGTATGAGTGATTGCAACCCAATTTCGAAGCCAATCGATTTGAACCAGCAGCTGAGTATTGATGTGTCCTGCCAACGAAGAAGAAAAGCGCGAGATGGCAGAAACTCCATATATGCAAGCCGTTGGATGTTTGGTGTTTGCTTCGCAAGTGACTCGTCCTGACATAAGCTTTGCCGTTAATTTGCTTAGCAGATACTCTACAAATCCAGGAAAGGCACATTGGTGTGCAGCAAAACGAGTTATGAGGTACTTAAAAGAAAAAAAACATAAAGGGCTAGTGTTTACAAAAGACGTAAATGACATGACTGGGTTCTGCGATGCTGACTGGGGTAGCGACCTTGATCAAAGGCGGTCAACTACTGGGTATGTGTTCACATTTCAAGGCTGTGCAGTTTCGTGGTGTACACGACGACAGCGCACTGTTGCACTTTCGTCGACAGAGGCTGAATTCATGGCTGTTACTTCGGCTATCCAAGAAGCAACCTGGCTACAACGGTTTTTAGACGAATTGGAACCATCCACTTCAAAGTCACTTATATTGCATTGTGACAACAAAAGTGCAATTCAAGTTGCGACGAACAATTCATATTCGCCCCGAACGAAGCATGTCGATATCAAAGGCAAGTTCATCCGACAACATCTGGAAAGTGGAAAAATTAGTCTACAGTACATTTCAACGAACGACATGGTGGCTGATATCTTAACCAAAGGCGTGGCTAGGGCTAAACATATTTATCTTTCTGAAGCTCTTGGTCTCGTAAATGAATAATGTATTTAAAGTTCTTGTTATTGAATTTAAATTAAAATGCTTCTAACTTGAAATTGTTATTAAAGTATAAAAGCGCCGTTCAGGAAAGGTGTCGTGAAGTAATGTGGAACGACCCTTTCTTTTATAGTTAATGCAACTCTGCTTCTATTGTATAACTGTTTATATTCCTTATTCAATAATGGCGTTGTTTAAAATGTCCTCTTCCTGTTTTTGACTTTCTCAATAAAGCACGCGCCGTATTGTTCATCTTAAATAAATCGTGTTTAATTTAACAAATCAACAGTTGGTGAAAGTAAAAATAAATAAAAGCGTGAAAATAACTAGTGGAGTAAAGCGGACGCGGTTTTAGCCTCTAAATTTTAAGGCCATCATCTCGCGATTAGATTTTACCAAAAAGTATGGAACATAAAGAGTGTGCATCACGTACAAGCAAAAATATGAATGCGGGTGCTGATATCGCCACCCGTCTTCAAGATGCGGGGGATAGGCAACAAGAGGAAACACTTGAAATGAGTGCACAATGCTCTGAGCGTAAATCATAACAACACGAATGCCGCGACTGTGCTCACTCGTTCATTCTCGCACAATTGTGCGAAGAGGAGGAAGACAATGTGCTGTTGCTGTTGTTGTTGCGCTGGCGAAAAGCTGAAATTGTAAAACGATTTCTAGTTTCTGGCTGGCTTTTGTTCTTCTTTTAAAAAAAAAATAATAAGTAATCAACAAAGACAATTAAATAAAAAGGGGAATTGGAAAGAAAAGAATACGTTTTTATTAGCCCGTAATAATTTTCCGTCCCGTTCTTTGGAACTTTTTTTACGGTCCACATATAATGCTTGCTTAAAAGAACTAAAATAAGAAAATCTAATATTGTAAATTTATGGTGTAGAATATTTATACTATTTTTAAACGTAGGCATGCCTAATAACATTTTTCTTATGACAAAATACTTGTCTTATTATGTATTTCTTTATTTAGAGCTTTAATAGTGCTTTCGCCCTACTGAAAGTCAATAGACCTATTAAATTATGTTTTCCATACAATCTTCTAACCCTTGGTTTGTCCGTTAGATTTCGATTTAAAAAAAAATTAAAACACGTATCTAATTATTTTTGAATTCAAGTGTTTTCACGAATTTTTAAGTCAATATGCCCATCAGTTCATTTTATTTCGTAGTTTTCCCATATTCTCAAAATTGTAATCAACCATGTGAAAATATAAACAAATAATTTGACTTGGAACTCGCCACGTAAAAATATTTGTAAACATTTTAACTTGGGATCAACCACCAAATTTTTAAATCAATCAAAGCATTGGCCAGCAAAAAGCATACACCACAAAGATTCGATTGATGGTGACATGACAGCAATTTGTGCAGCAAAACCAATCGGCAACACAAAAAAGCATACACTCAATAAATGATAACAACAAAAACATTAGCGAATCCCGAATCATCTTCGTTGAAACGACGATGACGATGCTTTGGTTCGCTGTTTGCTTTCCGCTTGCGCTTCGACGAACAAGATCAATTAACATGCATGCAAAAAATGAGCGATCACTACGCTGCAACAACCACCATTTCAATATACACATTGCTTTTTGTTGTTGTCAAACGCAGTGTTTGCGTTCTCGCAACCTATGCCTCCGCTCATCTCTTCTCCCCCGCGTCAAGAAACAGGCTTGCAAAATTTTTGAAGATGCGTATTCTTTATATCGAGCCATGGTCGCCAAAATATCGTAAGCGCCATTTTTTCGAAAATTTTTTTTTTATTGAAAATAAAAGTTTAACTTCAGACGGATCTGTCTGCAAAATTACAAATCTCAGTAATGAATAACTCCCGAGAAAACGAGTCGTCAATTTTATCGTTTGAATTGTTTACTTGTTTGCATGGTTGCAAAATTATCGTAAGCGCCACTATAAAAACAAGCAACTTCCAACTGCAACCTTGTCAAGACGAACAGCTCCGCAAGTGATATGGAAATAACTAACTGTAATTTTTTATTTCTCCTTACACATTCTGTTTTGTGCGTGATTACAAAAGTTTTGTTAATTTTAGTAGAGAAAACATCCACGTAAATCATGGAATCTTTGGCTGCAAAGATGTTTTTAACCCTTTTGGGACAGCTTTTTTCCTACAAAGTCCTGTGAGAAGTGCTTATAGCAACAATTGTCCATAGTGGTAAATAACACAGGACAACAAATTTCGCCATTTCTGGTTTTGACATCAGTTCTAGGCAGGCCCGACGAGAGGGGGTGGTAAAGGTGGGATTCCCACCGGGCCCGGAGTTTCTGGCGGGGCCCGGATTTCAATCGAAATCTCAAAATTTGGGAAAAGTTTACTATGCACTTTTGCAATCTGATTAGAACCGTAAAAGAATGTAACTGGTGTATTATCTACCTATCGTAATCAGACATTATGCAGACGGGCCCTGGCCCAACATTAAAAAATGTTTTCTTCGTAAAACAAAAAAAAATTGTCAAAATATTGTAACGATAAGACAGTTTGTCGCTGTGCAAAGCAACCCTGTCGCTACGCGCCGTGCTATAATTCAATCTGGCAACGACGGCCGCGACAACGATGGCAACTTTTAGTCCAATCTGGCAATGATGGTCGCGATCATCATGGAAACCTTTAGTCCACTCCGGAATGTGCGAGAACGATCTGCGCGATGGCCGGACAGGTATAAAAGACAGCCGGGTGCGGCGCAGCGAGTCAGTCTGATTTTGACTAGTGAAGGTGCCACACGGAGTAATTGAGCGAATAATTAAGTGTAAAGACAGTAAAGTGTAAACCTGTGAAATAAAGTGATTGTTGGTTTATTTTATTGACTGCGGTTGAGGAACTAAGTGTGTTTTATTTTCAAATTACGCAATCCAGAGATACGTATTAGCCCACTAAAACTCATATTCGTAACATTTGGTGTCAGAAGTGGGATTGTGTTACTGAAAGTAAAAAAAATAAAAATTAATTATAAAACGCAGACATGGTTAGACTGGAGCAACTGAAGGTGGACCAGCTGAAGAAGGAGCTGGCCGCTTGGAATTTGCCGACTGCTGGCGGAAAGGTGGAGTTGCAGCTGCGCTTGCGAGAGGCGTGTGAATCACGAGGCATTGATTGGACTGCGCACGAGTTCGGGACGCAGGAGCTAGATTCGTCGGCCAAAGTGGAGGAATCGCCTGCGGGTGCTGCGTCGATGCAAAGTACGGCTGCAGCGGCTGCGCCACCACAAGCATTGGACATGAGCCAGCTAATGGTTGCACTTAAAGGCATGTTCGAGACTTCCAACCAAGAAATGGCAGCAAAAATAGACACTGCGAACCGAGATATGGCGGAAAATTATGCGCGCATAGAGCAGAAGGTGGAGGAAATTTCCGATAGGCTGAACGTGAAAGTTGAGCATCTCGAGACGCGAATGGTCAATTGGGACAAACGAGTTGACGAAATGGGTGAATCCCTGAACAGACGAGTTGACAACCTGGATGAGTCCTTGAACAAACGAGTTGACAGTCTGGAAGATTCGATGCACAGAAAAATGGACGAGCGGCTTAGGGAGGTACAGCCGCGAGAATGGTTGCCGCCGGTTCCGGAAAGTGTTGCCAGCCGAGCAGAAGTGCCTACTTATGATGGGACTACGCCGTTCGATACATTCAAGCTGCAATTCGACCTGGCTGCTCTGGAAAATCAGTGGACCGATGTAAGGAAAGGTCGGAGATTGGCGCTGGCTCTTAAAGGTGCTGCGGCTGAGGTAATAAAATCAGTTCCAGAATGTTTACGAAGTGAGTACGAGACCGTCATAAGGGCGCTGGCAGCCAAATACAGCGACGAGCACAACAGAACGCTGTACTACTGTGAGCTGAAGAATCGCAGGCAAAGGGCCAACGAGGCGCTGCAGGCATATGCAGCAGACATTGAGCGGCTCGTACAGCTGTGCTACCCGTCCTTCGGCGCTGATGATCTCGAGAGGATGAAGATTGAGGCGTTTATTGAAGGTCTTCATGATCCGGAGACACGTCGCAGTGCGTTGATGATGGGTAAGCCGACATTTAGGGAGACGGTGACCAGCGCGATGACATACGAGGCGACATGGATTGGGAGCACTCGGTATGCACCTGCAAGGATACGCCAGATCCAGCCGGACAACGACATTGCGATCCAGGCAACAAGCTCTGAGCCACCGGGCAGGCCACGGGTGGTCTCCTCTAAAGTTGTTTGCTGGGTATGTGGCAAGCAGGGCCACATATCACGAGACTGCCGCCAACGAAAGAGGCGTTCCCGTTCTCGATCGCAATCGCCTGAAGCGAGGAATACTGACAATCGAGGCTCAGCCAACAAGCGCAGGGCTGAGGACGGCGAGTCGTTAAACTAAAACGGGTCAGCCCAAAGGGGCGTGAGCTGATCCCCACAATCTGCCGCCCCACCGTCCTTGTCTCACAGCTGAAACGACAGCCCAGCAGCTTGACAATTGAAGGAAGGATAGATGGAAAGTTGGTCGTGTTGACACTGGATACTGGAGCGTCATATTCGATCATAAAAAGGAAGCTGCTGAAGAACTGGGAACCGCTGCATGGCATACAGCTGCGGACTGCGACTGGCGAGCGCGCGCCGGTAAGAGGGAAAGTTACAAAAACGATTACTATCGGCACCAGCAGCCTGGAACATGAGTTCATCGTCGCGGATATAATGGACGACGTGATTATCGGCGTGGATTTCATGATTAGGCACGGTTTTACGCTGGACCTGAAGGAAAATGTGCTGAGATATGCAAACGTTGAATTCCCGCTGCACACCGGCTATGAGCGAAGCGTGGCGGTAAGGAAGGTTGTATCGTGTCAACACAGGAGGATACCAGCGAACTCCGAGGCGATTGTGTGGGCAAAGGTGGACGAGGACGATGGGACGAGTCGGCTGTGGGTTGTAGAAGCACCGAATCAAGGACACGACAACATCATCATCGGACGTACATTAGTGGAACCTAAGAATGGCAGAATACCAGTCAGAATACTGAACCCCCTGAATGCACCCAGATATGTCGGGAAAGATGAGGTAATTGGCGAGTGTAGAGAAGCCGTAGCAGTGGTCAATTGCGAGAGTAGCCCACCCGGAGGAAATAAGAAGAGCGGTTTTAACATGGACGTCATACCGCAAGAGAATCAGTGGAACAGCGAATTGACGGCCAATCAGAAACAGAAGGCGAGGTCACTCCTGCAGCACTATGGGTCAATATTTGCGGCAGAAGCAGGCGGAAGAACAGCCATAGTGAAGCACAACATCGACACCGGAAGTGCAAAACCGATTCGCCAAGCACCAAGACGAGTTCCTCTGGCCAAGAGGGAAGAGGTCACAAATTTGATCGAAAACATGCGGAAAGAAAAGGTCATAGAGCCTTCTTCGGGCCCCTGGTGCTCGCCGGTCGTGCTAGTCAAGAAAAAGGATGGCAGTACCCGGTTTTGTGTGGACTATCGGAAGCTCAATGATGTGACCAAGAAGGACAGTTATCCACTACCGCGGATCGATGACACCCTGGACACGCTGTCAGGCACACAGTGGTTCTCCACGCTCGACTTACGCAGCGGCTATTGGCAGGTAGAGCTTGCAGACAAAGACAAGGAGAAAACGGCTTTCAGTGTTGGCGATGGTTTATGGCAGTTCACCGTCATGCCGTTTGGACTCTGCAACGCCCCAGCAACATTCGAGCGGCTAATGGAACAGGTGCTAAAAGGGCTGCATTGGCGGACGTGTCTGGTGTACCTCGACGACATAATCGTGATGGGTAATAGCTTCGACGACCACCTGGGAAAGCTAAAGGAGGTATTCGAGCGGATACAAAAAGCCGGGCTTAAACTCAACCCAAAGAAGTGCTCGCTGTTCCAAAAAGAGGTCAAGTATCCGGATGCGAGCGGGCATAGTATTGGCGGTGTGCTATCACAGATAATAGACGGCCAAGAACAAGTGATAGCATACTACAGTAGGATTCTGTCGAAACCGGAACGCAACTACTGTGTGACACGGAGAGAACTGCTGGCGGTATTGGACTGCGTAAAACACTTCCACAAATATCTGTATGGACAAAGGTTTCGCCTGCGCACAGATCATGCGGCATTGAGATGGCTCCTGAACTTTAAGGATCCTGAAGGCCAATTGGCGCGGTGGATCGAGCGACTGCAGAGCTACGACTACACGATAGAGCATCGGAAGGGCAGTAGCCATGGCAATGCCGATGCCTTGTCACGCCGTCCGTGCAAAGTCGAATGCAGGGCGTGCTCGCGAGCCGAAAGCAAAGAACAGATAGTGGACGTCCGGTTGGTGAGCGTTATGCCAGAGGAAGAGTGGTCTGCGGAGAGGCTACAAAAGGACCAGCGTGAGGATGCGGATCTTGCAAAAATCGTCGAAGGTAAGGAGCAAGGCGCACGTCCAGACTGGCAGGAGATGGCCGGTGAAAGCCCGATCGCCAAGGCTTACTGGGCACAGTGGAAAAGTCTGCGGCTGAAGGAAGGATGCCTGTACCGCGAATGGGAGAGCGCGGATGGACGGACCAGCAACTCCCTAATGGTAGTGCCGAAATGCAGAATCAACGAGGTCATCCAGGCATACCATAACGACTCCAGTGGAGGGCACCTAGGCATCACCAAAACCGTCGCCAAAATAAAAAGACGATTCTACTGGGTAGGATGTCAGGAGTCTGTAGCCGAGTGGATTAAGAGCTGCGACCGATGTTCAGCAGCAAAAGGGCCAGCAAGAAGATCTCGAGGCCGCATGCAGCAGTACAACGTGGGAGCGCCCTTCGAGCGGATTGCTATGGACGTCGCCGGCCCATTCCCAACTAGTACTCAAGGCAACAAATATGTGCTGGTGGTAATGGATTACTTCAGCAAATGGCCCGAAGTGTACCCAATTCCTAACCAGGAGGCCACTACGATCTCGGAAAAGCTGGTAAACAACTGGGTAGCCAGGTTCGGAGTTCCGTTGGAGTTGCACTCGGATCAAGGCCGGAATTTCGAGTCTGCGGTATTCAAGGAAGTGTGTGAGCTGCTGGGGATAAAGAAAACGCGTACCACCCCTTTGCACCCACAGTCCGACGGCATGGTGGAACGCTTTAACCGGACACTAGAGGAATACCTGCGGAAAGTGGTAGGCAGGAATCAAAAGGATTGGGACACGCATATCCCCTTGTTCCTAATGGCGTATAGGTCAGCCCCGCACGACACGACATCACTCACTCCAGCCCGAGCAGTATTCGGCACAGAATTACGGTTACCCGCTGACTTGAAGTTCGGGGTAGTCAGCACGACGGGAGGCGCTAAGACGGAATACGTGGCCAATAAGCGGGCGGAACTGGAGGAGATTCACCAGTTTATAAGGAGCCGCACCAAACTGGTCAGCGATAAGGCGAAAGCCAGATATGATCTACGGGCCAACTCAGCAGGGTTCCAAGAAGGCGATCTGGTAATGCTCTACAACCCGCAGCGGAGGAAAGGTTTGTCTCCGAAACTTCAAGCGTCATGGGAAGGACCTTACGAAGTCGTGACTAGGATAAACGACGTGGTATACAGGATTCAACGTTGCAGCAATAAAGGCGCTAAGCTGAAGGTAGTCCATTTGCAGCGCCTGGCGCCTTATCACAGCGGAACCTCGGCACTTGTTCGGGACGAACAAGTCTAAGTGGTGGGCAGTGTAACGATAAGACAGTTTGTCGCTGTGCAAAGCAACCCTGTCGCTACGCGCCGTGCTATAATTCAATCTGGCAACGACGGCCGCGACAACGATGGCAACTTTTAGTCCAATCTGGCAATGATGGTCGCGATCATCATGGAAACCTTTAGTCCACTCCGGAATGTGCGAGAACGATCTGCGCGATGGTCGGACAGGTATAAAAGACAGCCGGGTGCGGCGCAGCGAGTCAGTCTGATTTTGACTAGTGAAGGTGCCACACGGAGTAATTGAGCGAATAATTAAGTGTAAAGACAGTAAAGTGTAAACCTGTGAAATAAAGTGATTGTTGGTTTATTTTATTGACTGCGGTTGAGGAACTAAGTGTGTTTTATTTTCAAATTACGCAATCCAGAGATACGTATTAGCCCACTAAAACTCATATTCGTAACAATATTTTACATTTGAATCGTTGAAAAAAATCCGAAATTGGTAAGTTCAAAATATCGCGCGCTATAACTTTGCATACGCGTACCAGGTATGCGCCTATGAAACCGGTAACGACATCTAGCGGTAAATAGCCGATATTTATAAACTTCGGAACCGTACCAAATTTCATGTTTACTTCTTCTGTCATATGTCAACAATATTCAGTTCACAATTTGTCAAGTTTCATCCAACAACGCATTGTTTGACGCTCCGGAAAATGTCGGATTACGTGCCTACAAATTACGATTTGCGGACACAGTTAATTTTGTGTTACCATTTGAAGAAAAACGCTTCTGAATCGCATCGAATGCTTGTGGAAGCTTACGGCGAGCATGCTCTTGGTCGCACACAGTGTAACGAGTGGTTCAATAAATTTAAAAGTGGTGATTTTGATGTGAGAAACGAGGAGCGTGGCCGGCCACCAAAAAAGTTTGAAGACGCCGAATTGCAAGCATTGCTCGATGAAGATGATGGCCAAACGCAAGAACAGCTCGCAGAACAATTGGGTGTTGACCGTCGGAAAACGTTTAAAAGCAATGGGAAAAATTTTAAAGGTCGGTAGATGGGTGCCACATGAACTGACTGAAAGGCAGCAAGAAAACCGAAAAACCACTTGTGAAATGCTGCTCGCCCGGTGCAAAAGAAAGTAGTTTTTGCATCGAATCGTAACTGGTGATGAAAAGTGGGTCTATTTCAAGAATCCCAAACGAAAAAGATCGTATGTTAACCGCGGCGAAAGTGCGCAATCGACCGCAAGGCCAGATCGCTTCGGAAAGAAGGCCATGCTATGTGTTTTCTGGGACCAGCGTGGTGTCATATGGTATGACCTTCTAAAACCTGGTGAAACGGTTAACGGTGAACGTTACCAACAACAATTGGCCGATTTGAACCGTGCTATACGCCAAAGACGCCCAGAATATGAAGCCAGGCAACACAAAGTGATTTTCCTCGATGACAACGCACCACCACACCGCACTAGAGCCACCAAAGAATTGGTTGCATCGTACAACTGGGAAGCTCTTGCTCATGCGGCTTACTCACCAGACTTGGCGCCTTCGGATTATCACATGTTCGCATCGATGGGCCACGCATTAACGGAACGGCGCTTCAATTCTCACGCAGAAGTCAAAAAATGGATCGATGATTGGTTTCAGGCAAAAGACGAAACATTTTTTTGGCGAGGCATCCATAAATTGCCTGAGAGATGGGAAAAATGTGTAGCTAGCGATGGCCATTACTTTGAAGAATAAAATTGTAATCATTTCCTCACAATAAACGTGTTTTTTCAAAAATAATTACCGGTTTCATAGGCGCATACCTGGTACTTCTCGTTTCCGTGTGGTAAAGCAATTTCAACAACAGGGAATTATGGGTATTCAAACACAACGCTATAGTCAAAACAATGCGCACGGTTCTCGGCAGACTCTGAGTAACAGGTACATGCCCACCGGGGCCAACCGTTCAAAAGAGAAGCAACTTCTAATAGGAATACTATATCAAAACAACAGAGGATTAACCACATAGAACAGGAGAACCTATCAAGCCCGCATCAAGAGTACAACGATAATGCAAAAGTCGAGGTAGATGAGGTAGAATCTAAAGACACAGACCTCGTTAATTTTTTCGGGGAAACTCCCTGCTACAGTATGTAAGCCGTACACTAGCGGGTAGAGAAATTAAATTTTTAATCGACACAGGGGCCTCGAAAAATTAGCTTCTTGCGGAATTCAAACACATTTCGCCGGTGAAATCACCCTTTCTGGTCAAATCCGTACGTGGTCATACCACGTGACGGGATCATAGGCCTTGACCTACTAAATAGAGCCAAGGCAAAAATCGACTTATAGAGGAAGGAAAATAGTATTGACTCCAGAACGGAGAAGATGCAATTTCTTAAGTATGAAAATGTAAATACATACATACGACATACGCGGAATATTCGGTAGAATGTTAAAAAATAGGGCGAAGGCACTGCCATATAATTAGTGTCCGACCGAAACCACTTTTTTGGGCCGAAACCGAAACCGAGTTTCGGTTTTTTATTAATATTCAGCCGAAACCGAAACTTTCTAGTTGAAATAAAAATCACCACATCAAGCATCAAAATCACCATTTTTCAACAAACGAATTTTACTTTAAGTAAATAAAGAACAAACAAACATAACATAACATAACATAAATGAATACTTATTAATAAAAACAATTAATTCATTTTTTAAAAACATAAACATAAAAAAATCACCCTTCCGTACCTTATTCGCTAATATTCAAAATTAAATAATTTATATTCTAAAAAAGAAGTTTATTTACATTGGTGCATCATCCTTTCACTATATATCTGCTCGGCTGCACTAACTAAGTATCTGTTCACTCGCTGCACAATAAAATATAAAAAATATTCCAGAAAGTTTCGGTTTCGGCCGTTTGGCCATTTTTTAGCCGAAACTGAAACCGAAACCACTTATTTGGGCCGAAACCGAATATTCGGTCGGACACTACATATAATACTAACATTGTTGCTACTATCCGTGCAGAGAGCAACGACCCTATCTATTCCAAACTATACCCATATCCGTTGGGCGTAGCCGGTTTCATGAACGCGTAAGTAAAAAAACTTCTAGCAGACCACATCGATCCTCCTACAATAACCCACTTTGGGTTATTGACAAAAAAGGCGTCGACCAGATAGGCAATAAAAAGAAGCGCCTAGTAATAGATTTTCGGAAGCTTAACCAGAAAACTGTCGACGACAAATATCCCATGCCCAATATTACTGTTATCCTCTCTAATATGGGAAATGCAAAATATTTTACAACACTCGATTTGAAGTCGGGATTTCATCAGATCGAGCTCTCTGAGCGTAATCGGGAGAAAACCGCATTCTCCCTAAACAATGGGAAATATGAATTCTCTAGACTTCCGTTCGGATTAAAAAACGCTCTCGGATCATCTATTGCCCTAATAGATGACGTCTTTAGGGAACCGATCGGCAAAACCTGCCAGGTGTACGCCGATGACGTAATAATCTTGATTGATTGATTGAATAGATAGATAGATAAATAAACAGATAAATAGATAGATAGATAGATAGATAGATAGATAGATAGATAGATAGATAGATAGATAGATAGATAGATAGATAGATAGATAGATAGATAGATAGATAGATAGATAGATAGATAGATAGATCGATAGATAGATAGATAGATAGATAGATAGATAGATAGATGGATAGATGGCTGTGCGTTAGCCCCGCCTCGCTCCGCTGTCAGATCTGAGAAGCGCACCGCCCGAGGCGTGCCATTTGGGGCCGTTCCACCACAGGGGATTTCTTGCAAGATCGTGGGGCTTGCACCCGCGAGTGCCCAAGTCGGCGGGATTGTCATGGCTGATGACATGACGCCAGGTAGCATTGCCGACATTTTTGAAAACCTGGGCTGTGCGGTTGGCTACGTATGTCTTCCAAGTGCTTGTAGGTTTTTCTAGTCAGGCGAGAACTATTTGTGAATCCGACCAGAAGAAGGTGTCTTCGGGGTTCACATCGAGATTTTCAGTAAGGCATTTGGATAACTGGGAAAGTAAAACGGCGCCGCACAATTCTAGTCGCGGAAGGCTAACCGTCTGCAGAGGTGCAACTTTACCCTTTGCCACGAGCAGGTGACACGAGGTATTGCCATCGCTGTCAGTGGCGCGCAAATACAGAGTTGCGCAACATGCCTTTTCTGAAGCATCGCAAAATCCGTGAAGTTGGATTCGCTTCAGAGGTGAAAATTGTACCCATCGGGGGATCTCTATCTCGCTGATGGACGACAAATTCTTGACAAATTGATTCCACTTTAAGAGGGAACCGGGCTTTACGCATTCGTCCCAGTCCGTGCCCTCCTGCCGGGTCAAAAAGTTTTGCGACCGCAGAGAGAATCTGTCGCTTCGTGGCAGAACTCGTTTCTGAGATGGGAACGATCGAATACGAGAAAGTATCCTACAAAGCGTTCCATCTCATGCCAAGTGTTTTTGTGGAGCTGGCACTCTCGAACTTTAGGAAGTCGGAATCGAGAAGTGCCGAGGTGGGAATGTTTTCCAGGATCCTCGGATGATTAGAAGTAATCTTCCTGAGAGGAAATCATGCGGATTTAAGGGCATTAATCACTTGTGTCAGTGAGTCGACTGCCTCGGAAATGGAATGAGCACCGGACAAAATGTCATCAACATAAGTCTCCTTGAGAAGGACTGTTTCCGCTAACGGGAATTTGTCCTTTGAATCTTTAGCCAGTTGTCGAAGTGTTCGAATGGCTAAGAAAGGAGCACAGTTCACACCAAACGTCACTATCTTGAGCCTGAAGTCTCGAATGGGGAAATTTCGAGATTCATGAAAGAGGATTCGCTAAAACTCTTGATCGTCTTGGTGGACAAGAATTTGTCTATACATTTTTTCCACATCTCCATTAAATACAAATTGGTACAGCCGCCATCTCAAGATGAGGGTCATCAGGTCGGGCTGTAATGTGGGACCAATATGCAGGATATCATTAAGTGAATATCCAGAGCCGGTGGTTCTAGATGCGTTGAAGACAACGCGGACCTTGGAAGTGGTCTTTTCCGGCTTTACTACAGCATGGTGAGGCAGAAAAAATGAAAAGTATTTGCCATCAGAGATGATCTCGTTGGACTGGGTTGGCCATATGATTGAGAGTGAGATACTCTTTGAGGACCTCATCATATGTGGCTTGGAGATCGCCTTTCTTTGCCAGAGTCTTTTGATAGAGGTCTTCACAAATAAATAAAAACCGATCCTCTTCGGAAATTGGAGAAGACTGTGGAATTTCCTCCTGTTCCCAAAAGCGTTTGAGCTGGGAACTTAGGAGTTTATTGGAAACTTCTTCCACTTGTGTCGAAAATGTTGACACTTTCTGGGGAAGTGGCCCATTTATGATCCAACCGAATATAGTGTTTTGGGCAAGGAGGCTGCCACACATATTCCGGTGGATTCCATCGAGAAGGATTTGAGGAAGTAAATCGCTTCCGATGACCATGTCGATTTGGGCCTGTTTGAAGCAGTTGGGATCTGCTAGGCCCAGCATGGCGACGAGTTTCCACTCTTTCAGGCCCACATTGAAAGTGGGAAGAAGTTTGGTCAATTGTGGGAGTACAAGTGCCTGCGTGGTGATTTTAGTACTAGTTCGAGGTGCGACTAGTGTTATGGTGCAGATCTGGTTTGAATTTTGGATGGTTTTTCCACCCATTCCAGATATTTCGATCTGAGTCCTCTGCGTAGGGATTCTCAGTCAATTCTGCACTTTGGACGAGATAAATGTCCGTTGCGAACCTTGATCGATAAGGGCTCGAACCTTATGATATTCGCCAAGATGCTCTAAAGAAACAAGAGCAGTGGGAAGAAGTGTTTTCTCTTCGACCGTGGTGCTAAGAGACTGCACTGGCCGACTTTTTGATGTTCGTGATGAGCGGGACTGCTCATCAGAACTTGACTCATCCCTCGAACTCCGGGCCGTTCTTACGGGGGACTTTCGCGTTTGTGGACTGTGAGGTTTGGTCGTGGAGACTTCAGTTCCGTTCAGGAAAGGTGTCGTGAAGTAATGTGGAACGACCCTTTCTTTTATAGTTAATGCAACTCTGCTTCTATTGTATAACTGTTTATATTCCTTATTCAATAATGGCGTTGTTTAAAATGTCCTCTTCCTGTTTTTGACTTTCTCAATAAAGCACGCGCCGTATTGTTCATCTTAAATAAATCGTGTTTAATTTAACAAATCAACAGTTGGTGAAAGTAAAAATAAATAAAAGCGTGAAAATAACTAGTGGAGTAAAGCGGACGCGGTTTTAGCCTCTAAATTTTAAGGCCATCATCTCGCGATTAGATTTTACCAAAAAGTATGGAACATAAAGAGTGTGCATCACGTACAAGCAAAAATATGAATGCGGGTGCTGATATCGCCACCCGTCTTCAAGATGCGGGGGATAGGCAACAAGAGGAAACACTTGAAATGAGTGCACAATGCTCTGAGCGTAAATCATAACAACACGAATGCCGCGACTGTGCTCACTCGTTCATTCTCGCACAATTGTGCGAAGAGGAGGAAGACAATGTGCTGTTGCTGTTGTTGTTGCGCTGGCGAAAAGCTGAAATTGTAAAACGATTTCTAGTTTCTGGCTGGCTTTTGTTCTTCTTTTAAAAAAAAAATAATAAGTAATCAACAAAGACAATTAAATAAAAAGGGGAATTGGAAAGAAAAGAATACGTTTTTATTAGCCCGTAATAATTTTCCGTCCCGTTCTTTGGAACTTTTTTTACGGTCCACATATAATGCTTGCTTAAAAGAACTAAAATAAGAAAATCTAATATTGTAAATTTATGGTGTAGAATATTTATACTATTTTTAAACGTAGGCATGCCTAATAACATTTTTCTTATGACAAAATACTTGTCTTATTATGTATTTCTTTATTTAGAGCTTTAATAGTGCTTTCGCCCTACTGAAAGTCAATAGACCTATTAAATTATGTTTTCCATACAATCTTCTAACCCTTGGTTTGTCCGTTAGATTTCGATTTAAAAAAAAAATTAAAACACGTATCTAATTATTTTTGAATTCAAGTGTTTTCACGAATTTTTAAGTCAATATGCCCATCAGTTCATTTTATTTCGTAGTTTTCCCATATTCTCAAAATTGTAATCAACCATGTGAAAATATAAACAAATAATTTGACTTGGAACTCGCCACGTAAAAATATTTGTAAACATTTTAAATTGGGATCAACCACCAAATTTTTAAATCAATCAAAGCATTGGCCAGCAAAAAGCATACACCACAAAGATTCGATTGATGGTGACATGACAGCAATTTGTGCAGCAAAACCAATCGGCAACACAAAAAAGCATACACTCAATAAATGATAACAACAAAAACATTAGCGAATCCCGAATCATCTTCGTTGAAACGACGATGACGATGCTTTGGTTCGCTGTTTGCTTTCCGCTTGCGCTTCGACGAACAAGATCAATTAACATGCATGCAAAAAATGAGCGATCACTACGCTGCAACAACCACCATTTCAATATACACATTGCTTTTTGTTGTTGTCAAACGCAGTGTTTGCGTTCTCGCAACCTATGCCTCCGCTCATCTCTTCTCCCCCGCGTCAAGAAACAGGCTTGCAAAATTTTTGAAGATGCGTATTCTTTATATCGAGCCATGGTCGCCAAAATATCGTAAGCGCCATTTTTTCGAAAATTTTTTTTTGATTGAAAATAAAAGTTTAACTTCAGACGGATCTGTCTGCAAAATTACAAATCTCAGTAATGAATAACTCCCGAGAAAACGAGTCGTCAATTTTATCGTTTGAATTGTTTACTTGTTTGCATGGTTGCAAAATTATCGTAAGCGCCACTATAAAAACAAGCAACTTCCAACTGCAACCTTGTCAAGACGAACAGCTCCGCAAGTGATATGGAAATAACTAACTGTAATTTTTTATTTCTCCTTACACATTCTGTTTTGTGCGTGATTACAAAAGTTTTGTTAATTTTAGTAGAGAAAACATCCACGTAAATCATGGAATCTTTGGCTGCAAAGATGTTTTTAACCCTTTTGGGACAGCTTTTTTCCTACAAAGTCCTGTGAGAAGTGCTTATAGCAACAATTGTCCATAGTGGTAAATAACACAGGACAACAAATTTCGCCATTTCTGGTTTTGACATCAGTTCTAGGCAGGCCCGACGAGAGGGGGTGGTAAAGGTGGGATTCCCACCGGGCCCGGAGTTTTTAGCGGGGCCCGGATTTCAATCGAAATCTCAAAATTTGGGAAAAGTTCACTATGCACTTTTGCAATCTGATTAGAACCGTAAAAGAATGTAACTGGTGTATTATCTACCTATCGTAATCAGACATTATGCAGACGGGCCCTGGCCCAACATTAAAAAATGTTTTCTTCGTAAAACAAAAAAAAATTGTCAAAATATTTTACATTTGAATCGTTGAAAAAAATCCGAAATTGGTAAGTTCAAAATATCGCGCGCTATAACTTTGCATACGCGTACCAGGTATGCGCCTATGAAACCGGTAACGACATCTAGCTGTAAATAGCCGAATATTTATAAACTTCGGAACCGTACCAAATGTCATGTTTACGTCTTCTGTCATATGTCAACAATATTCAGTTCACAATTTGTCAAGTTTCATCCAACAACGCATTGTTTGACGCTCCGGAAAATGTCGGATTACGTGCCTACAAATTACGATTTGCTTACACAGTTAATTTTGTGTTACCATTTGAAGAAAAACGCTTCTGAATCGCATCGAATGCTTGTGGAAGCTTACGGCGAGCATGCTCTTGGTCGCACACAGTGTAACGAGTGGTTCAATAAATTTAAAAGTGGTGATTTTGATGTGAGAAACGAGGAGCGTGGCCGGCCACCAAAAAAGTTTGAAGACGCCGAATTGCAAGCATTGCTCGATGAAGATGATGGCCAAACGCAAGAACAGCTCGCAGAACAATTGGGTGTTGACCGTCGGAAAACGTTTAAAAGCAATGGGAAAAATTTTAAAGGTCGGTAGATGGGTGCCACATGAACTGACTGAAAGGCAGCAAGAAAACCGAAAAACCACTTGTGAAATGCTGCTCGCCCGGTGCAAAAGAAAGTAGTTTTTGCATCGAATCGTAACTGGTGATGAAAAGTGGGTCTATTTCAAGAATCCCAAACGAAAAAGATCGTATGTTAACCGCGGCGAAAGTGCGCAATCGACCGCAAGGCCAGATCGCTTCGGAAAGAAGGCCATGCTATGTGTTTTCTGGGACCAGCGTGGTGTCATATGGTATGACCTTCTAAAACCTGGTGAAACGGTTAACGGTGAACGTTACCAACAACAATTGGCCGATTTGAACCGTGCTATACGCCAAAGACGCCCAGAATATGAAGCCAGGCAACACAAAGTGATTTTCCTCGATGACAACGCACCACCACACCGCACTAGAGCCACCAAAGAATTGGTTGCATCGTACAACTGGGAAGCTCTTGCTCATGCGGCTTACTCACCAGACTTGGCGCCTTCGGATTATCACATGTTCGCATCGATGGGCCACGCATTAACGGAACGGCGCTTCAATTCTCACGCAGAAGTCAAAAAATGGATCGATGATTGGTTTCAGGCAAAAGACGAAACATTTTTTTGGCGAGGCATCCATAAATTGCCTGAGAGATGGGAAAAATGTGTAGCTAGCGATGGCCATTACTTTGAAGAATAAAATTGTAATCATTTCCTCACAATAAACGTGTTTTTTTCAAAAATAATTACCGGTTTCATAGGCGCATACTTGGTACTTCTCGTTTCCGTGTGGTAAAGCAATTTCAACCACAGGGAATTATGGGTATTCAAACACAACGCTATAGTCAAAACAATGCGCACGGTTCTCGGCAGACTCTGAGTAACAGGTACATGCCCACCGGGGCCAACCGTTCAAAAGAGAAGCAACTTCTAATAGGAATACTATATCAAAACAACAGAGGATTAACCACATAGAACAGGAGAACCTATCAAGCCCGCATCAAGAGTACAACGATAATGCAAAAGTCGAGGTAGATGAGGTAGAATCTAAAGACACAGACCTCGTTAATTTTTTCGGGGAAACTCCCTGCTACAGTATGTAAGCCGTACACTAGCGGGTAGAGAAATTAAATTTTTAATCGACACAGGGGCCTCGAAAAATTAGCTTCTTGCGGAATTCAAACACATTTCGCCGGTGAAATCACCCTTTCTGGTCAAATCCGTACGTGGTCATAGGCCTTGACCTACTAAATAGAGTCAAGGCAAAAATCGACTTATAGAGGAAGGAAAATAGTATTGACTCCAGAACGGAGAAGATGCAATTTCTTAAGTATGAAAATGTAAATACATACATACGAAATACGCGGAATATTCGGTAGAATGTTAAAAAATAGGGCGAAGGCACTGCCATATAATTAGTGTCCGACCGAAACCACTTTTTTGGGCCGAAACCGAAACCGAGTTTCGGTTTTTTATTAATATTCAGCCGAAACCGAAACTTTCTAGTTGAAATAAAAATCACCACATCAAGCATCAAAATCACCATTTTTCAACAAACGAATTTTACTTTAAGTAAATAAAGAACAAACAAACATAACATAACATAACATAAATGAATACTTATTAATAAAAACAATTAATTCATTTTTTAAAAACATAAACATAAAAAAATCACCCCTCCGTACCGTATTCGCTAATATTCAAAATTAAATAATTTATATTCTAAAAAAGAAGTTTATTTACATTGGTGCATCATCCTTTCACTATATATCTGCTCGGCTGCACTAACTAAGTATCTGTTCACTCGCTGCACAATAAAATGTAAAAAATATTCCAGAAAGTTTCGGTTTCGGCCGTTTGGCCATTTTTTAGCCGAAACTGAAACCGAAACCACTTATTTGGGCCGAAACCGAATATTCGGTCGGACACTACATATAATACTAACATTGTTGCTACTATCCGTGCAGAGAGCAACGACCCTATCTATTCCAAACTATACCCATATCCGTTGGGCGTAGCCGGTTTCATGAACGCGTAAGTAAAAAAACTTCTAGCAGACCACATCGATCCTCCTACAATAACCCACTTTGGGTTATTGACAAAAAAGGCGTCGACCAGATAGGCAATAAAAAGAAGCGCCTAGTAATAGATTTTCGGAAGCTTAACCAGAAAACTGTCAACGACAAATATCCCATGCCCAATATTACTGTTATCCTCTCTAATATGGGAAATGCAAAATATTTTACAACACTCGATTTTAAGTCGGGATTTCATCAGATCGAGCTCTCTGAGCGTAATCGGGAGAAAACCGCATTCTCCCTAAACAATGGGAAATATGAATTCTCTAGACTTCCGTTCGGATTAAAAAACGCTCTCGGATCATCTATTGCCCTAATAGATGACGTCTTTAGGGAACCGATCGGCAAAACCTGCCAGGTGTACGCCGATGACGTAATAATCTTGATTGATTGATTGAATAGATAGATAGATAAATAAATAGATAAATAGATAAATAGATAGATAGATAGATAGATAGATAGATAGATAGATAGATAGATAGATAGATAGATAGATAGATAGATAGATAGATAGATAGATAGATAGATAGATAGATAGATCGATAGATAGATAGATAGATAGATAGATAGATAGATAGATAGATAGATAGATAGATAGATAGATAGATAGATAGATAGATAGATAGATGGATAGATGGCTGTGCGTTAGCCCCGCCTCGCTCCGCTGTCAGATCTGAGAAGCGCACCGCCCGAGGCGTGCCATTTGGGGCCGTTCCACCACAGGGGATTTCTTGCAAGATCGTGGGGCTTGCACCCGCGAGTGCCCAAGTCGGCGGGATTGTCATGGCTGATGACATGACGCCAGGTAGCATTGCCGACATTTTTGAAAACCTGGGCTGTGCGGTTGGCTACGTATGTCTTCCAAGTGCTTGTAGGTTTTTCTAGTCAGGCGAGAACTATTTGTGAATCCGACCAGAAGAAGGTGTCTTCGGGGTTCACATCGAGATTTTCAGTAAGGCATTTGGATAACTGGGAAAGTAAAACGGCGCCGCACAATTCTAGTCGCGGAAGGCTAACCGTCTGCAGAGGTGCAACTTTACCCTTTGCCACGAGCAGGTGACACGAGGTATTGCCATCGCTGTCAGTGGCGCGCAAATACAGAGTTGCGCAACATGCCTTTTCTGAAGCATCGCAAAATCCGTGAAGTTGGATTCGCTTCAGAGGTGAAAATTGTACCCATCGGGGGATCTCTATCTCGCTGATGGACGACAAATTCTTGACAAATTCATTCCACTTTAAGAGGGAACCGGGCTTTACGCATTCGTCCCAGTCCGTGCCCTCCTGCCGGGTCAAAAAGTTTTGCGACCGCAGAGAGAATCTGTCGCTTCGTGGCAGAACTCGTTTCTGAGATGGGAACGATCGAATACGAGAAAGTATCCTACAAAGCGTTCCATCTCATGCCAAGTGTTTTTGTGGAGCTGGCACTCTCGAACTTTAGGAAGTCGGAATCGAGAAGTGCCGAGGTGGGAATGTTTTCCAGGATCCTCGGATGATTAGAAGTAATCTTCCTGAGAGGAAATCATGCGGATTTAAGGGCATTAATCACTTGTGTCAGTGAGTCGACTGCCTCGGAAATGGAATGAGCACCGGACAAAATGTCATCAACATAAGTCTCCTTGAGAAGGACTGTTTCCGCTAACGGGAATTTGTCCTTTGAATCTTTAGCCAGTTGTCGAAGTGTTCGAATGGCTAAGAAAGGAGCACAGTTCACACCAAACGTCACTATCTTGAGCCTGAAGTCTCGAATGGGGAAATTTCGAGATTCATGAAAGAGGATTCGCTAAAACTCTTGATCGTCTTGGTGGACAAGAATTTGTCTATACATTTTTTCCACATCTCCATTAAATACAAATTGGTACAGCCGCCATCTCAAGATGAGGGTCATCAGGTCGGGCTGTAATGTGGGACCAATATGCAGGATATCATTAAGTGAATATCCAGAGCCGGTGGTTCTAGATGCGTTGAAGACAACGCGGACCTTGGAAGTGGTCTTTTCCGGCTTTACTACAGCATGGTGAGGCAGAAAAAATGAAAAGTATTTGCCATCAGAGATGATCTCGTTGGACTGGGTTGGCCATATGATTGAGAGTGAGATACTCTTTGAGGACCTCATCATATGTGGCTTGGAGATCGCCTTTCTTTGCCAGAGTCTTTTGATAGAGGTCTTCACAAATAAATAAAAACCGATCCTCTTCGGAAATTGGAGAAGACTGTGGAATTTCCTCCTGTTCCCAAAAGCGTTTGAGCTGGGAACTTAGGAGTTTATTGGAAACTTCTTCCACTTGTGTCGAAAATGTTGACACTTTCTGGGGAAGTGGCCCATTTATGATCCAACCGAATATAGTGTTTTGGGCAAGGAGGCTGCCACACATATTCCGGTGGATTCCATCGAGAAGGATTTGAGGAAGTAAATCGCTTCCGATGACCATGTCGATTTGGGCCTGTTTGAAGCAGTTGGGATCTGCTAGGCCCAGCATGGCGACGAGTTTCCACTCTTTCAGGCCCACATTGAAAGTGGGAAGAAGTTTGGTCAATTGTGGGAGTACAAGTGCCTGCGTGGTGATTTTAGTACTAGTTCGAGGTGCGACTAGTGTTATGGTGCAGATCTGGTTTGAATTTTGGATGGTTTTTCCACCCATTCCAGATATTTCGATCTGAGTCCTCTGCGTAGGGATTCTCAGTCAATTCTGCACTTTGGACGAGATAAATGTCCGTTGCGAACCTTGATCGATAAGGGCTCGAACCTTATGATATTCGCCAAGATGCTCTAAAGAAACAAGAGCAGTGGGAAGAAGTGTTTTCTCTTCGACCGTGGTGCTAAGAGACTGCACTGGCCGACTTTTTGATGTTCGTGATGAGCGGGACTGCTCATCAGAACTTGACTCATCCCTCGAACTCCGGGCCGTTCTTACGGGGGACTTTCGCGTTTGTGGACTGTGAGGTTTGGTCGTGGAGACTTGAGCAACTACGTTTCGTTGCCGAGGCGGGTTGTTGTCAGCTGTAATGTGAAGCAGCGAATGGTGCTTTCTCTGACAAGTGAGTGTGTGACAGGCAGTTTTCGCACAAGTTGTGTGTTCGTACTGCCTTCACTCGGTCTCGAACAGACATTTTTTTAAAGGTGGCGCAGAATTTGAGCGCGTGAGGAGCGCCGCAAATCGGACATGAAAAAGTCCGCTCACTTTCCACCAAAAAATTCTGAGTTCTGTTGAAACCCCGGTTCGGAGGCAACCCGGACTTGATCGGTTTAACGGTGTTGAGCCGTTCTACGACCTCATATCTTCTGGTAAGGAAGTCATCCATTTGCTCCCAAGTGGGGAGATCTTTACGGGAACTGAGAGATTGTTCCCATAGAGATAAAGTCTCCTCTGGAAGTTTTGTGGAGCAAATGTATACCAGAATTGGGTCCCAACTCTCTGTCGAGACGCCTTGAGATGCTAAGACGGACAGAGAATTGTTGATGGTCGACTGAAGCCTTTGGAGCGCTTCACTATTTTCAGTTGCTACTTGAGGAAGGCTCAAGAGCGTCTTGACTTGTTTGTCAACTAGAATGCGCCGATTTTCGAATCGTGATCTCAGCGCATTCCATGCCAGTTCAAAATTAGCATCGCTTAATGCGTACTGCTTTACTATCGCACCAGCTTTTCCGGCTGTCTTGTATCTGAGGTGATACAGTTTCTGGGCAGAGGTGAGTTTAGGGTGGTTTATGTAGACCGCCGTAAAAATGTCACGGAAGGACGGCCACTCTGCGTACCCACCGGAAAACATTTCTGTGTCGCATGGTGGCACATTCAGGCAAATAGAATTATTTGCCTGCTCAGATGCTGAATTTGTAGAAATTGCAGCTGGACGTGTTGTTTCAGCGGGGGGAGGTTGCTGAACGTCCATAAGATCTGAGATCTGGGCGATTGTGTTATATGCTCGATCTCCGCATAGCTCCAACTTGCTGCGAGCAAGAAGCTTGAAGCTGCTTGGCAGGTCGTCATCAGGGGTGATGCCGACTTTTCTGTATGCTGCCTTCACATCTTCATAATAGCCGTTCAAATCGTCTAGAGCTGCCTTGAGCATAGGCACAGTGAAGTCGTCGATTGCACGCGAGGAGAATTGTGTGCAAAAGTGGACTAGATTGATGAGAGAGATGAGCCACCTCCTTTTGAGATTTTCGAACCTCTACTGTTTGTGCCCTTGTAGTGCGTTTTTTGGGGATTGCACCCAATAGGTCGGAACTAAGGCCCTCCGACTCGGTGTCAGGCGTTCGAGCGAATTTCGCAGACGGCTCTGACGGTACCAAGAGGGGATCCGACTCAGCTTTATTGCTGGTGGATCTGTCGGGCGACCTGTTCACTGGCATGTTGTTTATTTAGAGAAGAAAAAATAAACGATAGTTCACAGTCCACGAAAAACAAGTAAATAACGTGATAATCGAACGAGTTTCGAACACGCAAAATTTACCGCGCGAGATATCCCGAAAATTGACCACGCGAGTTTGATCAACGAGAACAAAAAAGGAATTTCGAAAAGTGGGAAAAAGCACGGGAAAAAACCACGGGGTCAGTAAAACTCACAATACAATAAATAAAGCCGCAATCGAAATTTGCGAGTGTAAATTCGAAAGAGAAAAAAATAAAAATTTTATTTTTATTTAATTTGTTATTTATTATTTATAAATAAAAACGTTCCAAAGAATTTGGAATTAATTTTGTGTAGTGTACTTATGGAATCTAAGTACACCAGCAGCCTTTATTTTTCTCTACAGTGTACTATAAATGGGTTATATAGTACCACTGTATGTATTGTTGGGCTGGCAGGGCACTAGCACTAGCACCGGTTGCCTATGTACATAAGTGCTATATATAGGGTGTTTTTTTTAGAGGTTTGTTTTTCGAATAGAGATAAAACTGGCATTTTGTGGTCAAATCTGGCAACTCTAATGTCATTTATGTTCAGTTTGGTTTGCCATTTCATCATGAACAGGTTGACAAAAGAACAACGCTTGCAAATCGTGCAAATTTATTTCGAAAATAATGGTTCAGTTCGCGAAGTTTACCGCAAGCTCCGTCCATTTCATGGTCGACATAATCGTCCATCAGAGCAATTAATTCGGTTAACCATGGGTCGTTTTCGCACTACGTTTACTCTATGTGATAATACGCATCCGCAGAGACGTCGAACAGTGCGCACCGAAGAAACAATTGCCGCTGTAGAGCAAAATGTTGAAGAGGACCCGAATGAATCGATTCGCCACCGTGCACAGTAATTGGAGCTTTGTCCATCAACTTTATGGAAGATTTTGCGCAACATGAATGTGGATGAGTTGTGGTTCCAACAAGACGGCGCTACATGCCACACAGCGCACGTCACAATCGATTTATTGAAGGAAACATTCGATGAGCGCATAATTTCGCGGAATGGACCTGTCAATTGGCCACCAAGATCGTGTGATTTGACACCATTGGATTATTTTCTTTGGGGATATGTGAAGTCGCTCGTCTACGCCAACAAACCAGAAACGTTAGGGGACTTGGAAGCCAACATTCGTGGCGTTATTGCCGACATACGGCCCCAAATGCTCGAAAAAGTGGTTGAAAATTGGACCTGTAGAATTGGCTTTATTCGAGCCAGCCGCGGCGGCCACATGCCCGAAATCATATTTAAACATTAATGGCATAAAATTATCCTTCCAATAAAGCCAAATTGATGGACATTAAAACGATTTTCTTGTGTTTTATTTCAATTCGAAGGTCTATACCTCTAAAAAAAACACCCTATACATCCGCAAGACCGATGTATAAGTTTGACGGGTTGGCTCTGTATATAGATGATATACAGAGAAAAAGAAATTTTTCCAAACGTCCTTTCATATAAGTTATGTAAAAACTGGAACGACTCACGCAATTGCCTAGGGGGTAGGCAATGTATGATGGTGCTCCCGCGTAGTGCTCGCTGCTGTCGCCTATGCTGCTGCCCCGCTGCTTATTGCTGTCTTCGCTGGTGTAGCTGCCGTTTGCTGTGGGGTTGTTGGTGTTGCTGATACATAAGCAGCTGGGCCGTATGATCGTCGTTGATGTTGCTGCTGTTGTTGTTGTTGTGCGCAATTCAGTTTTGGCACACACTTCACTCACTTTTCATTACCCTTTTTCTTGATATTTCGGTAAGTGAAACTTTCTGTATTTTAATTTGTGCTTATTTCTTTCTTTTTTTTTCTTTTAGGCAATTTTTCTTCTATTTTTGTAGGACATTTTAGTACCAATTTTGAATAAGTGCGAAATAAACACTTAAATACATTTTCAGTTTTGGCCTAATTCTGGCGTTGAAGTTAATTTCTGAGCTTTGATGTATTCAGAGACCTATAGTCGAATTTTATGGCGAATATTTTCGTGGTACATTTTTTCCTTAAAAAGTCCTGTTTTACAGGACATTTTTGGCATTTTAGAAAAAAAGGGTCAAATTGACCCATAAAAATAGTAGCTACAGGGTTAAAATGCTCCACAAAAATATTCTTCGTAGTATTTTACATCAAATTGCTGAACCCATCATATACCTAAAATCACAGAACAAACAATATACAGAATGCGCATCTGGTGTAAAGAAAATTTTCTTTGCGGGTTTCAGCGGTACGGCCCGTTTGTGGATGCGGGGGGAAGCAGTAAAGGGGACGAGGCACAGTAGTACTTCGGCTATACGAAGTTTTGTCGCTGGCTTCAGCAAACTTAAATTTTCGAAGATCACCTTCATTCTCTGTTGGGGTGTTCGACAAGGAACATCAATTGCGAGCTGTGCTGTGCTGATTTGCACGAGACGGCGCGCCGCGGCGTACCGTTTGCAAATTCGAATATGCAAGGGTGTGTGTCCGTGTGAAAATAAACGTGCGTGTTGCTTGTGTATGCGCTGAGGCGATTGGAAACAATACGAGCAACTGCACAAGATGAAAAGCAAATTGAATTTCCATGACTTTCGGTACTGCTATGAATAATGAACCATGTGAATTCGCAAAGGCGTACAGTAGAGTGTGCGTTCTTTATTGATACAAAAACAAAACCATGAATTTCTGCTGTGCAATGTTGGCATTCATGTTGGCTACGTTGCCTTCTGGCCTAATTTTTTCCAAGCAAAATTATTAAAAAGTAATCTAATATAAATTAGATTATTAGTTTAGATTAGATGAGGAAAGGCTACAGCCTGTGGTTGTTGTTGTCGCTGGCTAACAACTGAAGTTAGAATAAATTTTTGCTTTGGCTGATTTCTGTAAGGAGCTCAACGACTCACAATACTACGATTAAAAAACCGCCAATTGTGGGAATAAGTTTGGTCAAAATAACCAGAGTTTATTACGATTTTAGGATTTTAAGTTTTCGGGGTTTAGTTACATTTTTTCGATTCGATTGATAATGACAATAAACAAAGATTCGATTGATAATGACAATAAACAAAATCGCCGGCACGTGCTCGCTCTGCGCTTGCTTTTTTACAAACAAGAACAAGAAGCGGACAGACAAAATTTGCATAAGAAAAAGTGACTGGCGAACGCTTTGCCAAAACAACCACCATATCAAAGTGCCCGAGTAAAGCCAAGCATGTGAAGTCAGCGCCAGCGATCGCTGTCAGCGCATACAATTATGCGAACGACTGACCACATCAACATAAAGCAAATTATGAAAGCTGACTTCGAATTAAGAAGTGTGCCGAAGTCATCGCGAATATCTTCGAATAGCCGAAGTCTCTCGGTTCCATATACATTTTCCTCATCTTTGCTGCTCCCGCCCGCGTCCGAAATGAAATCGCAAAATTATTTCAGATGCGCCTTCTGTATACTGTTTATTCTGTGCTAAAATGTAAGGTTACATGGTTTTCGTATGCCGATTCACCATAAGAATGTGCAAAAGGGGGAAAACTTTGACCCCCCCTAAAAAAAAATTCAGATGTAAACTTTCAAAACGCCGATACACGTATATTTTTTTTTGGTCCCCTCTACCAGAATCCGTTGTCAGAACCTTGTTATTTTAAAAAAAAATTTGATTTTGTTGTGCAGTGTTATTTCCCGCCGGGTCTTTTTAGCGGCTCGAAGGACCAAATGTTAACGCCGAAACTTGTGGGGTGGTCGCGCACGAAATAAAAGAAATGCAGTGGATCGGGTTAACGTTATAAGCTTGATTTTAATGTGTTCCGTAAAATGTGGATATACAAATAGTGTGATTTTTATGTTTAAATGTATATGGAGTTCATGTATGCACTATGTATATGTACAATGTGTATGGTTGAATTAGGCAAGGTGTACAATTGTTAGTATGTGCAAATGTGTTCACTTCAATGTTTAATGTTGGTATGAAATTGTGTTTAACAGGTGTTGTATGTACAATGTATGATTGATGTAGTTGGTTTAATTGTGGAATGTTTGAAATGATGAGTGTGACACAGGGGCGTAGCCAGAACTTGGTCATGGGGGGGGGTTTTAAAAAATTTTTTTTTTCCAGTTTAGTATTACATGTTTTTTAAAGTAAAGTGCACTTTCCAAATAGGGCATTTTGTTGCGGCTTATGTGACTTAATGCATAAAAAATTAAATTTTTTCCCTGATTTCTAGTAAAAATTTCATGAAATTTGGTGGACTGAAAGCGAAGTGGTTGCATCTGAAGTGGAAGTATGTTTGTGTCATCGTACAAAAATGTGCACCGAACAAAGATCCAATATTAACTATTGTTTTAAAAATGTTTAAACTTTATACGAAGCATTTAAATTGATGGACCAAGTTTATGGTGATTTTTGTTTATACCGTGGTGGAGTTCATAAGTGGTAAAAGCGATTTAAAACGATTGTCAGAACATAAATGATGACCAACGTGTTAGCCAACTGAATCCGCGATCACCGTAGATCAAAATTGGGCGGTAATTCATAAAAGATTAGCCAAAATCTTCATTGAAATTCTTGAAATTGGATTTAACCTTCGCTTTACTTATACCCACCCGGGTGGGTATAATTTTCATGTTTAATATCTGCACAAATTTTAAGGTAATTTTCAATAACATAAAAAAAATATTTTTTTTTAAATTTTGTTCATATTTAAACTTGAATTTTGTCATTTTTTATACAAATGTATCTGGGTGATCCCAGGCGCTTTCGCTACCATTTTGATTAAAACTCACGATAAATTTTTTTTGCGTACCTCATTATGTGTTCAATAAACCCTCTGGAAAGAAATCTTCTAATATTTCCATAGTCTCAAAAAAAATCATTAAAGTTAGGCCTTTTTTCGAAATACGAACTATCGCCAGAGGAAGATACTAAATACTGAAGTATGAAAAAAATTTATAAATTAGTAAATATTTATATATTTTTTGTGAGTTTTACTCAAACTACCGGGGAAGTGCCTGGGATCACCTTTAGTAAGGCGAAGGTTAAGCATAGCATAAATTTATCGCATTTTAACTGAACATTTGGCTATCGAAGGATGTCATCCCATCTATTGACACTTGTTTTAACTGTTTTTTTGTTTACTAAAAGTCGAATTTTACCCATCAACCACTCCTCGTTTCACATGATGTGGCACCGTGCGAATTTCACCTTTTCAAAGAATGCATTTGCCGATGAAAAAAGCGTTTTGAGAACGTAGAAACCATCCAAAAGGCTTGTACCGACATCCTGAAGGACATTCCGGTCGACGAACTAAACTAAGCCTAAACGTGACTACTAAGAAAACAAATTAGTTTCGGTAAAAAAGGGTTTTGTTAATATTCTTTTAAATATTTAAAGATGAAAAGACCTTTTTGCGAATGTGGGAACGTACATACGATGCATAGTGATTGGAAATGTTGACAAATTATAGGCTATGGGGGGGGTTCTGACACCCTAAACCCCTCCCTTGGCTACGCCCCTGGTGTGACATGGTTGATTGTTGTCGCAGATCGTCTCGTGTGGTCACGCCGTTGTTCGGATGAAGAGTGAGTTGCCGTCAGCCGCGCAAGCACCGTTTAGGACAGCGAGGGATACCGTCGGTAAGTACATGGGTGAGTATATAGGTAAGTATACAAGAGAGGATAGCGGATGAGGAATAGCGGACATGTACAAATGGTAAATATATAAGGAGAAGGTGAGTAAACAAAGTGGGAGAGGAGATGTACTTATTATTTATGTACAATATTGTAACGATAAGACAGTCTGCCGCTGTGCAAAGCAACCCTGTCGCTACGCGCCGTGCCATAATTCAAGCTGGCAATGATGACCGCGATAGTGGAAACTTTTAGTCCAACCTGGCAATGATGGTCGCGATCATCATGGAAACCTTTAGTCCACTCTGGAATGTGCGAGAACGATCTGCGCGATGGCCAGACAGGTATAAAAGGCAGCCGGGTGCGGCGCAGCGAGTCAGTCTTGGTTTAGACAAGTGAAGGTGCCACACGGAGTAATTAAGCAAATAATTAAGTGTAAAGACCGTAAAGTGTGAAATTTGTGGAATAAAGTGACTGTTGGTTTTTATTGACTGCGTTTGAGAAATTAAGTGTGTTTTTTAATTTTAAATTGCACAATCCAGAGATACGTACTAGCCCAGAGATACGTACTGGAGCAACTGAAGGTGGACCAGCTGAAGAAGGAGCTGGCCGCTTGGAATTTTCCGACTACTGGCGGAAAGGTGGAGTTGCAGCTGCGCTTGCGAGAGGCGTGTGAATCACGAGGCATCGATTGGACTGCGCACGAGTTCGGAACGCAGGAGCTAGAGGCGTCGGGCAAAGTAAAGGAATCGCCTGCGGGTGCTGCGTCGATGCAAAGTACGGCTGCAGCGGCTGCGCCACCACAGGCCATGGACATGAGCCAGCTAATGGTTGCACTTAAAGGAATGTTCGAGACTTCCAACCGTGAAATGGCAGCAAAAATGGAAACGGCGACCCATGAAATATCGGCGCAAGTGTCAGAGCGAATGGAAGTCAAGCTTCAGGAAAATTCTGCGCGCTTGGAGCAGAAACTGGAGGAAATCTCGGACAGGATTAATGGGAAAGTCGAGCACCTGGAGACGCGAGTAGAGCACTTGGATAAACGAGTCGACGACCTGGATGATTCCTTGAACAAACGAGTTGACGGTCTGGAGGATTTGGTGAACAGAAAAATCGACGAGCGGCTTAGAGAGATTCAGCTGCGAGCAAGGGTGCGGTCTGTTGAGGAAAGTTTTGCCATAGAAGTGCCTACTTATGATGGTACTACGTCGTTCGATACATTCAAGCTACAGTTCGACCTGGCTGCTCTGGAAAATCAGTGGACCGATATCAGGAAAGGTCGGAGACTGATACTGGCTCTAAGAGGTCCTGCGGCTGAGGTAATAAAAACAGTGCCGGAAAGTTTGAGAGGTGATTACGAGACCGTCATAAGGGCGCTGGCAGCCAAATTCAGTGACGAGCACAACAAAATGGTGTATTACTGCGAGCTGAAGAACCGTAGACAAAGAGCCAACAAGGCGCTGCAGACGTATGCGGCAGATATTGAGCAGCTGGTACCACTGATCTACCCAGAATTCAGCATGGAAGTTTTGGAAAGGCTGAAGATCGAGGCGTTTATCGAAGGCATTCTTGACCCGGAGACTCGTGTGAGTACCTTGATGATGATGAAGCCGACGTTCCATGAGACGGTGACAAGTGCATTGATGTATGAAGCTGCCTGGAGGGGAAGTTTTAGATATTCATCTGCGGAAAGGCGTCGAGTCCAATCTGGACGTACCACGCAAAGCCAGCCAGTGAGCTCAGAGGTACCAACGAGGCTGCGGGCAATGTCATCTAGAATCAGTTGCTGGCGATGTGGCAAGCAAGGCCACATTTCACGAGACTGCCATCTGCGAGAGAAGCGTTCCGGAGAACAGGCGTCACCAAGATGTGCTGACGCGCTGCCACTCCATCCGTGCAAAATCAAATACAGGCATTGTTCGCGAGCCGAAAGCAAAGAACAGATAGTGGACGTCCGGTTGGTAAGCGTTATGCCAGAGGAAGAGTGGTCTGCGGAGATGCTACAAAAGGTGAGGATGCGGATCTTGCAAAAATCGTCGAAGGCAAGGAGCAAGGCGCACGTCCAGACTGGCAGGAGATGGCCGGTGAAAGCCCGATCGCTAAGGCTTACTGGGCACAGTGGAAAAGTCTGCGGCTGAAAGAAGGATGCCTGTACCGCGAATGGGAGAGCGCGGATGGTCGGACCAGCAACTCCCTAATGGTAGTGCCGAAATGCAGAATCAACGAGGTCATCGAGGCATACCATAACGACTCCAGTGGAGGGCACCTGGGCATCACCAAAACCGTCGCCAAAATAAAAAGACGATTCTACTGGGTAGGATGTCAGGAGTCTGTAACCGAGTGGATTAAGAGCTGCGACCGATGTTCAGCCGCGAAAGGGCCGACAAGAAGATCTCGAGGCCGCATGCAGCAGTACAACGTGGGAGCGCCCTTCGAGCGGATTGCTATGGACGTCGCCGGCCCATTCCCAACTAGCACTCAAGGCAACAAATATGTGCTGGTGGTAATGGATTACTTTAGCAAATGGCCCGAAGTGTACCCTATTCCTAACCAGGAGGCCACTACGATCTCGGAAAAGCTGGTAAACAACTGGGTAGCCAGGTTCGGAGTTCCGTTGGAGTTGCACTCAGATCAAGGCTGGAATTTCGAGTCTGCGGTATTCAAGGAAGTGTGTGAGCTGCTGGGGATAAAGAAAACGCGTACCACTCCTTTGCACCCACAGTTCGACGGCATGGTGGAACGCTTTAACCGGACACTGGAGGAATACCTGCGGAAAGTGGTAGGCAAGAATCAAAAGGATTGGGACACGCATATCCCCCCGTTCCTGATGGCGTATAGGTCAGCCCCGCACGACACGACATCACTCACTCCAGCCCGAGCAGTGTTCGGCACAGAGTTGCGGTTACCCGCTGCCTTGAAGTTCGGGGTAGTCAGCACGACGGGAGGCGCTAAGACGGACTACGTGGTCAATAAGCGGGCGGAACTGGAGGAAATTCACCAGTTTATAAGGAGCCGCACCAAAGTGGTCAGCGATAAGGCGAAAGCCAGATATGATCTACGGGCCAACTCAGCAGGGTTCCAAGAAGGCGATCTGGTAATGCTCTACAACCCGCAGCGGAGGAAAGGTTTGTCTCCGAAACTTCAAGCGTCATGGGAAGGACCTTACGAAGTCGTGACTAGGATTAACGACGTGGTATACAGGATTCAACGTTGCAGCAATAAAGGCGCTAAGCTAAAGGTAGTCCATTTGGAACGCCTGGCGCCTTATCACAGCGGAACCTCGGCACTTGTTCGGGACGAACAAGTCTAAGTGGTTGGCAGTGTAACGATAAGACAGTCTGCCGCTGTGCAAAACAACCCTGTCGCTACGCGCCGTGCCATAATTCAACCTGGCAATGATGACCGCGATAATGGAAACTTTTAGTCCAACCTGGCAATGATGGCCGCGATAATGGAAACTTTTAGTCCAACCTGGCAATGATGGCCGCGATAATGGAAACTTTTAGTCCAACCTGGCAATGATGGTCGCGATCATCATGGAAACCTTTAGTCCACTCTGGAATGTGCGAGAACGATCTGCGCGATGGCCAGACAGGTATAAAAGGCAGCCGGGTGCGGCGCAGCGAGTCAGTCTTGGTTTAGACAAGTGAAGGTGCCACACGGAGTAATTAAGCAAATAATTAAGTGTAAAGACCGTAAAGTGTGAAATTTGTGGAATAAAGTGACTGTTGGTTTTTATTGACTGCGTTTGAGAAATTAAGTGTTTTTTTTTTTTAAATTGCACAATCCAGAGATACGTACTAGCCCACTAGAACTAGTATTCGTAACAATATATTTATTTATATTTATTTGTTATAGGTGATGCGCGGCGACGGCAGGCAACGACGTGAACAATATGTGTAATCAGATTTCAGATAGTGCTTATAGTTTCCACAAAAATAGCCTGTCTATTTTTGCAGCTCACTGAAATTTTTACTGTCCGCGAACGTGTTAAATTATGTTTTTCCATACAATCTTTTAACCCTTGGTTTGCCCGTTAGATTTCGATTTTCAAAAAAAAAATTGAAACACGTATCTAATTATTTTTGATTTCAAGTGTTTTCATGAATTTTGAAGTCAATATGCCCATCAGTTCATTTTTTTTCGTAGTTTTCCCATATTCTCAAAATTGTAATCAACCATGTGAAAATATAAACAAATAATTTGACTTGGAACTCGCCACGTAAAAATATTTGTAAACATTTTAAATTGGTATCAACCACCAAATTTTTAAATCAATCAAAGCGCACCATTGGCCAGTAAAAAGCCATACACCACAAAGATTCGATTGATGGTGATCTTACAGCAATTTATTACGATCACTACGCCACGACAACCACCATTTCAGCGTAAACGAGCGAAGCCGTTGCGAACAATAACATTGCTTTTTGCTGTTGTCCTACGCAAATCTAACAGAAAATGTTATGAACTTAACCCTCTACACGGTACAGTTGCATATCTGCAAACAAGCGTAAAATTGCCCGTAATTTCGGAAGTGATTATCAAAACGACTCTTATTTGCTATTTTTCAACTATGCAAGGTTCCTTTTTTGAAATACTGGCATTAATAGTGGGAAAAAGTAGCTAAATTTTACTTGACAGCACTTATTTTACCGTTTTTGCGAAAAGTTGCACGCATTTATTTTAGTAAAACAAAAGTGATTAAAACTTATTAATAAAAAACACGCAAACACTTTGCGAAAAATGCGGAGTAGGACTATGCTACAAAAAACGCATTAATTGCTTAAAAAATTGTCATTTAAAACTAAACATATTAAGATAAAAAACAAGTTTTAATGGTTTTTGCTTTTTTTTGTTTAAAATGTCTTTTACAAAAAAAAACTTACAAAATTAAAGTATGTATATTAAAAAATAAAAAAATACGTGTTTTTTTTAATTTAGGTTTATATCTAAAAAACAACATTTGATGAAAAAATTCGCATGTTGCCGTGTAAAGGGTTAACATGCTTAAATGCCTACGCATTTGCGAAGCGTAGGCATTTGAGAATGTTAAGTTCATAACATTTCCTGTTAGATTTGCGTAGGACAACAGCAAAAAGCAATGTTGTTGTTCGCAACGGCTTCGCTTGTGTACATTGGAATAGTGGTTGTTGTGGCGTAGTGATCGCTCAATCATTTTTTGCATGCATGTTTATTGATCTTGTTTGCCGAAGCGCAAGCTGAGAGCAAACAACGAACACAGCATCATCATCGTTGTTCCAACGAAGATGATTCGGGATTCGCTAATGTTTTTGTTGTTGTCGTTTATTGTGTGTATGCTTTTTTGTGTTGCTGATTGGTTTTGCTGCACAAATTGCTGTAATGTCACCATCAATCGAATCTCTGTGGTGGTGGGCTTTAATTGATTTAAAAATTTACAAATATCCCAAAGATCCCAATTTAAAATGTTTACAAATATTTTTACGTGGCGAGTTCTAAGTAAAATTATTTGTTTATACTTGACATGGTTGATTACAATTTTGAGAGTACGGGAAAACTACGAAAAAAAATGAACCGATGGGCCTATTGACTTTAAAATTGGTGAAAACACTTGAAATCAAAAATACTTAGACAAGTGTTTTTCATTTTTTTAAATCGAAGTCTAACGGGGAAACCAAGTGTTAAAAATTTGTATGGAAAAACATAATTTATTGATGATTGATCTATTAACTTCAAATATGGTGAAAGCACTACAAATGCGAAATAATTAGACAAGTATTTTGTCATAAAAATATGACGGGGTCAAAAACAAAGGTAACCTTGATGTATTGGGCCCATTGATTTCAAACTTGCGTGATAGTCTTCGAAGCAGAACCTTAAAAATCCGTTATTAAGGCATAGCTACGTTTTAGAATAATGCAAATATTCTACACCTGAATGGTTCCATGGCGAATGCTGTCACCATAAAGTTACAATATCAGATTTTCTTATTTTACCACTTTTACGAAAACACTGCCTGTGGGCTGTATAAAAAGTAGGATTGAAAAACAAAATTGGAAAAAATGTTTGGCCAATAAAAACTTATGCATTTTAGAAAGGATAAATTAAAACAAAAGTAACAACAATAACAGGCAACAACGTCCACGCTATTCTCGCCTACATGGCACAGCGCAAAAAACAGTACACCGCCGACTTTTTTCGTTTGCCAATAATATGTATTAATGCTACTCGCCTCAACAACAAAATCTAAAATTTTTGCAAGGTACAAATATTTGGGAGGGGTTGACCCTAAAACTTGGTATTGAGGCATATATGTACATATATCCGACTAATGCAAGAATTTTACTTCAGAATGGTTCAGTGACGAATACTGGGACAGTAAATTTAAAATCCTAGATTTTCTTATTTGAGTTCTTTTACGCAAGCATTATATGTGGGCCGTAAAAAAAAAGTTACAAACAACGGGACTTTAAAAATTATTGCGGGCTAATAAAAAAGTTCTTCCTTTCTTTCCATTTCCCTTTTTAATTGTCTTTAATGATTAATTATTATTATTTATTTTTTATTGCTTGTAGCGATCATATAAGTCGCCATGCCAACCATATTTTATTTTCTTTTCTATGATTTTGCGCTCACTACAGTCGGCAGTAAGTTCGGGAGCAATATGCGACGCCGTGCAGGCTTATAGCCTATTTCCACCGGGCCTTAAATGCATTTAACGCTTAAATGCATTTAACATCGCATTTAAATGCTCTAATTCCCATGCAATTGTTTTTGTATCAAAGTGAGTTAACTCACTTTCAAAACTGAGTTAACTCAGTTTTGAAAGTGAGTTAACTCACTTTGATACAAAAACAATTGCATGGGCATTAGAGCATTTAAATGCGATGTTAAATGCATTTAAGCGTTAAATGCATTTAAGGCCCGGTGGAAATAGGCTATAACCGAGCCCTTAAATGCATTTAAACGCTCGGTGGAAATAGGCTATTATAGAAGAAGAACAATAGCCAGCCGGAGATAGAAATTGTTTTACAATTTCAGCTTTTCGCCAGCGCAACAACAACAACAGCACTTCGTTTTCACCTCCAAATCATACCACGGCGCAGCAGTGTGCTAACGCAGACTCGCTGCAGTGAGCGCAACCAAACAGCGCAACACATAAAACTACGTTCTCGCTTGTAAAGCAAGCCTTCTGTATGTTTATTTTCTTTGCTTCTACTCAAGCGGCCCATACACGATACAATCTGGTCGTGCGACCAGTCGTGCAAAAGGTTGGTCGTTAGGACACACACGTTGCGATTTCCGACACAACTCGTTCGCCCAACTTCATTTTTCTCATAAATTTTGTTGAGTGCAGACGCAATGACAAGCAAAATAATTGCGCTTCTGATCATCAATGAAATTATAGAAGAGGAAGAGAGCAGTGGAAATTCAAAATTCAAACGCAGTGTTTTCTTAAACGCAGTGTCCGTGGAAATATTCTCTAATTCATCGTCCGAATTTTCATTTTGGTGAATTTTTTGCAGCTCATTCATCTTCACGCCCTCAATAGTACCATTGGGATCAATTTTTTTGTCAAAAGTTTTTCATGTGCGGTATGACGAAAACTTTTATTTTTGAATTTTCCACATTTGCTGTTCCATAGTTCCAGCAAATTTCGATAAGCTTCGATAAAATCGCTCCAGTTTTCGTTGCGCTCGTCCATTTCGTTCGCAACGCACAAAAGCTGAAACACGAATGAACTCAGAAAATGGCACGAAATTGTACAACATACCCATACACGTTGCGACCGCTCACACAACACGACCGAAACAGTGTTGCCGTTTTGGTCCAATTGGACCAAAATTGGTAGCTTCGTTTCATAAATTAAGGCTTTGGTAGGTTGGTTGGTTTGTTGTGATTTTCAAGGAATTTTGGTAGGCAACACACTGCATTAATAAATGTTCTATTTTTATGATTTTAAAATTACTCTGTAGCTTGTGAACAAATTTTACATGCAAAAGTTCAAACATCTCTACAGGGAAGATCTAAAGCTATTGAAGATTATAACGCCACATATTATTATTATTATTATTATTATTATTATTATTATTATTATTATTATTATATAGGCTATAGTGCACTGCGACCAACTTGATCTTTTGTGCAGCCTTTGTTTTAACCATCCAAGTTAAGGCTTTTTATAAATTTTAGCACTTTTTGATGTTCTAGTTTCCAGATGGTTGATGGCGGTATTGACGCCTGACCAAACTGGAGAAATCTCTTTCTACTGAGCGCACATTCGCATAGAATGTGGAGTGATGTCTCCTGTTCTAGCTCACATATCCTGCACACATCCGTTGAGGATATTCCCATATTTTTGAGATGGTACCTAAGTGAGCAATGCCCTGTTAGGTACCCAGTGAGGATGCGAAGGTCCTCTCGGTTTAGCTTGAGGAGTTTGTTGGATACTCCTCTGTCCGGGGCCAGGAATTGTTTTGCCTGCCGTAGTCCCGTGGTGTTGGTCCATTGGTCAGCAAATTCCTGGTCAGTCCATTTCCGTAACCACTCCCGAATGTGTCCTCTTGGTAGTCCACAGAATGGTTCCGGGCCTATCAGTGGGCGTAAGGCACCCTTTTTCGCTAGGCGGTCGGCTTGTTCGTTGCCGTCATGTCCTGCGTGTCCTGGTATCCAGTGCAGTTCTACAGTGTTGCGCCTGCCCAGTTCATTCAAGAGATTGCGGCAGTCCGTCACCAGCCTTGAGGTAGTCAAGTAGGCTTCTAGCGCCTTTAGGACGGCCTGACTGTCGGACAGTATATAGATATGTGTGCCAGACGACTTCCTGCGTAGGCACTCGCTGGCACACTCTATGATGGCGTGTGTTTCCGCATTGGAAAAGCTTTGTGAAACCTGGGACCATTTACACCGTATTGTCTGTCCAAGATGTTAATATTGTACCTTTTGGAGAATTCCACCTTTGGTGGAATAATGTCGGAGATCCTGAGCATTGGGTCATTTTCGAGCATTTTTAGTATGCTCATGTATCCCTTAAGATCTCCACTCTTTAGTTCAGTACTGCAGACAAGCCTTAAGGCCTGAGAGCAGGCTTCTTTCCTGATGGCTATGTTAAGAGGAGGCACACCTAAAATTGCCTCCATTGCAACTGACGGGCACGTTCTCATTGCCCCACTCATGCCTATACACGCCAGACGTTGCAGTTTGTTTAATTTTTCGACTGCACTTTTTTGTTCAACCTTATGCCACCAGATTGCTAAAAACCAACGCCACAAATAGTCCTTTCTGAAGAAAATTTAACTCTTCTTCCTTTGATTTCAAAATTTAGTGGACTGAGAAATTTTTGTTTAGCAAATTTATTTTGGTAGGCTGAGATTAATTTTGGACCAATTTTGGTAGGGGAAAAAAATTCTTAGTGGCAACACTGGACCGAAATATCAAAATATTTTGATTTTCATACAACCAGTTTTGCGACACGTACAACTGCGCTACACACGATGCGATTTTTTGTACAACCTTGTCCAGTTGTACAACGAATCGCAACGTGTATGGGCCGCATCACATGTTACGCTGAAGTTACAGAGAATTCTGCGTTAGTAACAGAGGGTTCTGCTGTCAATAACAGAGGGTACTACCAACAGTACCCGCCATAGAACGCGTTTGCTTGTATGAGATGCGCGTTCTATCCCAGCAAGACGGCCGTAACCGAATCACTAAGACTTTTACAAAATTTTGGACTTACACTAAAACATACACATAAAAATTCCTGAACTTTCTACTAAGAGCGAAAGAGACACGTTGGCTTTTTCAAAAGAACATGTGTTGGAATAGGATAAAAAATATCTACTTAAAGTCGATATTCAATGATGCAAACCAAATATTGCAAACAAATTTTGACTCACAGATTGCTTTGTGCCCATCAATTTGTAAAAATTCAACACTGAACAAGACTAAGTGAAACAACAATATTTTACATTCAAATGCAAATACCTTCGCAAGAGTGAAACAACAATATTTCGAATTTCTCGCCATTTGTCAAAAGTGAAAAGACGGCGAAACAGTGAAATTGTTGGAAATTGGAGAATTTCAGAAAAACGTTTAAATTTTGGCATTTTCCGGAACACCGAAAACAAAGATAAGTTATATTTCAATTTGTTAAAAGTACATAGTAGTAATTTCAATTCAATTTCAATTTCAATTTAGATATATTTAAAAATTTAGGCAGAAGCCAGTTCGAGGCGGCGCACCGCGGCGGTGGAAAAGGCGGTGGAAAGGGCGTACAATAGGACACAGAGAGAAGACGGAAGTGCCGTCACCATAATTAACTTATTAATTTTTTGTTTGTTTGTTAACTAATTTATTTTTGGTTAGTTAATTTTTGTATTATATCTGTTATATTCAAAAAAATTTTATTAAAAAAGAATTTTTTTTTAATCAAAAGTAAACGTTTATTTATTCTTATATATGTAACCGGTACTGTAACCTGTACTTTAACGGGTACTGTAACCGATACTGTGGCCGGTATCTCCGTTACGCATTCCGATACTGTAACTAGTACTGTAACTGGTACGGTACCGGTACGTGTGACGGAAGAGTGAGCGAGAAAACTATATGCACCATATTTCTACATACTACATGAGTGCGAGCAAGATGGAAGCTCACACGTATACATGAGTTTCGGTGACTTTTTTCCCATCGCCTTAAGAATGTCACTAGGACAGTGATAACGTGATTGGCAACTGGGAGGGGAAGCGATTTTTTGACCATTTTTTGCATTTCACATACACAATCTGTGTGAGATGTCATGGCGTCGCACACTGGGGTAATTCATGCCGATTTTGGCGATTAATTCACCCGGACTATTTAGACATGAAAAAAGTATTAGGTTTAGTTAATTATACATAAAGAAATAAAAAATAAATGTATTTGAACATACTTTAGTGGATTTTTTTTTATTTATGACCAAAAATTCAAAATTGTTATACAAAAACAAAGGGTATAAAAAGGGTATTATACTGAATTCCTCGCTTATTTATTAATTACTGTCGGAATCATCATCGTATTCACCTACGCTTTCACCTTCGCATCCATCGTTATCATCAACATCATCATTGTTCATATCATCGCGTTCTTCTTCCGCAATTATCAACAAATCCAATGCTTCCCTTGGCATGCGCGTAACTGCTTTATGCAGCAATTTCGTTTCTGTCGATATAATGGGATCAAAACTTACAAGAAGTCTATTTAGAACGTCTTCGTTGGTTTTTTCTCGGCTACTTTTTTGAGAAAAATATTCCCTGAAATCCTTAAAATCTTTATTTCTCGCTTCCTGCGCTTTTTCAGATAATTCACCGATTGGCAACAAGGCGTGAGTTATGACCTCTGGTCCATGAATTAAATATTTATGAACAGTCGTAGGCATGTTACACCAGGTAGTACTCAACGAAAGATTTGGCACAATTTAAGGCAAAGAGTTGGTCATTATGTCATAAAGACTTTGACGGGTATACCAAATAATATTTGGATTAGTTCCTACATGAAAAAAATCACCTTTTTTGAAAAATTAGTCATTTACAGTTACCGTTTACCGAATTAGTTTAATGCACATCACTGCGGTTATTTCAATCGATTACACATAAGTAATACAAACAATAACAATGCCCAATACTGCAACTTCTGACAAATAAGGTCGGTTGACCTAGTTTTGCACACACCCTACAACAAAGACAAATGAAAGAATCCAAGATATCAAAATTGTATTTGGTTCTGCATCATTTGAGACGATTTTGTATTGTGTTTCATAAATATCTTAAACACCAAAAATATTTAGCTTACGTGTCGCGATATCCCGCCTAATATGTAACCTAATATGCTGGCTAATATAAATCTAATATGCCGGCTCCCCGTAAAGTAGGGTAAAATGCATAAAGCATTACTAAAAACCATACATTGAACAACAACAAAACTAACATAAAATGTTTCATTTGTTGCTTATCTTATATTTTTTGCATTTACATTTATTTCTTGACTATCTTTTCACGGACCGCGTGCATATTTTGCCAAGAGTTCACTTACAAAAATCGAAATGCTGCAAAAGTGCGCAACAATAGCGCAACTTTTTTTTCCATAGAAAGTTGCTAGAATATCCACAGATTACGATTATGACAATATTTTAGGTGAACATCACTGAACAAACAACTATATGTCTATGAATAGGGTCAAAATAAGGCAATTTTTAAGCTTTTTTTTAAAAAAATAACAAAAATATTTACGAACACTTAAAACAAAAAAAAATTAGTATTTTAATACTTAAATACCTGAACAAGAAGCCTCCATCATCACTTTTATGCTACTTTAAAAACTTGCTGAAGAAATTTGATTTGAATAATTGGAAAATTCACGTTTCACGCTGCGCGTACGACAAATGAAAAGAAATGTCAACTTTCAGAGTGGATTGCAGGAATACGGTAAATTATTTTACAACAATTCTTTCACCTGGTGATACGGAATTTTATCTACTTTAACCCGGTACCAAAAAAAGATCAGTATCTTTAATTTTCATTTTTGAATTAATCGCCACTTTACTTATATATTACCCCAGTGTGCGTCGTCTACTGGATCAGTGAATAGGTCTGTTTGGGAACTTTTCCAGTCAAAATTATCCAGTAAAACATGTTAATGCAAAAGGCAAATGGTTCGTTGAGCTCAATCTGCATCGTTTTCCTTTTCAGCTGCAGCAGGAAAAGCTTAGCAAGACGGTTTTGGGTCAGCAGACTTGCGAACGCACAATTTCTTTCTTGCTGTTTCCATTTGTCTACAAATTATTGGTTCCCAAACAGACCTATTGGCTGTTAACGTTCAACAGTGTGGTCGCGTTGAAGGTAGAACAAAGCGCAGAGTTGCAATTTAGTGGTAGCTTGTCTTTCGTATTATTTTAGAAAAAGGCGTATAATACGATGCATGTTATTATTTTCATAATTGTCAATCATTTCAATAGAAAATGCATACATTTTCTTGATGCATGTTATTATTTTCATAATTGTCAATTATTTCAATAAAAAATGTGTACATTTTCTAACTTAGTTATGTTTAATTTTCATAATTGTCAATTATTTCAATAAAAAATGCATACAACTTATAAACTTTGTTATGTTTTTATGTTATTTTTTATGTTATTATGTGCACCCAATGCTGCACAATTGGCAGCCATGCTGGGTCAACCCGTGTTGCTGCAGAAAGCAACTTATTCTTGTAAGCTAAACAGGAGTTGGCTCGCATGCGAACTGATGAAATCGAGGAGTTGGCAATTGGGCGACCGAAATCAAAGTGCTTGCGGAAGAATTGAGCGCATAATTTTAGGATATTTTGATTCCATTACATTTGACTGTTCTGTATATTATTCGTGTAAGGAGTTTGAAATTCTTGTTGGCACACTTGAAAAATACAACAAATAACCTTCGAGCGCTATAACTTTCTATACAGAAGTTTTTTGTTAACAATTTTAAAACCCCCGCGTTATGAATAAAAATGCCATTGTCGATTTCTTCTGGTTCTGACATATATTTTATTATTATTGATCTTACTTCCAAACATCGCCAGGTTTGTATTATATTTTTCGTTACTCTTTACACGCTTTTGGATAAATACAAAATTTGGTTGGATATGTGGACCTGCAGATTGCTCTCCAGTGCTAATGCTAAACAGAACAGCACCAGTCGGCAGCGAATTAGCAAATGAAGTATCTTTGTATCATATAATCAATTTTTACAGATTCGAACTGGGAAGCCCTTCCAGGTGCGCCACTGTGAGATGTCTACAATAGAATATAAACAGTAATTTGTATTCATCTTAACCATTTTGCAAACTTTACTCAGAAGCACATTGCACCTTCGTCTTCACCTGTGAATTAATCTTTTGTCAGCAAACGCAAATGAGCTAACTCGGTAACCAGCATCAGGGGGTCCGTTGCTAACATTACGCCGCACAGCCGAACAATATTCTTGTGCTCAATGGAATGCATAATGGCAGCCTCCCTTAAAAACTCCATTGGATTTGACTGCATTCGCTCACGGCAGAGGCGCTTAATGGCCACCTGAATCTGCGGAAAAGAATAGAAAAACCGGTTTAACAGCAGTGACTAGGTACAGTGGTGACACACACCCGTTCTCTGCTCCGAAGCAGCATGCGGAGACGTGATACACACACACATCAGAGACTCCGAGTCGAACAACTTTGCCGAAGTCTCCTTTAAGGCCGTGACAAACATGGTGCTGTCCTTGTTCAGTTGCATATCATTGATGCCGGCTGTGTGGCTGTTTACCGAATTGATCTCTCTGCCGCCCTTGCGTACAAAAATAAACTTTAGTACATATTTTTCACTACATTCAACAATTTATACACACCAGTGATAATGGTCTCATCCAGTGGACCCCACAGCATTGACGTGATCTTTAACTGCAACATGGGTATGCGCAGAATGGGATCATGCTCCGCTATACTCGAGTCAGCGGTGCGCACATTAATCACAAACAGTTCCGAATTCGGACCCTTGTCCGTCGAATAAGCTGCCTGATTGCCAGAGTGACTGAAATTGCAGGTGCGCACCGACGACTTGGCCGGTATGGACGCGATTACAGTACCAAACTCTACATCCCAAATCTTGGTGGTCATATCACCAGCGCCGAATATCAGCTTCGACGTAGTCCAGTCGACGTCCAAACACCAGACGGCACCCTGGCGACCGTCTTAGGTGCCCAGCCGGAGCCCAGTAAAAATTTCGTGCTTCCAAGCACTCCCAGACACAATTTCGCTGGCGTGGCATTGCTGGATGCACTTGCTTGATGTGTCATTATGATTTTTATCTGAAAAGAATGAATGTATGTTAATAAAATGCAAATTTTCTAAAATTCAACTTCTCTCTGATTGCTTCCCGCGCTGTTTTTTACAAATTAAACACCAAATCATTGCAGTTCAGAGATACTTTTGGTGTAAAATGTAATGAGTAATGAAATGTTTGTAATGAGTCAATGAAAACTTAAATAATGACATGTTAAAGACATATTCAAACAATTTTATTACATTTGTAAGCTATAATAGAATTTTATATTCATTTTTCTATAAACGTATCACAGAATTCTGTGCCAAAAAATTAATTAATGTTCTATGCAATTAAAAATGAACCACAACGATAACCCTCACACATGAAAATTGACCAGCACAACAACCCTCCATTTTGAATTGACCAACACAACAACCCTCCATTTTCAGTTTGTATGGAGGACCAAGTATCAGCTGTGGGGACTAAGTATCAGCTGTTATGTGAGAGTATTAGTGCATTTTATGTGTGTATTCTCGGTTTTTCTGCACTTCTCCTCCGAGTTTCCTATCGCTTATCGCTGACTAGGAGCTGTAACGGAAACCTTGGTTATGCGTACCGGTCATGTTACCGGTGACATAACCGGTACGTGCCTTGCTGGGATATTACTTCATGTTCGTTGCTTTAACATAACCCGGTCGGCCGCTCGCTCAATGGCACTTCCTCAACTTTTGTCTTGCTTGGCTGTTTTTGCATCGCCTGCCGCTGGCCCGCGCACAGCCACGTCGCAGGCCAACACACAGCCCGCGGGCTTGTCACACTCTGCACTTCGGCAGCGCGTGGCCGGGCGCGCAGGCGGAGTGTGAGTGAACACTGAGACGGTACCCCACAACAGAACAATGGAACAGCGCGCACAAATGGGTTCTCGCTCATAATGATTGATAGCCTTAAGGCTGGTCATCATTCCTGTGTCACTTCCTGCGCCGCGTACAAATCGATTTGCGCGTTACCGTTAATGTGGCTCTGCGCGTCTTCGCCGTGACCGCGTGCTGCCCGAAATTAAATAAATAGAGCAATTTGCGCCGCAGGACAACACGCAATGGCCGGCGCTAGCACATACACTAGTCAGAATAAGTTTGCGTACAAGGGGTGCGTAGTTTTTCATATGAAAAATAAATCACTTGAAGTAATTTTTCAAAAACAAAATATTTTTTATTTCTTCCGCAAACTTAGTTCTTTTATTCCATTAAGATAATAATATCAAAAACTTGACTATACTGTATAAGAAGGGCCAAAAACAAAATGTGTTATGAATTCACCTCAGAAAAAGTTTGCGTACAAGATAAGGTTATGTAGCAAACATTTTATTTAAACTAAGTTTTGTCCAAAAATTAATAACTTTTTGGATATGCTTCTCTTATTGGAACTCCCTGCAGAAGTTTCGGCATAAATATTATTAAATTATGTGTTTTTTCAGCTGTTCTTTTGTTATATCCTTGAATTGTTATATTTGTTTGTGTGTTTATATAAGCAGACATTGATCACTGCAATGCAAGTTAGGCACTTTTACCCTTTTGTTATTATTCTTAGCATATTGTGCATTTATGCAATTTTAGTATTTTGCACATTGACCGCTGTAATATTTATGCAAGTTAGGCACTTTTACCTTTTTGTTATTATTCTTAGCATATTGTGCATTTATGCAATTTTGGTATTTTGGTTTTGTATTTATGTATATTTTAGCATGTAAGCAATATTGTCATTATAAATAAGGGTTCAATAATTAATAAAGTGTGAGTGATAACACAACTTCACAGCGTTTCACTACCATTGTTCTTCAAGGCGACGCAGTTCAAGTACTGTTTTCGCACCGCGCTCACACTCTGGTGATACGACCAGAAGTGATACTACCATTGCTCTTCAAGGCGACGCAGTTCAAGTACTGTTTTCGCACCGCGCTCACACTCTGGTGACACGACCAGAAGTGATACTTACTTACACAAACATTATTTGTTTACTATATCTTTGAAGATGGAGTGTTGTTGGGCTCAGGGTTCAAGTAAACCCTTATATATTTAATTAAATGCACGTTAGGGGACTAGGGAGGAACTTGTTCAACTTTGTTGAGCCAGTTAAAAGCAAAGGTAGCTTCACATCGTATGCATTGCGCCCTAAGGTCATCGTTAAGTTGAAAAGAAATGTTGGAATCTGATCCAAAGTTTTGAAACCTTGGCTTACATAAGCTTTTAGAATATGTAAATAACCCGTCGGTAGCATTTCTGAATTATAAAAACACCCTGCTTAATTTTTTTTCCTGACATGCAGCCCCATACCATAACCCCACATATGCTATGCTTCACGGTTAATTTCAGATTTTTGTTATTAACTGAATCATCTTCAAATTAGTTGATGCATTTTAATGTCAAATATGCCAAACCATTATCAGAGAATAATAAATCTTCCTACTCCATAGATAACAACACATAGTCCCGGAAATCCGGTTTTCTAGACTCTTTGATGGACTCTTTCACGAAAGAAATTCTGTGCTCCTTGTTACTAAGCTAAATATGGGCTTCTTACATGCTATTATGTAGGGGAAACATATTTTTTCATGACATTTCTTATAAAGGCACTGCTACTGGGTTTTATAAAATATTTCTGTACATTTCTGAAGATATTGGATGCAACTAGCCTAAGATTATGATGCACTGATCGCAAAACAATCTAATCGTATTGCTTGGGTAGCTTAAGAAAATGGCCAGATCGTAGCAAAGAAGCAAGAATTTTTGGTTTTTTCCAAATTTAAGATGGCTTTTCAAAATGACGAATCTGCTCTTCCAAAAGTGTCTCTAATTTCACGAAATTTTTTGTCAATTTGGGAAAGATTTAGTAAGATTATCCTTTTATCCATTTTTATTTTTTTTCGCTTGGGTTCTATTGCTTTCTACATAATTTTAAGCACATATACGTTTAAAAATAATTTACAAGTCCGTTTACTGCTCAATGGAATACAAATTTCCAAATAAAAATAGAAAGCATAACTGGAAATTCCCGTTATTAGTTTTATACGCAAACTTACTCTGCACCGTTTTGTGAGTATATTGTCAATAAATACGAATATATGGAAAATTATTATTTTAATGCATCTAAAACACATCAAAAACGTGTCCTTGCATACGCGCTCCGTTTTGTCCATAACGGACTCGCCAAGAGGAGCAACTCTCCTCTCAACTTGAATCCATTCGTTTCCCAGAATGAGATTCAGTTTGTCAAGACGAGACTTCTCTCGTTAGCCCAGACACGTTTCCACCACCCCGAATTTACCTCGTTGTCCAACAAGACCCCTCTTCCCCGAAAAAGCACGATTTTGACTCTCAATCCGTTCCTCGATAAGGACGGCCTGATGAGACTTGATGGTAGATTGGCCCAGGCGGCGCTTAGTTACAATGAGTTCCTCCACACTCTTCTCTTACACGCAGAACTTCGGCTCATGTTCAGAATGGCTCGTCAAGAGTTTTACATTCCCCGTCTAAAGCCTCAGATCAAGAAATGCATTCGCCTATGCAAGGTATGCACGGTTCAGAGACACAAAGTCCGATCACAAATTATGGCAGCCCTTGCGCCAGAGCGTTGCACATTGTCAATCCCATTTTCGACGACAGGTGTTGATTTTGCGGGCCCATTTCAGATTAAAGCATCTCAGCTCCGAACGGCAACCTTCATCAAAGGTTATGTCGCGGTGTTCGTCTGCTTTTCAACCAAGGCCATTCATTTGGAACTGTGCTCTACACTCACCACAGATTCATTCCGAGCGGCTTTTGCCAGATTCGTTGGCAGACGAGGCCTCCCCCGCAAAATCATGTCGGACAATGGCACCACATTCGTTGACGCCCACAGAGCTATGAGCCGAGAGTTCCTCAAATTCTCCAAAGAGGTATCCCACGACATCCTGAAGAAGTATTCCACTCAAGGAGTCGATTGGGTTTTCATTCCCCCAGTGCACCTCACATGGGCGGGTTGTGGGAATCCGCAGTCAAGAGTTTCAAATCTCATCTCAAGAAGACTGCCGGCCATCATAAATTCAACTTCGAAGAGTTCACAACTCTTCTTGCTAGAATTGAGGCCGTCCTGACCGTTATCACCTCTATCGCAAGATCCAACTGATCTCTTAGCGCTTACTCAAGGTCACTTCCTGCGAGGCGCTCCCCTTCTGTCACCTCCCGAACCCAATTCGGAAGATCTATCCTTGATCAACCGATGGGAGAAGCTGAAAGCTCTGCATCATGTGTTCAGCCGGAGGTGGAAAGCTGAATATCTCCACGAGCTCCAAAAAAGGCAGAAGTGGCGCCATCCCCAACAGGAGCTGGAACTGGACCAGTTAGTCGTCATCAAGGACGAGCTGCTGCCCCCCACCGAGTGGAGACTAGGACGTATCGTCGCGCTGCATAGAGGACCCGACAGCCACATCCGAGTAGCCGACGTTCGCACGCAATCCGGCACTCTCACACGCCCGATTGTGAAGTTGTGTGTTCTACCCACCGCACAGTGATTCGACTCCATACAACCGCGGGACAAAATTAGAAGGAGTGGTCCGTTCTTCATAAAATTTGGTATACTAGTTAATCATGGTCTGCTGAATTGAAACCTCCATTTTGTTTTTCTTAAACTGTTGTAGTTTGGCAATTCCTGAGACTTAAATTTGCAAATTTGGAGATCATTGGTCATTTTTGGAGAGCTTTCAGATTTTTCAGATTTTACATTTACTCGGTAACGTCAACATTGATAATTGCAAAGAGTAACAGAAATGTTCTTAGGAACCTCTGGTTTTGCAATAAAAACGATAATAATAGATGTATGTTTTGCATTTGTGCAGATTTTGTAATTTTTCATGCTGATTGCATACTTTTAGGGATAAATAAAATACATTTTGTCGAAAAATACGTGTTTAGACCACTTTTCAAATTGAATTATTTTCTGAGATCGGAAGACATCGGTGGATATAATTACATTATCCGACAAAGAAAGAATGCTTCTTAAAATAAAAAAAAATCCAGGAACATACTTTCACATACTTTTTAGATATTTTTCTCTAAGTTTTGCCAATTTTCAGATTTTAAATTTAGAAAAATATTTTGAATTAAAAGTGTAGTAAAAGCCTCAGCTTTGCAAATTTTGAGAAATCATTAAAAGCGAAAATGGCCACATTATTTTCTAATCTATATTGAAAGGTTGAGCAACTTCGTACTAACCATGTATTTTTACAATTCTTTTTACTTTATAGACTAAAAAACAGAAAATATGTGTTTACATTTTTTTGTGAAAAAAATTTCAACTTTGAGCCGCTTTTGCACAGAAACTAATTTATTTTTTGCACAGATTTTTTGGAGTTTTCTTAGTTGGAGTTTTACCTTTCAAATGACATCAAAATCGTTAAATTCTGAGACTATAAATTTTTTGAATTTTGTCTATGGAACGAATCACTGTGCACCGCTTAGAACACCTCATATTTTATTATAAATTTCTTTATAATTTTTCGCGGGCATCACTGCCCACCTATCATTATAAGACATTAAAGTCTGCTTGTTTTTCGTTCTTTCTCCACAGCTCGACTATGGACGATACACATCGCTGCCAAATGTGCCATCGCCCTCACCCCTTGAGGTTCTGCCGCGGGTTCCTGGCTATGAACCCCGGCCAACGCGACGACGTCGTGCATGCCCACGGCTATTGTCGCAACTGGTTGGCCCGGTCCCACATCACGGGGGCCTGTGACTCGCCAAACAGTTGTAAGGAGTGTGGATTAGCGCACCACACGATGCTGCATCCCGTGGACATCCTGCAGCGAGCGGCCCCCTCCGGACGGAGGAGAGGTGCCGTGCCAGACCGGCAAAGCAGCCCACCAATCCGACGCAGAGTCAGCGCCGCCGCCGCCGCAATCCTCAGGCTCCAGCACAGTCCACGCGGCGCCCTACTCACCCCCCCTCTCGTATTGCGCATCCCTCGCGCACCCGTCGGGGAGCGGCCCGCTCAACGGCATCGGCTCGGGCCGGTCAGGCACGCCTAGCATCAACCAGTGACGCCAGCAGCAAGCCGCGTCGCCATCGGGCTGGATCCAGCTCTGCTCGCCAGGGCATCACCACCAGCCAGCTTCGAGGACGCAAGGCCCAGGCGCTGTTGACACAGGCCATCAAATCCTTGACGGAGTTGACGGGGGGTCTTTTAAATGCACGAGTGCATCCGGCCCCAGGATGTTCACGTCGTTGCCTGCCGTCGCCGCGCATCACCTATAACAAATAAATATAAATAAATATATTGTACATAAATAATAAGTACATCTCCTCTCCCACCTTGTTTACTCACCTTCTCCTTATATATTTACCATTTGTACATGTCCGTTATTCCTCATCCGCTATCCTCTCTTGTATACTTACCTATATACTCACCTATGTACTTACCGACGGCATCCCTCGCTGTCCTAAACGGTGCTTGCGCGGCTGACGGCAACTCACTCTTCATCCGAACAACGGCGTGACCACACGAGACTATCTGCGACAACAATCAACCATATCACACTCATCATTTCAAACATTCCACAATTAAACCAACTTTACATCAATCATACATTGTACATACATACAACACCTGTTAAACACAATTTCATACCAACATTAAACATTGAAGTGAACACATTTGCACATACTAACAATTGTACACCTTGCCTAATTCAACCATACACATTGTACATATACATAGTGCATACATGAACTCCATATACATTTAAACATAAAAATCACACTATTTGTATATCCACATTTTACGGAACACATTAAAATCAAGCTTATAACGTTAACCCGATCCACTGCGTTTCTTTTATTTCGTGCGCGACCACCCCACAAGTTTCGGCGTTAACACATATACTGCGCAAGGATGACACGCAAAATCGTGAAGCGTTCCACATTTTTTAAGGGGCACAATAAACCTACTTGGTTGCAGTGCGCAAGGGCATTGTCCCTACCCATTATCATTACATTACATTAACACATATATTGTTAGAGTTGTCAGATTATCATATTTTAACCGTTATACACAATGAATGCTATAGCATTGACGACGATATAGATCAAATTTTTCAACTAGAGTGACGTGAATGCTATAGCATTCATTCATAGAAAACATGAGAAGAAGAGGTTTATTATATTTTTATAACTTTATTTATTCAACAGTAGTGCTCTCTTCGTGTATATATAATAACTGGACGCGGACACTATACTTCAAACCATTTTGATTAAAAAATCTCTCATAAACGGACAAAATTCAGAAATATGCCCAACCAGTTTTTAAAAATCTGTACTACCCTATAATACCTACAAATCTCTCTCTTATTTGAAAATGAACATTTGAAATTAAAACAATTAGTGTTTAGGCCAGTGGCGCACACAGGATTTTATTTTGGGGTGGAGAGGTTGCGTACAACTTTTGAGCCGAATACCACTTGAAACCATATTTTGTACCAGCATTTATTGTGTTTGGGGGGAAAACCTCGCTTGTGAGCGCCACTGATACAGGCAGTCAACCATTACAAAATTTTTTCAATCAAAGTATTTAGTACTAAAATTTAAACACTTGTACAATGTGTGTGCTTTACCTATAAATGTAATAAATATTGTTACGAAAATGACTTCTCTAAGTTCGTTTTGGATTGTGCTTGAAAATAAAACAACTTCATTTCTTCAGCGCAAAAGCAGTCAAAAACCAACAATCGCTTTATTTACAAATTTACACTTGTTACTAGTTTACACTACTACTATTGCATGTTTCCCCTTTGCTTGCTCAACACAGACTCGACCCTCTGCGCTGCACACTGCTGCCTTTTATACTTGTTTGGTTTATCGCGCCGATGGTTCTTGCACATTCCATTACCATTCGCGAACCATCCCTGCCATATCGGCACTATAGCATGCCGGCCGTACTTCAAAGTGCATGCCTAAAAGTATGCTCGCATTCATGCATAGCACAGCACAGAGTGCCTCATCGCTACAATATTAATAAAATATTCAATATTCATAAAATCGTACAAAATATTAAATAAATAAACAAGAAACACTTGGATACAATTTCAACGAATGTTTTGTGCCCCCCTCCCCATAAGCGGGCATCTCCCGTAACCGGACAAATCCACTGCGATGGTGAGTGTCCACTTATGAGGAATTTCACTGTACACCGAAAAAAAAAATAATATGAAACTACTTAATGAATCAGTTGCTAATTACTTTGAAATGTATATTCATTACAAAAACTTAAGTTTATAAAAATATAAATGAATAAAAATTGGCTTTAAAATTTGAATGCTATAGCATTCACGTCCGCGAACGTGTTAATAGGTCTATTGACTTTCAAAACGGCGAAAGCACTACTAAAGCACTAAATAAAGAAATAAATACAGTCGTGTCTGGATATAGTGAACTAATTATTGCAAGGCCTGTTCACAGTATTGAGGTTGTTCACTATATCAAGGTTAAAATTTTTGTTCAAAAACTCGTTTTATTTGCTCAAAATATACTTTGTGTATATAAATTCAAGAGATCATTGAAATAAATTAGTAGGAAAACATAAATGTATGCTTATTGAAAGTATTGGCGAATAGACTTTGCCTCTTGCGTTCACAAATTGACTTTTGAACCGCTTTTTCGGGTAGACTACGCAGTGCTTGTATACCAGCATCATCAGTACTGTTGTCCTCAGCCCATGCGATAGCTTTTTGCTTGAAATTTTGAAATTGCTTGCAAAATTTTGTTCACTATTTAGAGGTTTTCGATTGTTCACTATTTAGAGTACTCCATGTAAACATTTGGGCGTTCACTATATCGAGGTGTTCACTATACCCAGACACGACTGTAATTAGACAAAAATTTTGTCATAAGAATCTGGCGGCTTCAACAAAGGGTAAAATAAACTTGATTTATTGGGTCCATTGATTTCAAATTTGCGTTCAGAGCCGCCAGGCCTGGACAGTTTTCGAAACAGAACCTTAAAAAAGTGTTATTAAGGTATGCCTACGTTTAAAAATAGTATAAATATTCTACACCTGAATGGTTCCATGGCGAATGATGTGACCATAAATTTACAATATGTATTAAATTTTCGTATTTTAGTTCTTTAAAGCCAGCATTATAAAAATTATTACGGGCTAATAAAAATGTCTTCCTTTCTTTCCATTTCCCTTTTTGATTGTCTTTGTTGATTACTTATTATTATTTATTTTTTATTGCCTGTAGCGATCATATAAGTCGCCATGCCAACCGTATTTTATTTTCTTTTCTATGATTTTGCGCACACTACAGTCGGCAGTGTGTTCGGAGCAATATGCGACGCCGCACAGTTGGGCGTCCCCATATATCGCATGGCCAAAAATAGTAAACGTGGTTTAATTTTGACGAAATTTGGTATCCGCTTATTTTTTAGCGTAATTAAGAAAAATACGAAAACTTGTGAAAATTGGACTACTGCCACGCCCACCCCCCATATTGAAAAAATCTTTGTTATTCGATAACTTGGCCACTACTAACACTAGAAAGATAAAATTTTATACACAATATCACTAGGGTATAATCTATAATTGTGCCAAAAATGGGCGTGGTAGACTACGCCTACTTTAAAAGTTCGTATAAGCCTCAAATGAATTAATCGGTACATATGTATAGTTTGCCATTTTTTAAGTTTTCGATATTTTTCATGTTGGCTCCTCTTCAATTCGCTCTTAAGTTTATTTTCCACAAATATTTGCATGCATTTGTAGTGCCAGCCGGTCAAGTTAAACTCCGCGACGGCTACACATAAAATAACTTACGAAATCGTACAAAAGATGCCACTATAAAAAATGAATTACATGCGGGTCTGCAGGCCTCTGCAGCTGAAACTTTTTAAACGTGTTCTACATACTTGTAATTTAGTGAAACAATCGAAATTGGAAAGGCTCTCTAGGGCTTTTCGAGATATTTAATTTTGAAGTTTGCACTTAAACTTTTTCTAGGGCTCAAAATAGCTCTACGTTCAAATAACGGTAGTTAGCGAACAGTAATAACCAAAACAAAAAAAAAAGCATTGCCTGACTATAAAAACCTAAAACATAATTTAAAAAATCAGGTATATTAAAATAATAACTGTAACCATAAGAAAAAACATCTTTAGTTTCGCAAGGTTAAATTTCTATTTTTCCTTAAATTTGTGTTCACGCAATATATGAAGTTTAAACCCTTCGTGAGACTACAAAACTTAAAATTTTTTTTAAAATTCCTTTTGATATAGCTTAGTTGGAGATTCGGCTTCGATCGTGCTTACTTATTTTTTCAAAAAAAAATATTTTTATTTTTTTATTTTTGGCCACGGACGCCCCACTGTGCGCCGTGCAGACTTATAGAAGAAGAACAAAAGCCAGCCAGTATATAGAAATTGTTTTACAATTTCAGCTTTTCGCCAGCGCAACAACAACAACAACAACAGCAGATCGTCTTCATCTCCCAATCATCCCACGCAGCGTTGCCGTTTTGGTTATTTTTAACCAAAAATGGTTATTTTTATTTTTGAAAATGGGTTTGGTTATTTGGTGATTTTTTATCCCACTTGGTTATTTTCTAGAATATTGCACGCTGATACAAATGTATCTTTTAGAATATTGCACACTGAAACGAAATGTATCTTAAATATCAACGAGCACAATATTATTGGGAGTGGCAATAATATTGATATTGATTGATGGTAGCAACTCATAGCCATTGCTGTTTCTCGTAAAAAAGAAAGCATTGTTTAAATCGATAACTATGTTTTAAAAAGCGTCAACAACACGTTCGCGGACGTTGACAACTAATTAAAAATAATATCGCCTGTCTATTTTTGCAGCTCATTGAAATTTTTACTGTGCGTGAACGTGTTACTTATTTATTTTATGTCACACATATATACATATGTGCCAAAAGCCTTTTAAATGTTCCTTAAATCTTGAAATTTATGTATTAGTTATTTATTTTGTTTATGTCGAATAAACATTTTGGTTATTTTTGCTACATTTTGGTTATTTTTATTTTTGTTCCTGGTTATAAATTGTTTTTTCTTGTGGCAACGCTGATCCCACGCCGCAGCAGTGTGCTAACGCAGACTCGCTGCAGTGAGCGCAACCAAAGAGCGCTGCACATAAAACTACGTTCTCGCGTGTAAAGCAACGCTCTCACCACATACGTGATCTGTGAGAGCTGAACTCCATACAAGCTCCGCCATACAAAATTTTTGCTTGTATGACATGCGGTTTCTGTATGTTGATTCATAGTATAATAATAAAGTAGTCTAACCCGAACTCTCCCCTCTTTTGAGTACACATTTTTTGAAATTTCTTTCATTTTTGATGTACAAAACTTGTCAACAGAAAACGTAGTCGCATTTTGATTTGAACATAATCGTAGTAAATGCGATGCCAGCGATTAAGCGATGTGAAAGTGGGAGAGCCGGTAGAAATACATGCACAGAATTTCACTAATATTATTGCAAAATTGCAACCTTGGGGACTACTAGTAGGCCCCAAGCTTGAACAGGAACGTACTTTTTCCTCCATATAAATTTCTAAAACGGGGTTGCTGTTCTAGTTCATTTCAATTTCCAGTGTTGCTGGTGTGAGTCATTTTTTGTGACCAAAGAAATATTTATTTTTATTTGTATGTTTTTTGGTGCAATTTCGTAATACGTTTGTATAGAACTAACTATAAAAATATATTATTGCCCAAAAGTGTCAAAAGAACCGTTTGGTATTCTTTTTATTGAATTAAATTAAGGTTTTATAAGCTGCATAAAAAAAAAACCTGCGTTCGAACTAGAGCATTTATCACCAAAAGCATACCTGTTCTGATCTGATCGTTAGAGATTCGCTAAATGAAGAACTGCGAAATAAAAAGGGCGGCAATTGACCCTGTCGTATTCAACGCATTAAGCTTTGTGTTCTTTGGTATATTTTTCAATAATATCTACGTAATGAAACCAAAAAGTTGATATGTTGTGTATTTGATGCAGAAAAAAGCAAATAATTGAAAGGAAACTGGCGGAATTTTAGTTTGCACAATAATCCCTAATATCGGGTTAAGAGCGGAAACAGTGAAGAGCTGATCACTGCCAGCACACACAGACTGTGTACGTGAATTGCAAAAAACGCACAAAAATCGGCTTACTCTCCCAGTTTCACATCGCTTAATCGCTGGCGATGCCGTTCGGTACATACTTTTAAAACTCTGTTCATAAAATTTTCTGCCAATTTTTGTAAACAAAATAGAAATACATTAGAAATACTCTCTCAGGTTAGATTACTTTATTATTATACTATGTGTTTATTTTCTTTGCTTCTACCAACGAATATGAAATAATATAGAACGCGCATCTCGTACCCCGTTTATACGACAGCTCAAGTCGCTATGACTCAATACGCATCGACTCAATACAGTCGTATAAACACGTTTTCAAACCGCTTTGAACATTTTAAGCGTATCGAGTCAAAGCGCTTTTCAAATGAGTTCTTAAATTTTCAAGTCGCTTCGAAAATCCGTATAAACGGTTAAACATTTTCAAAGTGCTTTGAAAACCAGCTGATGGTGATGTACACTCAGTTTTTTTTAGCATTTTCAACTAAAAAACAAGCAACACTAACAGTTAATTTTCATTCAGACGTCAAAAAAATAGGAGAAACGAAAATATAAAAGCATGCTTTTCAAACCGTCTGCAGTCAATACGCTTCTGAAATCAATGTATGTATAAACACCTGGCTCAAAAGCGTATCGAGTCAATGCGAATCGACTGGGACCGTCGTATAAACATGGTATCATACAAGCAAACGCGTTGTATGGCGGGTACTGCTGGTAGTACCCTCTGTTATTGACAGCAGAACCCTCTGTTACTAACGCAGAATTTTCTGTAACTTCAGCGTAACATTTGAGTAGAAGCAAAGAAAATAAACATACAGAAGGCTTGCTTTACAAGCGAGAACGTAGTTTTGTGTTGCGCTCTTTGGTTGCGCTCACTGCAGCGAGTCTGCGTTAGCACACTGCTCCGCCAAAGTATGTATAAGTAGCGCCACTCTTTGACAACCAGACGTCGATTCTGTATGACAAGAACTGTCAAATTGTTGTTGTTCACTTGTAAAAATGAAATCGTGGTGAATACGTACAGAATGTGGCAGTACGGCGTGCACATGAAAATTACTGAAAAACTGCGATTTTCATGAATTGTAATGAAATGTAATTTAACACGAGTTTACATACGAGACTTTATTTTTTTATACTGGTTTCACTAAGATAACCATAGTTAAATAATATTTTCATAAATCGGTTGGTTTTTGGCAGAATTTATCAACAAATTTAATATTATTTCGATTACATTTCAAAAGCAACTCTGGCTGGCCAAATATATTTTCACCACGACTTCTTGTTAGTTGCAATTAAAAATGCAATTGCCATTTCTGTTTGGATTTCGCAATTTCCCAAAATCGCGATATCTTTGTATCGTGTGGCGGCACCGGCTCGTTGCGCCTGTGGCAGTACGAGTATCCGGAAAAGCCGCACAAGCCGGACGCCGACAACATAGAGGAGGGCGTGCCCGGCACATTGCAAATGATGCACGCGTCAACGGTGTCGTCGCAGCCGGTGCACTGCTTCGACTGGCATCCGGACAAGTTGGGCTTGGCAGTGTGCGGCTCATTTGATCAGTGCGTACCAATGATAACCAATGATTATCACTGGTGCGTACGCGTGCTGGTCACCACCAAGTTGAATTTGGTTTAATTTGCGAATGAACAAACAAAAATGTTTTCATGTTAAAAATAAATTTTATTTTTTTTTTATAAAAAAGACCATGGAATTCAATTTCGTAAAAATAATACAATTATTTGTGTAGAAAGAAACGGGCGGCGGACGGTATAATTTTAGGCTGATCTCATATTGTAACCAAATTCAAGTCCTTGTAAGCTCTTTATAATTTTAAATAACGTAAATGCTAGTCCCGTTGTGTTTGTTCGCTTAGCTGACACTCATACGCTTCTTCACCTGTTGCGTAATCTCCGCCAGCAGCTGCTTCACTTCTTCTAGCACTTGGCCATTATTATCCCATTTCTGCTGCTCATTTTCTACCGCACGTATCACCGCCTGCGCTGCTAAACGAGCCGAATTCAGCTGGGACGTCACCATAGCCTCACTGTCCTCAGCACTGTGGTTGGTAATTGCCTCCAGCGACTGCTCACACATCTCTCGGCACAGCTGAAGCACCTTCAGCGCAAAGGGCTCCTTGGTTGTCCATTCCAGCTCTTTGTTTGTGTAGACGTTTATCGCCTTCACCATTTTTTGTGCTTTACTCAGCGGCGTGTTGGTAAGCAGCGCGGCCAATTCCTACACTCTCGGCTCGTTTGCAAATCGAACGCACTGGTGACCCATTAGCGCAGTGGCCTTTTTGTGTAACCGTTCCGGTGTTTGGCTCTTGGCATCGGGTTGCCCTCAACGAAGGCGGTGATGGTGATGCTCAGCACTTCCAGATCCAGATAACGGCTCTTGAGCTCACCAAGTCGATTGTAGGCATTCATAGCATCCTCCCAATGACCCGTATCTACGGACACAAGCATAAAGTTCTCCCAGACCTATGCGAAACCTCAATTATATTCCAATTCCAATATATTTTAATATTTACTTTGCGAAATTTTGTTCCTTTTGAACAATTTAATCAGAAATGACATTTCATTTCTGCATCGATGGTGAAATTTGCACATTTTGTGGTGAAAGTGGTAAAATTATTATAAGACAGGGTTGCAATTTTTGCTATCAATGGTGAATATAGAAATGTATTTAAATGGGAAATGTTTGTAATGGTTATGATTTCATTTAAATTATTTCAGTCAATGCAGTCGCTTCAAAGATACTGAATAATGAATAGAAGAATGTTCTCCTGAACACATTCATCATGTGTTGATTAAATCATCGTGTCGTGCGTTTGTGTTGCCAATAAAAATGAATAAAAACATATTTTTAATACTTATTATGATTTATAAAGATGCACAACATTACTATTACGTTAAAGTTTTGAGGTAATTTATCAAAAGAAACTTTGTTCTGGGCTTTTTCACTTGTACAAGAAGAAAATTACATTAATATTGATTCGGAAAGTTTATTGTTTTCATTATAAAATTATTTGTACGCAGGCAAAATCGAAATTAGTATTCAAATGTTCTCTATTTTAGTGAATTATGATAACAACTATTGTATTTTTACAGTAATTGCCCAGTTATCTTAAGATATTTGATCTTTCAAACATTTCTTTAATACTTGATTGACAAAGCAATCAGAAAAATAGGCATACAATTCGCTACCTAAACCAACAGAAAATGGCGTTGGGGTAACACTACCACATTCTGTACTTCACGGCAATACTGCCACATTCTGTACCAAAAACAGCTCGAAAAAAGAGTGGCGCTACTTAGGATATACTTTGCTGTCTGGTTGCGTGTTTTGAAATTAATCCAAATGAAATTTGTTTGAATTTAAAAATTTAAACGAATTCTGACTTGGTTGAATCCCAAAAAATTTGTTTAAATTGAAAAATTTTGTTAACGACCATCAAGTTTTTATCATGAATGTAATTTGTATAATTTGTTGAAGCCTTGTAATTTACAAAGAAACGAAATGTTTATATTTTTCAAAAATTTCACCTATTTTAATAGTAGTTTAAAAGCGAAAGCTCCAAGCGACTCATTTTTTATTAATTTCAAAAATCTTTTACAACACATTTCATACGTTTTTTAAGGAAACCCCTCATTCTTCCAATATAAAAAAGCTTTTGTACAATTTGTGTGTTGAAAATGTAACAGAAGTAGATGAATACAAAATGTGGTTTTCAGACCCGTCTACTTGTAGGGAACATGAGCAATTTGTATTAGATTACTTTTTAATAATTTTGCTTGGCCAAATTGCATTTGGCTAAAAGAGCACATTGCAAGTAAAACGAAAAATAAGAATAAAATAAAAATACTAAAGAACACATAAAAATACTAAGGGCCGTTTTCTCAACTTACCTTTAACTTTAAAGTTCACTTTAGCGGGCCGATAAACGCATTTTCGTTTTCTCAACCGCTCGTTAAGCCAGGCCCGTGCGCAGGGGGGGTTTTGGGGGTTCTAACCTCCCCCATCGAGAATTTTTCCACATAATTTTCCACTAGCAATAGTCCTTATTCTACGAAAGTCAAACCGACTTGATAATAAATATTTTGTTGTCAATTTTTGTTTCGACATTCTCAACTTTCTCGATCTTGTGCACGTTTTTTTTGAATTTTCCCGCCTTTTTTACCTCCTATTATCAGTGTCATTGTGAATGCAACCATCGATAGTATCGATACAACCAAAGAATATGAAATGTATAGAAGTCGCATCTGAGCTCAAAAATTCAAATTTTTGTTTGCGAGCTTCATAGAGAGGGGGGAAGCCACAAAAGGGAATGAGCGGTGCCAGCAGGAGAGCAAGCGCTTCAGTTTACGCTCATTGACTGTGCGAACTGAAGCACACGCTACCAACAAACACACATGAAGTGAAAGCGCCGCTTGCTTGTATGACATGCGCATTCTGTATGTTTATTTTCTTTGATACAACTGACTCGAACTGACTAGTCAGCTGTTCGAGCTGTGCGGACATTTCTTGACATTAGGTCTGTTTGGCAGAGAATAGGTCTGTTTGGCAGAGAATAATTTGTACGAATTTGTACAAATTTTTACTGGATCCTGTTTGTTGACGCCAAATCTCCAGTAACGAGAGAGAAATTGAGAGCATAAAGTGACAGTTCATTTCGTGAGAACTTGCAAGTTTTTACTGGAGAAATTTTGTCCAGTAACTTTTTGCTAGTAAGAAGAAGAACAAGAAAAACATATGACTGGCTGCCATATGATCGACTGCAAATACAAAAAATGTTTGCAAAAATTTGCAGGCAAATGGAACCAGCAAAGAATTTGTGCGTTCGCGAGTCTGCTGACCCACAACCGTCTTGCTCAGCTTTACTTGCTGCAGCTGGAAGAGAAGATTCGCAGATTGAGCCCAACGAACCATTTGCCTTTTGCATTAAATCTCTATTTGAACTGAATTTTCCCTACCGCTTCAAACCTCAAATGAAACTTTTAGATCAGCTATTTCGTTCTTTAACCCTCCTGTTTACACCCTTTTTACTGTGTATTGTGAGTGGGCCAAGTCCCAGTGGTGTACCCAAGAGTTAAAACTTGCAAATTCTTACAAATTGCTGTTTGTTCACTTTTTTGGATAGTTTCATTTTTGGGAGCGTAAGCTCGCTTACTCTCCTGATATTTTTTACTGGATAATTTTTACTGGAAATCGGGCCAAACAGACCTATTGATTGATTTTCGATCCTCATATTTTTTACCATGGACATTCGTCGCTTTTTGTGTAAAAAACCGCGGATTGAACACTAAAATGTAAGTATCGAATGCTGTTGATTTCAGTAGAATATCAATCACAGCAAGGATTTGCAGGTTATTGTGCTACAGTTTATAGTATTGATGATACCTTTTGTTTATTGATAGGACGTGGGTGAATGTAATTAAGATAAACTTCCAACGGTTCAAACTCAGGCCGGATCTGCAGAAAAAAAAGCATGCAAGCAAGAAACGGAAGCAGGACAGGTATATTTTAATTTATATAATAGGTCATTTCATATCAGAAAATCGATTTGAATTTCTAGGGCGGGCACGATTCACAACTGCAATTAGAACATTGTGAAGGTTTCGTTGATTTTTATTCGGAGCATTATCATTGATACGTTTTTTATTTCAATATGATATTGACTTTTCAGTTATATTTTTAGAAAATTGCTGATAACGAAAACACAATTTATTTTTATGTCACACTCATTACATGATACACATATGTCAAAACCCCCCCCATAAACGAATTCTGCGCACGGGCCTGCGTTAAGCTATCCTCCCGATAAAACTTACCGGTCAGATTGAGTGCCTGTTAAACTTTAAAGTGACCTTTAAGTGGAAGTGGTGCCAAGTACATGCATGTATTTGTTTACAAACAAAAAACAGCTGGTAATGAAATTATAATTTGAAATGAAATTTGAAATCTTTCGTTATGGAAAATAGGCGTGTTTTTTATATTCATGCACTGGAAGACGCTTTTGAAGGTACGGAGTCGCAAAATGCGGCAGATAGAACATATAACAGCCGATTGGACTATTTTGCCGAATACGATGACGAGTTCACAAAAAGATTCAGGTTGGCCACTTGCAAATTCATTTTGGATAAAATTTGTAGCAGTCTGCAATCTAAATCGGAGAGGTTAATATAATGTTATCACTATTAAAATACATGTGACTATTCATATTCATCTTTTCAGACATTATTCGGTGTTACCAAGAACCAAACTGCTAATTGCGTTGAGGTTCTACTCAAGCGGTCGTTTTTTAATAACTGTTGGCGATTTTTGCGGAGTCAGCGTCTCCACAGCCAGCCGCGCAGTAAAAGAAGTATCGCTTGCTTTAGCGGTTTTATCTAAAGAGTTCATCCGGTTTCCAAGTGATACCAATGGCATGCAGCAGATAGTGACAGAATTTTTTAAAGTCGCAAAGTTCCCTAAAGTGGTGAGAGCCATCGATTGTACCCACGTTCGCATCCAGTCACCCGGCGGAGATAACGCAGAAATGTTTCGAAACCGAAAAGGATACTTTTCGCTCAACGTCCAGGCTGTTTGCAGCGCGAACTTGATATTCCAGGATTTGGTTGCAAGGTGGCCTGGATCAGCACATAACAGTAACATATTTCGAAATAGCCGTTTGAAATTTCTTTTGGAGAATGGATGTTTGCGCAATTACATAATCTTGGGCGATAGTAGATATAAGCAATGCAATTATATGATGACTCCATTGTTGAATCCACAAACCGCAGCTGAAAAGCTTTACAACGAATCGCAAATCCGTACTCGAAATACAATCGAGCGATGTTTCGGAGTATGGAAAAGACGTTTTCCGGTACTGTCTATGGGACTGCGAGTATCAATTAGCACCACAATGGCTATTATTGTGGCATGTGGTGTTCTTCACAATATCGTAATACTTGCCAAAGACCAGCTACCGCCAACAGAAGACTTGTTACCACCAGATTTTGCTGAAGATGCTGTAGAAACCATTGCCAATGGGAATAATGCCGATTCTGGACCTCATTGATAGAAAATTATTTTGCAAGGTCAATTTATGATTTTTATTAATATTTATTAAATTTATTAATACTTTTTTTAAATTCACTGATTGTTATAATTGTATTTGTTGCAGTTATAAAGCTGCATGAAAAAACATCAACCAACCCGAATAGCATTTCAACTCTGTAAAGAACCAAATATACACTGCGGGACACTTGATTACCCTCACTTTACTTTGCTAGCTAAGATTTTTGTTATGAAGTCAAAAACTTTTTTTTAATGTCAAAATTTTCTGGAAACTTAGTTACATGTGTTCCTGTTTTTGAACTGCCAAAATTGTATGCAAAATTAGGATGAATCACATTTTGGCCCTTTTAAGCCTATTTCAAGTGGGACACTTGATTACCCTCACTTATAGAAAACAAAGAAAAAAGAGGTTAGTCTTTATTACATTCATTGATTTTTTATTACTAATATTTTGTATGACCACCATTATTGCGTATAACCTCAAAAAGTCGAGTAAGCGAAGAGTTGTACAACGATGTAAGATAATTTTCAGGGATTTGGGAAAATGCATTTTCAATTGCTTCTATAAGTGTGCTTTTTTGTTAAATTGCCTGCCATCTGCATAAATTTACGTGTCAACCATCCCCAAATATTTTCGATTATGTTTAGGTCGGAAGAGAATGCAGGCCAATCTATGTATTTCATTATCTTTTTTCGCTTCAAACCAATACTTCACGCGGCTTGCGGTGTGAATGGCAGCGTTATCATGCTGGAAAATCCAGCGTTCCCCCGCGAATATTTCGTCAAAGTTTACAAATTCAATTTCCGACATTGCCATATAATTCTGTGAACTTTGGCGCCCTTCCAATATAGTTCAATTAATAGCGCCTTGAGCCGAGATTGCTGCCCACAACATAACTGAGAATGCTGCTGAATGACGCCGCGACAGAAATCGTTTAGATTTTCTTAGATCGTGAAAATAGTGTTGGATGCCATTGGGTCCGTCCAAATTAAATTTCTTTTCATCGGAAAAGACGACTGACTTCCACTCCTGCTGCCAGCTGAGATGAGCTCGCGCGAACTCTAAGCGTACCGTTTTGTGACGTTGCAGTAAACGTGTTTTTTTGCAGCCTTTTGCGTTTGATGTAAGGACACTGCTTAATTCCTCTGCGGACAGTGCCGACACTGGCTGTCGTCCCGGTTAGACCTCGTATGTGACCCGCAGACGCAGAGGAATTGGACGCTTTACGAAGAATTGCTCTTCTCTCTCTAAGAGAAGTTGCTGTTGCGGTGCGACCTTTGCGGTTTTTGCAATAAGTTGTGGGTGTTTTAAGAAAATGGTTTACTACCAACGGATCGCGATCGATTTGGCGGTTACTTATGTTTTCCTCCTTGTACGCCGAAAAGCGTCCCTTCTCCACTTCTGTTAAGGTTTTACCGCGAACCATTGCTTTTGCCGTTTGTAAATTTCGCAAAAATTATATACCTTATACTTTCAATTCAGTTTTTCTAACCGATTTACACTAATCCTACCTTCTTACACTTGTTACAGATCTAAAACTGCAATGAGGGTAATCAAGTGTCCCACTTGAAATAGGCTTGAAAGGGCAAAAATGTGGTTCATCCTAATTTTGCATAAAATTGTTGCAGTTCAAAAACAGGAACACATGCAACTGCGAATCCAGAAAATTTTGACATTAAAAAAAAAGTTGTTGACTTCATAATAAAAATCTTAGCTAACAAAGTAAAGTGAGGGTAATCAAGTGTCCCGCAGTGTATGTACATTTGCTTACAAAAATATATGCAATATCCGCTTACATTCCAATCCCGGTTTTGCTTGTTTTTCCAACACTTCCAATCGTAGCAGCTCATTCCGCATCTTCAGCGCCAATAGCTCCTGCTCGTGTTTCTCTTGTGCGCGAACGTTTTCGTCTTCATACAATTTTTGTTCAATCGAAGCAAGTTTAATTTTTTCTTCTTCCAAAGAGCGCTTGTGGCTTCTGGTTTCTCGACCACCAATTTCTTCGATTTTGGTTGTTGGAGGGTGTTCGGACTCCATGCAGACCAGTCCAATTGAGCTTGAGACGCATTTTCGGTCAATGAAATTGAAGACACTTCCTAAAAGATAAACGTAGATATATACATTAATATTTTTCTATTAAGTCACAAGTTTTTCTTGCGTACTTGCAGCTGGCTATCTGTGCTGATAGAGCTGTTGGCCGCCAATGGTTCCGACACATTGCAACTGTCGCTGTCGAACACATTGTCCAGTCCAGTGACCGCATCGCCCAGCATCGATGCAATTTTCTCGGACACACTGCTCACATTTCCAATCGCTGCTGGGCCACCACCTGTGCGATACGTCTCGCTCTTCTCCGCTGCAAGTTCCAGCTTGGACTTGCGCTTCAAACTGTCGAACTTATCCCTCAATGATTTCCACCGTCGCGACACACCCGTTTTGGCAGTAAAGGCATCAGCAAGATTTTGCCAGGCCTTCTCCTTCTGCTTCCAGCTGACGGCGTCCGACTTCTTGTTTTCAAGAACTCCTCTTCGTTGCTCCACCAGCTCCACAAGCACCAACTCCTCCTGCGCCGAAAAATTCTTGTTCCGGATTTTCTGTTTTGGTTCACCGTCCATATTTTTGTTTGCGTAATTTGAAAAATAATTGTAAATTTTCAATAACAGTTGATTGCGCCGGCAAGCGCTGCCCATCGTAGACCAGTGTTACCAAAAAATCAGACTTGTTAAATTTATATTTATCAGGCAGTTGAGAAAACGAAAATATTTACCGGGCACTTTAAAGTGACCTTTAGCTAAAGGTCACTTTAGCTAAAGGTCACTTTATCGGTAAGTTGAGAAAACGGCTCTAAATGATATAAACTTTAAGAAAATAAAAAGAATAAATAATGAAGAAAAAGTTATAAATACCAACTAAATAACAATAAATAACAATAATTAATAATAATATCATAATAAATACCAATAATTAATATTAATATTAAATTCATGTTTTGTTTTTGATTTGTTAATTTAATTAACAAAAAATTTCAATTTGTAAGCTATTCTCAATAGCATTTACACTTTTGACAATTTATCAAGGAAAGAGCTTTTACTTTTAGAAATAGAATGCCAATTCTTGACAAATAGTAAAAACTTGGCAAATAGTCAATATGGTGAATTTATTAAGAATTGGGCTGTTAATATATGAATTTGAAAAATTTATCGGTATGAATTTTATTAGGCCAGAAGGCAACGTAGCCTACATGAATGCCAACATTGCACAGCAGATATTCATGGTTTTGTTTTTGTATCAATAAGAACGCACACTCTACTGTACGCCTTTGCGAATTCACATGGTTCATTATTCATAGTAGAACCGAAAGCCATGGAAATTCAATTTGCTTTTCATCTTGAGCAGTTGCTCGTATGGTTTTCCAGCGATTAACCGATTAACGATTAATTAATTAATCGCTGTTGTTTTCAATCGCCTCAGCGCATACACAAGCAACACGCACGGTTATTTTCACACGGACACACACCCTTACATATTCGAATTTGCAAACGGTACGCTGCGGCGCGCCGCACACTGGGGTAATATATAAGTAAAGTGGCGATTAATTCAAAAACGAAAAATAAAGATACAGATATGTTTTTGGTACCGGGTTAAAGTGGATGATAGTGGATTCTGCATCACTACGTGAAAGAGTTGTTGCAAAATAGTTTACCGTTTTCCCGCAAAGCACTCTAAAAGTTGACATTTCTTTTCATTTGGCGTGCGCACAGCGTGAAACGTGAATTTTTCAATTATTTAAATCATATTTGTTTTACAAGTTTTTAAAGTAGCATAAAAGTTATGATGGAGGCTTCTTGTTCAGGTATTTAAGTATTAAAATACAATTTTTTTTTAAGTGCGTAAATATTTTTGTTATTTTTAAAAAAAAAAAGCTTAAAAATTGCCTTATTTTGACCCTATTCATAGACATATAGTTGTTTGTTCAGTGATGGTCACCTAAAATATTGTCATAATCGTAATCTGTGGATATTCTAGCAACTTTCTATAAAAAAAAAAGTTGCGCTATTGTTGCGCACTTTTGCAGCATTTCGATTTTTGTATGTGAAGTCTTGGCAAAATATGCACGCGGTCCGTGAAAGGAAAGACAAGAAATAAATGTAAATGCAAAACATATGAGAAAAGCAACAAGCGAAATGTTTTATGTTAGTTTTGTTGTTGTTCAATGTATGGTTTTTAGTATTGCTTTATGCTTTTTACCCTACATTACGGGGGGCCGGCATATTAGATTTATATTAGCCAGCATATTAGGCGACATATAAGGCGGGATATCGCGACACGTAAGTATTTTTGGTTTTTAAGATATTTATGAAACACAATACAAAATCATCTCAAATGATGCAGAACCAAATAAAATTTCGATATCTTATATTATTTCATTTGTCTTTGTTGTAGGGTGCAAAACTAGGTCAACTGACATTATTTATCATGCATTCATGCATTCCACGTCGAAACGATGTTCCAGCGCACTACGCACTACAGGGAAAGTTCGTTTCTGGCCCGTACAGCGCGGCTGTGGAATGGTCTCCCTGCGGATATTTTCCCCAGCACTTAAGATCTCGATGGGTTCAAGGCAAGAGCCCATTAACACTTTACTCATAACCCTATCTCCTAACCTTTATATCCTTCCTGAACCAACGCAACGCTTCGCATTAATAGGGGTCATCCCCTGCGCGTTTGTTCCTGTTTAAAAAAAAAAAAAAAGAAAGAAGTTGCAGTATTGGGCATTGTTATTGTTTGTATTACTTATGTGTAATCGATTGAAATAACCGCAGTGATGTGCATTAAACTAATTCGGTAAAGGGTAACTGCAAATTACTACTTTTTCAAGATATTAAAAAAGGTGATTGTTTCATGTAGGAACGAAATCCAATGTTATTTGGTATACTCGTCAAAGTCTTTATTACATAATGACCAACTCTTTGCCTTAAATTGTGCCAAATCTTTCGTTGAGTACTATCCCTGGTATAACATGCCTCCGACTGTTCATAAATATTTAATTAATGGACCAGAGGTCATAGCTCATAGCCTTGTTGCGAATCGGTGAATTATCTGAAGAAGCGCAGGAAGCGAGAAATAAAGATTTTAAGACTTTCAGGGAATATTTTTCTCGAAAAAGTAGCCGAGAAAAAACCAACGAAGACATTCTGAATAGGTTGCTAATTAGTTCTGATCCCATTATATCGACAGAAACGAAATTGCCGCATAAAACAGTTACGCGCATGCCAAGGTAAGCATTGGATTTGTTGATAATTGCGGAAGAAGAACGCGATGATATGAACAATGATGGTGATGCTGATAACGATGGATGCGAAGGTAAAAGCGTGGGTGAATACGATGATGATTCCGATAGTAATTAATAAATAAGCGAGGAATTCTGTATAATACCCTTTTGTAATAATTTTGCGTTTTTGGTCATAAATAAAAAAAAATCCACTAAAGTATGTTCAAATACATTTATTTTTTTCTTCTTTATGTATAATTAACTAAACCTAATAGTTTTTTCATGTCTAAATAGTCCGGGTGAATTAATCGCCATAATCGGCATGAATTACCCCAGTGTGCGCCGTCTCGTGCCAATCAGCACAGCACAGCTGGCAATTGATGTTCCTTGTCGAACACCCCAACAGAGAATGAAGGTGATCTTCAAAAATTTAAGTTTGCCGAAGCCAGCGACAAAACTTCGTATAGCCGAAGTACGTGTGGGGCCCAGTGTTGATATTGTTAGTACAATTGTACTTTTTTGATACATTTTGAAATTAAAAAGTACATTGGTACTACATTGATTTATTTGGTACATTTTGGTAAAGTGGCAACATTAATCTCGAAAATCTCGATTTCAAATAGTTGCGAATTATCTGAGAAACTAAAGATAAGGATAATCATTAAGTATCTAGTTGTCCTTTTCAACCTCATGGGACCATGCGTTTCATCCAAGATGTATTAATAAGGTGATGGCACTACAATTCCCATGTATTTTGTTAGTGCTTTTGGGCATCCTCGTTGTCAAAATCAAATAAAAACACAAGCAACACAAAAACAATTTTACCAATTTTTGACAATGAGGATGCCCATTCGCGAAAATACAAAAGAAAATCAGAAGAAATCAAAAGAGAATCAGAAGAAAAAAGTTTAATCAGCCGTGTTGCCACCACTACCTTATTAATGTGCCTTGGTTTCATCATTAGTGCATATTCATATCTGTGCGTGCTGATTTTCTTCCCCGGCATGCGCCAACTTATCTGCATACATTTTGAATTTCACAAAGAAAAAGACGTTGGATGCTCACATTGGAATGAAACAATTTGTAAAAAGGTAATTTATGCAAATTATTGAATTTATAAATGTTTTAATAATATTTCTAATTATATGTACATAGGTGCAAAACTGAAAGCAGCGATAGGCGACTAGCACTGCCCGAAAATAGCAATTCAAAAGCAGCCAATGTGAGCCTCAGCGATTTTGATGCGTTAGTATTTCAAATGCATTTGTTGATGGGTCTTACTAATAGAACCAAGCCGTGAAAGGTACACAGTGCCTTTTAGACACCAGTGGAATGAACATTTTTCGTGGCTGGAAGAAGAGAAATCACCTCAAGGAAAAAAGTGTGCTATATGCAATTCATCGCGTGTCGGTGGCCTTGCTCACATTCAGCGCCTTCATCGTCCGAAAGCCATATCCGAGCGGAGAAGTTGGCTAAGAGTACACCGAAGTTGCCGGAGTACATTGCTTCCAATTCAATGTTGGACCCGGCGACCTATGTGGCAAAAAAATTGGAGGTCAAATTAAGCCTTTTCATGAAAGAGCACAACCTGCCATTCGAGGCATTGGACCTTTTAAAATATTGTGTAAATGATTCACAAATCATTCAATAGTTTTGTATAAAAATAATCAAAGCTCAAAAAATAATTGTTGTTACAGTACATTCCGTTTAGCTGCCTATTCGCTTAGGTGCATTTTCTGCTTAGCTGCATTATTTGGCCAAAATACTACTTCGTAAACCGAATTTTCTTTGAAAATTTCACATTTAGCTGCATTTCACTTAGCTGCACTATTCCGTTTAACAGCCCTGTTTTTCAGCAAGTTTTCTTTGATTTGTATGAAAAATACTTCGTTTAGCAGCACTTGAAAATTTCGAAAAGTTTTTTTGGAAAATAGTATCGAAACAAATTTCCACATTTTCGAAATGGAGGCAATAGTTGTGAAATTGTCAAAAAAGAAATATTCGCAGGGTAAAATTACCGATTATTTTACATAAAAGCATATCAGTAAGAATATGTATATAAATATTTTCATTATATCCAGTGTATACATACATATTAGGTATGCATAAGCATCTATAAGATAGCGGTTAATTTGCTAATAAAAATTTGTTCAGTCTTACACTGGTGTAATCTTTTCAAGAATTCAATAGATTCGTTCATGCAAAATTTTTATATATGTATATACTCGTAACAGGGGCGTAGCCAAGGGGGGGGTTTAGGGTGTCAGAACCCCCCCCATAGCCTATAATTTGTCAACATTTTCAATCACTATGCATCGTATGTACGTTCCCACATTAGAAAAAAGGTCTTTTCATCTTTAAATATTTAAAATAATATTAACAAAACCCTTTTTTACCGAAACTAATTTGTTTATGTAATAGTCACGTTTAGGCTTAATACAGCGATTTGCATGTTCTAAAAACATGTCTAAAGAGTAGTTTAGTTTGTCGAGCCTTTTGGATGGTTTCTACGTTCTCAAAACGCTTTTTTTCATCGGCAAATGCATTCTTTGAAAAGGTGAAATTCGAACGGTGCCACATCATGTGAAAACGAGGAGTGGTTGATGGTTAAAATTCGACTTTTAGTAAACAAAAAAACAGTCAAAACAAGTGTCAATAGATGGGATGGCATCCTTCGATAGCCAAATGTTCAGTTAAAATGCAATAAATTTATGCTATTGAGATGCTTAACCTTCCCCTTACTAAAGATGATCCCAGGCACTTCCGCCGCTATTTTGAGTAAAACTCACAATAAATATATAATAATTTATAAATGTTTTTCATACTTCAGTATTTAGTATCTTCCTCTGGCGATAGTTCGTATTTCGAAAAAAACCTAACTTTAATGACTTATTTTGAGACTATGCAAAATATTAGAAGATTTCTTTCCAGAGGGTTTATTGAACACATAATGAGGTACGCAAAAAAAAATTTATCGTGAGTTTTAATCAAAATGGTAGCGAAAGCGCCTGGGATCACCCAGGTACATTTGTATAAAAAATGACAAAATTCAAGTTTAAACATGAACAAAATTTCTAAAAAAAATATGTTTTCATGTTATTGAAAATTACCTTAAAATTTGTGCAGATATTAAACATGAATATTAAAAAGATCACCCGGGTGGGTATAAGTAAAGCGAAGGTTAAATCCAATTTCAAGAATTTCAATGAAGATTTTGGCTTATCTTTTATGAATTACCGCCCAGTTTTGATCTACGGTGATCGCGGATTCAGTTGGCTAGCACGTTAGTCATCATTTATGTTCTGACAATCGTTTTTAAATCGCTTTTACCACTTATGAACTCCACCACGGTATAAACAAAAATCACCATAAACTTGGTCCATCAATTTAAGGGGTCATTCTCATGCGCGGACAGGAAAAATGGACATTTTTCAGAAATTATTTCCTTTGTGAATACGAGGAATTATCAAAAAAAGATATTCCACTTTAATTTATTCATTGTTATGGTACAAAAATAAAAAAAAAATTTTTTAAATTTTTTCAAACACTTTTTTTCGATTAAAGACACGGCTTCTGCCGCGTCATGGTCAGCTGGCGGGGATTGTTTTGAGTCACAGGATTATCTGAAACATAAATTTCAAAGAAATTCTTAATCAGTATGAACGTACCTCTCGCCCGTAGTAAATTTGAATTTTTTCATAAGAATCTCACAAAATGGCAGACATTGGAAGTTAGAGCAGTAAGAATTTACTAGGGGCGATAGCTAACAGTATGTAGAATGACGTGACAAAATCGCAGAGAGATCGGATGAATGGTTTTTTGTAAATCATCCCCGCCATTTCAAAAAAAGGCGTTCCGAGAAAAACACGTTTAAAGTTTTGACTAACCGCTAGAATCCTTGACCGCTCGTTATATAAATGTCTGTAGAAGCCGAAATACTTGAAATTTTCCAATACAATTTTTACAGCACCTTCTTCAAGGATGATACATTCCAAATATGTTAAAAAAAAAATTGATTTTTACAAAATTTCACATGAGAATGACCCCTTAAATGCTTCGGTTAAAGTTTAAACATTTTTAAAACAATAGTTAATATTGGATCTTTGTTCGATTCAGATTTTTGTACGATGACACAAACATACTTCCACTTCAGATGCAATAACTTCGCTTTCAGTCCACCAAATTTCATGAAATTTTTACTAAAAATCAGGGAAAACATTTAGTTTTTTATGCATTAAGTCATATAAGCCACAACAAAATGCCCTATTTGGAAAGTGCACTTTACTTTAAAAAACATGTAATACTAAACTGGCAAAAAAATTTTTAAAACCCCCCCCACGACCAAGTTCTGGCTACGCCCCTGACTCGTAATATATCAATATTGATATAATATATATATATATAATATATATTTTGATATTTTTATATAGGTGCGCCAAGGATCTACTTTAAAAAAATTTTGCTGTTTCCAAAAACTTTTCTAGATATTCCGCTTAGCTGCATTTTTCGCTTAAGTGCCCCAAATCATGTGCATCGAAGGTGAATGCAGCTAAACGGAATGTACTGTATTACAAATTTCGAAAGATTTACTTGAAGTTGAAATACCAAATGATCTTAACCCTACTGTCATAACGTACGTCTGCGAGACGTATACTCTTTTTACGTTTTGCGCTCTCTTCCACAATAGAGCAATATAACTCGTTCTAAAACTCAAACACTTACTACTTATAATTAGCAACTTTGACTTTTATTTTACAGAAACATATACATATTTCTGATGTAAGTGAAATATTTGCTGATATCGTACCTTTAAATATCGGCTTAAGATCGTAAATCTTTATACGTCTCCCAGACGTATCGTTATGATTTCAGGGGTAAAAAATAACGTTATGACACCAGGGTTAAAGAAACGAATGAGTTCTTAAACTAAACAATGTGCAAATAAGTATTTAAATTTGTTTTTTATGAATGCATTTTTTGCATTTTAAGATTAAAATTCTTTAAAATTGAATTAATACTGGAAATAAATATTGAATTATAAAAATGCATTTGTTAATAAAAAGATTTGGTACTTTTTTGTCTACTTTAGTACATTTTGTTTGGCCTCTTGGTACAAAATGGGAAAACTCATTTATCAACACTGGTGGGACCTACTGTGCTAGATTTGCGTGACCGAAAATATTTGTACTGCGTGACACCTCTATGTGTTTATTTGCTTAGTGGTATTAGCCTGAGGGCTCCGTTCTGAATTTTTGCTGGTCCGCCATTCACTGTAACCAATTGTGCACTGGTGTAGTCATATATTTCTATTGTTGCTATGGTTGGGTAGATGAGGAGGATCCTGAAAAGAGGGAGATTCAGTTTTTTGGTTTTTTATGTTACTTTTGTGAACTATTCTTCCTGATTCTGTCAAAACGGTTGAACTTTTATCTTCCTTTACAACTTCTTTCTTTAATTTCGGAGAAATTTTTGTGCCTAACCTTTTGTTGACTCTGACGTAAATGATTTCGCCTGGGTGAAATATTCTTATGTGGTCTCGTTTTTTATTATGGTATAAGAGGTCCTTTTCTTGTTTGTTTTTTAGTGCTGCATTGTTGTCCTCTCTTGCTTTTTCAAATTGGCTTGGGTCTGTGGAGACTCTTCTCCCGAAAAACACTTCTATTGGTTTCCTTTTAGTAACGGAATGCACGGTAAAATTATATTCGTAAACAGAGTTATCAAGGAGATCGGCAAATGAACTGAAATTTCTTTCTGCCTTTAGACATCGCATTATTTCAGTTAGGGTGGAGTGAACCCGTTCCACTTGCCCATTAACGGAACTTGTATAAGGCGATGTTTTAAAAATATTGATGTTAAGGATGTCTCGTTGAGATGTTTCGTTATCGATGACCACTGATTCAGGCACGCCGAAAAAGGAGTTCGCGCAGTGGTTCTTTGACATGTTCTATTGCTCTGGACTTAAGAATTTTAGTTTGCGCGTACTTAGGGCCGTTTTCTCAAATTACCTTAACTTTAAAGTTCACTTTAGCGGGCCGCAAACGCATTTTCGTTTTCTCAACCGCTCGTTAACCCTCTAGCGGGCAAGCCCGCCTCCAGGCGGGGTACACCAAAATGCGTTTGCTGAGTAGGCGACGAACTTTATTTATTTAAATATGGCTGATAATGATTTGAAAAAGTTCCCTTTAACTAACGGTATAAATTTTGTGACCATAAGTGAGCTACTTTTGGTTTTAAACCCATTTGAAGTGAGAATTTGTCGAATTCGGACGAAAATAATTATTTTCGCGAGTATGAGTTTTTCATTTAATAAAAAGACTAATAAATCTTGGAGATTGAAGCTGCAGAAAATTTCAGTAAGCAAACCAATATTTGTATTTGTATATAATTGATTTTGTTTATGAGAATTATCATTGGGAGACCTACAGCCACCCCCTAAAGCAAGACCGCCTGCAGGCGGGGTTGCCGTTTTACGTCATGTTGCACAGCGCCTGCAGGCGGTCTTGCCGGTTTACGTCAACTTTGTTTATAGCTTGAACTGAGATGCTTAGGATGTATTTACTTTGTCTTAGAGATTATAATACTCTAAAGTGGACGGATTTTGATAAATTTTTTTTAAATGTGTGTAAATGTTGTCGCTATCGTTCGGTACAAGATGAGCTTCCAACTGTTATAAACAAATAATAAAAAAATTGTTTTTATCTGCTTAAAAAACCGAAAAATGAGATTTTTTCATGATCCGCCATTTTGACAATTGTAAAGATAATTATGTGAATTATTACCGTACGATAGCGGCAAGTCTGCAGATTGTAAAAAACCTTTCCTTTTGTGTTTCAGACGAACAGTTTTTGCGAAATCGTGTGTACCATCAACCCACATACTTTTGGAAGGCCTTATTTCGCAGGGGTGCTGTGGCTACAGCATAACATTTATTTCTTAAACTTCGATTTTTTTTATACTAAAAGGACCAATAAAAATGTTGAATACTTGAATACTTTTCCTCCTGCAAGATCCCAAAAAACGCCTCGAAAAACGGCGTTTACATGGTAGGACCCCCTTAAATGCAACTTATATTTGTGTTTCAGCAACACCAAAGACTGTTTTTTACTTTTCACAAAAAAATAAATAACATTGTCAAACATTTACCATCACTTCTTTTGATTTTCCTACCTTCTCATCACTTGCGTCTATGCACCTGAATATGCTGTATTTTCGGCAGCCCCGCCTGGAGGCGGGCTACCTTTAAACACACCTAGCGACGAAACTATTCGCCTGAGACTAAAGTTAATATCATTTTCGTCTTTCTCATGACGAAATTAACCAACTGTAATTTTTTTACAGCAATACAAAATTGGCCTGCTAGAGGGTTAAGCTATCCTCCCGATAAAACTTACCGGTCAGATTGAGTGCCTGTTAAACTTTAAAGTGAAATTTAAGTGGAAGTGGTGCCAAGTACATGCATATGTTTGTTTACAAACAAAAAACAGCTGGTAATGAAATTACAATTTGAAATGAAATTTGAATTTGAGATCTTTCGGTATGGAAAATAGGCGTGTTTTTTAAATTCATGCACTGGAAGACGCTTTTGAAGGTACGGAGTCGCAAAATGCGGCAAATAGAACATATAACAGCCGATTGGACCATTTCACTGCTTTGCACTGCTGACATTTCCAATCGCTGCTGGGCCGCCACCTGTGCGATACGTCTCGCTCTTCTCCGCTGCAAGTTCCAGCTTGGACTTGCGCTTCAAGCTGTCGAACTTGTCCCTCAACGATTTCCAACGTCGGGACACGCCCCATTTGACAGTAAAAGCATCAGCAAGATTTTGCCAGGCAAAATTTTTCTTTTTTTCCTTCAAAAATAATTATAATTTTTAACAGCTGATTGCGCCGCCAAGTGCTGCCCATCGTAGACCAGAGTTGCCAAAAAATCAGACTTGTTAAATTTATATTTATTAGGCAGTTGAGAAAACGAAAATAGTTACCGGGCACTTTAAAGTGACCTTTTGGTAAGTTGATGTTACACTTGTCTTAAAAAATCTGGTTTTTGAAAACGTTTATTGGTACCTCTACGCTCGGAATTAGGTTATCAGATGAACTTTCGTCACTATGCTGGGTTATGGACAAGGAATTAATTTGTTAGGGTAGTGTTCTTGAAAGGGCGTCAGCTACAACGTTGGTTGTGCCTGGTTTATAGTGGAGTTCGTGATTGTACTCCTCCAGGATAGCCTTCCAACGTTTCATTTTTGCGTTATTGTTTTTATCACTTAACGCATAAGTCAAAGGTTGGTGATCAGTGAATATTTTAACTTTGGCTGAGCCATAGAGATAGTTTCTAAAATTATTTAGAGCCCATATGATTGCGAGAAACTCTTTCTCGTTTGTGGCGTAAGCCTCTTCCGTTTTGTTCAGTGTCCTGGAGATAAATTAAATTACGCCGATGGCATAATTTGAAGCATCGGTGGTGAGATGGAATTCTTTGCTAAAATCGGGGTACGAGAGTATGACATCATCAGACATAAGAGAATTTTTGATTTTATTAAAGGCGTCCTTTCCTTCATCATTCAAATTTATTTCTATTTTAGCGGAATTGTTTTTAGATATACGTCCTTCTTCTCCTTTTAAGAGTAAAGTTAGGGGCTTGGCTAGCATAGCGTAGTCTTTTATAAAGCGGCGATAGTAGCCGGAGAGTCCTAGTCCTTGACGTTTTTTGGGTAAGGCATTTTTGCTATTGCTTCCACCTTTGCGGGGTTTTTCGTTATCCCTTTGGATAAAATGATGAATCCCAAATGACGAAGAATGTCATCGAGGGCTCGCTGGAAAATTGAAGGAGCATTTTTGAGCCCGAATGGTAATCTCGTGGACTCGTATTTACCATTATTGATTGAGAAAGCTGTTTTCTCAATATCGGATTCCTTGAGAGGAATTTGATGGAATCCGCTTTTTAAGTCTAAGACTGAAAAAAATGTATTTTCCCCTAGTTGGGATAGTACTTCGGTGATTTGAGGTATTGGGTAACGGTCAGCTATTGTTATCGCATTGAGTTGTCGGTAATCGATTACAATTCTGTATTGCTTATTCCCCTGCGAATCTGGTTTTTTGGCAACTACCCAAACGGGTGAGTTGTACGGTGACCTTGACGGTCTAATGATACCATCCTCCAACATTTTTTAAATTTGAGTCTCTACTTCGTTTTTAAGCGACATTGGATAAGGGTAATATCGCGTGTAAACCGGGGTGTCTTTATTCGTCCTGATTTCGCCTACAACCTTTGTTGTGTAAGTAAGTTTATCATTGGGTTCTGCGAAAAGTCCTGAAAAACTCCTTACCAGCTTGTTAATCTCGTTTTGTTGGCTAACTGACATATGGTTTTCTTTAATGGTAATCGTGTTTACGGCTTTTGATACCAGTTGTCTTATTTTAATCTTAGTGTTGCCTTTAATTGTCATAAAATCATTTTTTATGTGAATCACTGCTTCAAGTTCCCTGAGACTATCAGGGGAGGGGAGAAGGTAAAATTTTAGTTTCGAATCTGTGTTGAAAAGTTTTAGGAAGGTGTGCTCTTTTATTTCTATATCGCCAGCTATAGATTTCGCGAAGAAGCTTATATAATTTTTAATGGGATTAGGAACAATTGAGGGCTGGATGTAATTTTTAGTTGATCCTGTATCGATTAGAAATTTTATTACGTTTCCACTCTTCGTTCTTGTTTTGAAATATGGCAACGAAGAGTGCGTCATTCTAAAAAATGCAAGTCGGTTATATCGAGCGAATTGTCGTCTTGATGTTCTTTATCGTAATGATCTGGATTATCCGTGGTGTTTTGCTCAAAGTATTGGTCGTGGTCGGTAACTGTCTGAAGATGTTCCTCTTGGTCGCAGTCCGGTATCGTTTCGGAATTTATGTGAAAATTCCTTTGTAATTTATTTGGAATGGGGGAATTATCGTTCGGGGGTCTTTTGCCGAAGAAATCATTTGGACGTGGTCGGTTCATGTAATTTATGTTCAGAGTGCGTTGTGACGAATCAACGTCCATCGGCTCCGGTCGTGGTTGAGGTTTTGGGAATGGACGTGGCGGTGGATTGTTTGGCCGCTGGAATTGTGAGTGGAAGTTGGGCTGAGGTGGCCATTGTGGGCGGTAATTTGGAAAAGGTGGTCCTTGTGGGCGGTAATTTGGAAAAGGTGGTCCTTGTGGTAGGTAATTTGGAAAAGGTGGTCCTTGTGGTAGGTAAGCTAGTTCCGGATAAAAGGGTGTCCTATGATTTGGGGTGTTATTGCGACTATTGTTATTTCTTGGGGGTAGTGGTGGAGGTGTTGGGTTTTAGAATCTTCTAACAGTTCCATGTGCATAGTTTGGTCGGTAATATTGGTTTTCTAATTTGAGGCACAAATGCAGCGCCTGAGGGAGATCACTTGGCTCCTTCATTCCTAGGAGTTTCGGCAAATCTCCGTTTAAGGGAGTGTTCCCGTCTAGAATGCCGATTTTAGGCTGTTTTTCAAATTCAAAGGCTGTTATTTTGGAGCTACAAGGCAACATGCAATATTCTGGTTTTTTGCTTGTTGTTCCTTATTATTTGGAGAATAGAAACTCATATTTGTGTCAAAAAATTTTATTTTCTAAGTACAAATTTTCAGTGGTCAATGTGACCTTGTCACGCTGATTTTCACTGCTGGCCGATAAGAAATTTCGGGAACCAGTAATCTGAAACAGAAATGGGTATGCAATTATTAATCTGCAATAAATTCCGCGGATGCTAAACCACAGTTTTAGTCAAAATGTTGATTAGAAACAAAATGGCGGCCATATGAAAAAAAATTGTCCAGTTTTGCCACCTTTTTTTACCTTTAGAGTGCTTGAAAATATATTTAACAATAATTTTTTGATGAAAACTTTGGTTTAGCATCCAATGAAAACTATCTAGAAAATTTTCCCAAAATTTCAAGTCGATACCTCTCATAGTTGCTGAGAAAAGTTATCGGCCAGTACAAAAAATGTGGTTTCGAGAAAAACGCGTTTACGCAATGTATCAGCGGAGCAAAAAGAGCTGAGATTACTTCAATTAACATGCAAAAAAGTGGGTACTGAGTTTGCGGATTGAAAAACGACTTTGGGGGGTGATAGTATATAGCAAGGCCGTAGCAAAGGGGGGGGGGTTAGGGGGTTCTTACCCCCCGAAATGTTAGAACATTGTTTTAATTTATAATATTCTAAACTAGTTACTAATCACACCATGCATGGCTACGTTTACATTGAGCCCAAGTGCCTAATTAAGTTAAATTAGTAATTTAATTTAGCTTGGAAGCTTATTTTCAGTCAGCTGTCGGGTTTTGATTTGATTTGGAGAAGCTGCAAAAATATAAAACAATCAGAAAATATGATAGAATATGAAAATATGATTGTTAACAACGCTGCTGTGGACGTGCGTTGGCAGCACTAATTCTTGTAATAGCTCGCCATTATTGCACAAGCTCAACTGAAAATAGCAACAACCTAGCAACCAATCAAAATGAACGATTTTGACAATCCTCATTAAAACAACAAGACCGCAAAAAAAAGGTAGATAAAGCAGCTTGCCCCTTGCTTCTATCTCTTCAATGTGCCTTGGTTTTGTGTGTAATGCTTGCTAGTCCAAGCAAATTAAACTATTCTCGATTTGCATACAAATTTGAACTGCAACACTGGTTTTTGTAATAGAAGAAAGCAGCAGATATTGCACAGAGGAAAGTGCTCCTGGGCAGCAAAAAGGCTGCATTACATTAAATGATGTAGCTACTCCAGCAGAAACCTTCAAGTCTCTAGATACCAACAATTCGGACATTGGCGCCTTTATAGGAACACCAATCAATGATAATTAAAAATACAGCCTTCTGACTTCACCGTGGACGCCAGCGGAGGCTTTTAGTTTTAATAAAACTGGCAAACGAAATCTCAAGTTTCAATACCATTGGTTGAAAAGGTATAATCTCCAAATATATGCTATTTGACTTGAATTAATCATGTTAATCTTATAGATACCAATGGCTTGTTTATACCCAAGAAAAAGGACAAGGCGCACTATGCAAATATTGTGTACTTTTTGCTGGAGAATGCGCCGGAAAAGGATCTCACCAACAATTGAAGTCGCTTGTAACTGAACCATTCAAAAACTGGAAGAAGGCAATAGAAAGTTTTGAAGCGCACTCAAAATGTCAATTCCATTTGTCCAGCGTTCTTTATGCGGACAATTTTTCAAAAACTTGGACCAAGGCTATCCCCGACATACGATCGCGAGTAGACACCGTACGTAATGAGCAAATAAAAGCCAACAGAAGTAAGTTAGTTCCTATTATTGAGGTGATTAAGTTATGTGGTCGGCAAGAGCTGGCATTACGGGGGACAGATGATTGTGGAGCGCTCGGTAAGGAGTCGGAGCATAACGATGGCAATTTACGAGCGCTTTTGCGTATGCGAATAGCTTGTGGAGATGAAAACTCAAAACGACATTTTGAAAATGCTGCAAAAAACGCAACCTATTTGAGTCCTACTATACAAAATGAAATAATCGCAACCTGCGGGGAACTCATTCAACGAAAAATTGTGGAAAGAGTAAATGCAGCGAAATCTTTCTCTGTATTAGTAGATGAGACAACGGATAGTAAACAAATTGAGCAGATGTCACTCTGTGTACGTTATATTGACATAGACGATCACGAAAATTGTGTGCTCCGCGAGGATTTTTTGCAATTTGTGCCTATAACAAAATCTACTGGTCATAATATAGCTGAAGTTATTCTGAAAAGCTTAAAAGATATAGGAGTAGACGCAAATTATTTAGTAGGTCAAGGATATGACGGTGCTGCGGCAATGAAGGGGAGCTTCAGTGGAGTGCAAGCAATCATTAGAAAAACATATCCCACAGCTTTGTACGTGCACTGTTGTTCCCACTCCTTGAACTTAGCATTGGGACATGCATGTAAAATTCAATATATTCGACATTGCTTTGGAGCTGTTAAGACAGTTACGCCCTTTTTCAAAAAGTCGGCCAAGAGAACTCTTGTTTTGACCGAACAAATTAAAAGACTATTCCCGGAAGCTAGATCTAGTAAACTAATATCAATGTGCGCAACTCGCTGGGTGGAAAATCATGATGGCTTGCTCAAATTTAAAGAAATGCTTTTGGCAATTATTATGACACTTGAGGAGCTACTGCTTGATCCTGATATTGAAACCTCATCTAAAGCGAACTCACTTCTAAAATCTTTAATAAGCTGCGAATTTGTTGTGAGCCTATTTATTGCTTCGAAAGTATTTTCGTTCACTCTGTCATTATGTAAGACTCTACAATCACCTACTTTAGATTTACCAAGCGCAATTGAGCATATCGAAGTTGTGTTACAAGTGATCGAAGACTTTCGCACAAATATAGATGAAAACTTCAATGAAATCTTTCAATCGGCATGCACATTTTTAACGTCTGTGAATGGAGAAATAAAACTTCCACGTGTCGCATGTATCCGAAAAGAAGGAATGGATATTGGTATACGAACAACAGATCCTGAATCTTACTATAGAGTAGTTATTGCTGTTCCGTTTATCGATGATATTTCTACCCAACTACGAGACAAATTTATTCAACATAAATCGATCATTAAAAAACTTAACTGCTTCATTCCTTCGATATGCTGTGAAACTGAAGTTGCTTTTAGTGCCTCTGATGCAAAAGAGTTCGAAATTTACAAAAACGTTGACACAACAGCACTTGCTCCAGAATTTGCTTTGTGAAGAAAGAAATGGAGCCAAGAAGAAATATTAAATCCACCAACCTCTGCTATTGAAGCATTAAATAATTGCAACCAGACATTTTTCCCCAGCATATTCTCATTGCTAAAAATATATGCGACGATGCCGGTCACTACATGCACAGCGGAGCGATCTTTTTCGACGCTGAAAAGAATAAAAACTTTTCTGCGAAATTCGACAGGTGAGGAAAGGCTCAATGGCTTAGCCATAATGAGTATCCATCGCCGATTTAATTTGAACACTGAGGAAGTCATTAATGATTTTGCAGAAAAAAAGTCTAGGCGTCTTAATTTTATATTACAATAAATTTTGGTTTACTTAAATTTATATAATAATTTAACTTTTAGTTTATATAATTTACACATTACATTTTTAATTTATGTATTAATTTAATTTTAGCTTTACGCATTACTTTTTTAACAATAGTTGCGTATCGTTTATGGATCTCGATAAAAGCCGTCTTTTAGTGTTTTAGTTTGTTTTTGTTCTTTTTTTGTTATGCCCACAGAGCAATGAATGCAACAAATGTTTTCTTTTGTTAGTTTTCTGAAATATAAAATTCGTTCGTAAATTATAAATTCGTTAAAATAAATTCGTAAATTGAAAATTAATTTAACAATGCCTTACATTTCTTTATTTTGAGTAACCCCCCCGAAAAAAAATCCTGTCTACGGCCCTGGTATATAGTATAAGGTACAATAAAACGCCAAAAAAAAAAAATCGATTTTTTCAAACTTCTACCCGGGAACACCCCCTTAATCCACGAATGAATGTATCTAATGCCTTGTCGCGGTAGGTTTGCGTCAATATGCGCAATGCTTCGCTGCCTATTTCCATACATGCTATCTTATTAAGAATGAGGGATAAATGCAAGTAAACTTTTTGATAGAATGCCTGAATAGATGAATGGCCTTGAACGAGTGAATTCATTTGGTATTCTAATGTACCAAGATCTCGTTTGTCGGCGTAGTGGAGCGTAAGGCATTTAGATATTGCCTTCCAGTCCAATGGTGTATTGTATGACTCTAATGCTGCGTCTGCCCTACCTACAATTTTATTGCGAATTACACTTAAAATTACAAAATATTTTAGCGTTCCAACAGAGGGTTCGTAGATTGTGAGCACTCTTTCGACGCTCTTTTTCCACGAGCTGAATTCTGTAGGGTCTCCTGAGAATTCTCTAATCGATCTAACTATGTCGGGGATTTTATCTAAATCTGCTAGGTTATTTATTGTTTGATCTGTTCCTGAAAAATCGTCGTGGTTGCCTAAAAGTCTCCGTCTTTGATTCCGTAGAATATTTGTCACTAATGATGTTACGATTTCGCTTAAGTTTGTCATGTTTAGGGGTTGTGGAGAAGTATTTGGGGCTTGTGGTGTAATAGGAGCGTTTAGGACGGGTGGTCTGATGAGGTTATTTGGGTTACTCATTTTGTTTTATAATAAAAAAAAACGTTTAGGATTTTCTATATATTTCTCTTACTTATTCGTCTAAAGGGTTGAACTCTTTTCAAACGCAGAGCTGCAACTCAAGCAATTCAAACGTTAAGGCTTTGAGGGCAGTCAGCAAAAACTGAAGTAAAATCATATTAAAACACGTTGCAACATACTTATGACGTTTTTCAGCAACAACGTATTTTTGCAATCATTTTTCTATAAACGTACTACAGAATGAAAGCAAAAAAAAACAATTATTTTATTTGCAAATAAACATCGAACGCACCAGCAGCCCTTGCCCTGGCTGTTGTATGGAGAATTTGCTGTACGAACCCTAATCAACTCTGCGGCCTGGTTTGACCGAATTTGCGACTCTGGGGCCTGGTTTGACCGAATTAGCAACCGTAACCCCTCTCAGTCTGCGTCATGTACAATGTTGCCGTTTTGGTCCAATTGGACCAAAATTGGTAGCTTCGTTTCATAAATTAAGTCTTTGGTAGGTTGGTTGGTTTGTTGTGATTTTCAAGGAATTTTGGTAGGCAACACACTATATTAATACATTTTTTATTAATTTTTTTATGATTTTAAAATTACTCTGTAGCTTGTGAAAAAATTGTACATGCAAAAGTTTAAACAAATTTATTTTGGTAGGCTGAGATTGATTTTGGACCAATTTTGGTAGGGAAAAAAATTCATAGTGGCAACACTGGTCATGTAGTCATTGCCGTTGCAAACAACAACATTGCTTTTTGCTGTTGTCAAACGCAGTGTTTGCGTTCTCGCAAACTGTTAACCCTCCATTACTATCGTCAGGGTGGAATCCACCCTGTGAGTTTAATTTCTTAGTAAAATATAGATTTTTTAACCAAAACCAACATAAAGTTATAATGTAATCCACATTTGCATATTTCGGAAGGTTATAGAGTACATTGCAGTTGCATAAATAAAGCTGATGCTTTTATACAATTTTTTTAAAAAGTCACTGGGTGTGTTACACCCTACGATAGTAGTGGCGTTATAAAATTGCTGGATGCTTAACACCGATTGTTAGTAATGAAGTTTTATTTTTTTTAAATTACATTTACATATTTGTATTCACTTTTTGGCGATAATTTTTTTAATAACGTATAGAACATTTACTTAGTAGAAAATCCTTAAAAATTATGCTCTAGGATAACTAAAAAATTTTTATAACATTAAATTTGTTATATCTTAAACTGATAAAGTTAGAAGGACGAAATTCAAGGATGTAGTAGTGTACATATTATTCCTTAAGATATATTTTTTTCAATTTTTTTTCCAATAGTTTTTGGAAATTTCCAAGGATATTCAAGGATAAAGTTTCAAAAGGACATTTTTAATACCTATTTGTCCTTTTGCACCAAAATATTAAATTTTCTAAGATTCTAAGGATTTTTCTGTTTCATTTGATACCCATATTGTTATTCTACAATGCGCTCAATTTTTGAAATAATTCCTTGAAATAAACATGTCCTTGAAATTTCAAAGTCCTTTTAAAAAAAATCCTGACGTCAGAGAGAAAAACTAAAAACGCAGTTTTACTACATTTGGTCCCTAGTTTCGCAAGTATATCGATTTTTTCGTGTGTTTGGAAATTTTTTGATTTTTGTCGCACGGTGTAACCTTAAAAAGTAGCAGGTATATTGTTGATTTTTGTTTGAGTTTTTACGCAAAATTTTACCTCGGTCCGAAAAAAATTATTAAATAATTATTTATTACTTATTTTTTTAGCTTTCTGAATCACTAAGCCCAAGAAGCATATCTTGAATATTATGCAAGTTGTGGCAATTTTTCCAATGCAACTTTTATTTCATCTGTCTTTTTTTTTTAAATGAAGTGTACATAAACAAATGTTTTTATTAAAAAAATGAATTAACAAAATTATGCAATTTATTTTTTCTTTTAAATGTTTTGATGCTGTGATTATGAAAAAATTTGGTTTTTGTTTATTTTACCTCAATGGATAAGTAAAACGGATAATCAAAAGTTGTGGGTGGATTACACCCTTGGTTAGTAATGGCGTTATGAAATAGACGATAGTAATGGAGGGTTAAGCGCGAGCAAATTTCCAGCAACCTATGCCTCCGCTCATCTCTTCTCCCCCGCGTCCAGAAACACGCTTGCAAAATTTTTGAATTTCATACAAGCAAAAATTTGTATGGCGGGTTCTAACCAGTGTTGCCGTTTTGGTTATTCTTAACCAAAAATGGTTATTTTTATTTTTGAAAATGGGGTTTGGTTATTTGGTGATTTTTGATCCCATTTGGTTATTTTTTAGAATATTGCACGTTGATACAAATGTATCATCTACCACAATATTATTGGGAGTGGCAATAATATTGATATTGAATGATGGTAGCAACTCATAACCAACTATGTTTAATAACTATGTTTTAAAAAGAGTCAACATCACATTCGCGGACGTTGACAACTAATTAAAAATAATATCGCCTGTCTATTTTTGCAGCTCACTGAAATTTTTACTGTGCGTGAACGTGTTAATTATTTATTTTATGTCACACATACATACATAGGTATGTGCCAAAAGCTTTTTAAATATTCCTTAAATCTTGCAGCCGCCGTGGCTCAGTTGGTTAGTGCGTTGGACCGCGAGTCGAAGGCAGCGACCCAGGTTCAAATACTGCCTGTAATAACACCTAAAAAAAATAACGGGAAAACTCGTTTTCTCTTTCGGTGGCTGTCCTCTCAGCTGGAAATGGCAAACCTCTGAGAGTAAAAATTGCTTATGAAAGAGCTCCCAACCTGCCGTTCGGAACCGGCATAAAACTGTAGGTCCCTTCCACCCGCGTACAAATTCACACGCACAACACGGGTGGTTGCGGGAAGCTAGGCCTTAGTCTCGCGTAAGCGGGCTGTCGTGCCAGTCAATTATTAATTATTATTATTAAATCTTGAAATTTGTGTATGAGTTATTTATTTTGTTTATGTCGAATAAATATTTTGGTTATTTTTATCACATTTTGGTTATTTTTATTTTTGTTCCTGGTTTAAAATTGTTTTTTCTTGTGGCAACGCTGGTTCTAACATTGGAACCCGCGCTCTGCTCTCATAGAACACATATGTGGTGAGAGCGTTGCTTTGCAAGTGAGAGCGTAGTTTTATGTGTTGCGCTCTCTGGTGCGCTCATTGCAGCGAGTCTGCGTTAGCACACTGCTGCGGCGTGGGATGATTGGGAGGTGAAGACGATGTGCTGTTGTTGTTGCGCTGGCGAATAGCTGAAATTGTAAAACGATTTCTATTTTCTGGCTGGCTTTTGTTCTTCTTCTATAAGCCTGTACGGCGTCGCATATTGCTCTCGATCTCACTGCCGACTGTAGTGTGCACAAAATCATAGAAAATAAAATAAAATATGGTTGGCATGGTGACTTATATGATCGCTACAAGCAATAAAAAATAAATAATAAGTAATCAACAAAGACAATTAAAAAGGGAAATGGAAAGAAAGGAAGAACTTTTTTATCAGCCCGCAATAATTTTTAAAGTCCCGATGCTTGGAACTTTTTGTTTATGGCCCACATATAATGCTTGCGTAAAAGAACTAAAATAAGAAAATCTAGGATTTTAAATTTACTGTCCCAGTATTCGTCACTGAATCATTCTGAAGTAAAATTCTTGCATTAGTCGGATATATGTACATATATGCCTCAATACCGATCTTTTTAGGCTCCGACTGAAAGATTGTTACCAAAGACAATTAAACAATAAGATGTCTTACGGCCATACAACCGAATGGCATAGGGCGAGCTCGAATTTGCAAAATTTTCATTATATAGAGCAAGCAAGCGTCGGTACAGTGAGAGCGTAATAATATTAACGCTCCTTGTTTTGCGCACACAAAGCACAACGGCTTTGATCACTGCCAAGCAAAAGCAAAATTGTGTGCGCTCACTTTACATGCGTTGAAGTCAGTGGCACAGGCAGGACTTCTTTTTGGAAGGATATTTCACTACTAATTTTTGTATTTGAGGGGGTTTAATCCCCACACGTTCCCGTCCCGTGTGCGCTACTGATTAAAACAATCAACCCCCCAAAAAAATCAACACAAGAGCACATAGAGATCACACGCATATTCACACGGTTGCCAACTTTTATATTTCAGAAAGCACTAAAACCGCAAAAAAAAACCGCGTTTTTCCACTCAGAAAGCACTGATGAGCAAAAAAAAAGGTGGTAGTTGTCCTAATATTCCGTGTACCATACTAGGAAATCTATTGCAGATCAGTGGCAACCGTGACCTAAGTAGCAATTCCACCAAGGAGGATCACTTCGGTTGTAATGTAATATCCAAACAATGATTTTTATTTATTTTTATTTATTTATTTATTTATTTAAGCCAATCGAAATACAAAATATCTACAGGCTAGAAAATAAACAAAATGAACATTACTTAAGAATTAGACTAACAATTGGACTAAGTATAAAACATATTAATTAATTCTTTAAACTTTGGTTTTGAAATGGAAAAATCGACATCATTGCTGCAAGCCAAATTATTAAATTGCATTAATGATCTAACAAGCGGTTGATTATAAGCATAATTCGACTTGTAATGCTTTACTACAAATAATTTATTTGTGCGAGTAGTTCTGATTGGGACGAAGAAGTTTATAAGACTAAGTAAAGCAGGGCACTTGGTACTGCCACAAATGACGTCATAGACGAATAATAATGAATTTACCATGCGCCTCGATTCTAATGATTTCAAATTTATAAGTAAGCAACGTGACTTATACGAAGGAATCGGTTCGTGAAAGTTTAGTGAGAATAGGGCAAATTTTAGAAATTTCTTCTGTACTCTTTCGAGGCGATTAATATGAACAGCATAGAACGGATTCCAAATAAAAGCAGCGTATTCTAGCCTAGACCTCACGAAAGCAGAGTATAAAAGCTTGTATGTATAGGGGTCCTTAAAATCAGAGCAGTTTCGACGTATAAAGGCTAGCATAGCATATGCTTTAGGGATAATATTATTTAGGTGATTGACAAACGTCAATTTGGAGTCGAGCAGTACTCCCAAGTCTGATATCTCATTAACATTTTTAAGGCGATTATTTGCAATGGAAAATAAAGTGTGAATATTATTATTCAATCTAGAAAAGGTTATGTGAGAGCATTTTTTAACATTAAGAGCTAAGTGATTTTTAAGGCACCAGATATTCAAACTATCCAAGTCAGTTTGAATACGCGCCACATCACTAACACAGCGAGTTCTAAGAAAGATTTTAAGATCATCTGCATACAGCAGGAAATTTGTGTTGCGAAAGCAAGACTCGATATCGTTTATGAACAACAGAAAAAATAACGGCCCAAGGATGCTTCCTTGGGGAACCCCAGATGTGGCAGCAAAAGACTTCGACTTTATGCTATCCACAACAACATGGCAAAGTCTACCACATAAGTAAGAGTGTATCCATTTCAAAAAAGAAGAATGAAAACCAAGCCTTTCCAATTTCAAAATAAGAAGTTTGTGTGACACTTTGTCAAAAGCTTTCGAGAAATCAGTGTAAATAGTGTCAACTTGAAGTCTCTCTTCAAAAGCTGAGAAGCAGTATTCAGTGAAAACAGCTAGGTTAGTTACAGTGGACCGGCCAGCGATGAATCCATGCTGATTAAGGGAAATAATTCTAGAGAGAGGAAAAACTAAGTATTCCTTCACAATTACTTCAAACAATTTTGACACGGTTGAAAGTTTCGAAATTGGGCGATAGTTTGAAATATCATTTTTGCTCCCATTTTTAAACACTGGAGTAATATGCGCAATTTTCCATCTTCCAATGAAGTCACCAGAAGACAAAGAGAGATTAAAAATATGACACAGAGGCTTACAAATTGTAGAAGCACAGTTTTTAAAAAACAGAGAAGAGAAGCCATCACTATCAGCCTTAGCCGAAAGCTTTAGTTTTATGATACCTGCCATAACGTCACCTTCAGTGATTTTCAAAGATCCAAACTCAAACGACGAGTGAATATTGTCTAATATGGAGCTGTCAATTGACTCTGAATCCGCTGCGAAATTTGACATGAAGAAATTAGCAAATAAGTTTGCGATACCAAGCGTAGAGTTCGAAGAAACTCCATTATAAGCCATTAACGAAGGAATGTCCGAATGCGATTTTTTGGATTGAATAAACAGCCAAAAGGCTTTTGGGTTGCTTTTAATACTAGATTCAAAGTTTAAGATGTAATTATTAAACAAAAATCTGTCGAGAACAGCGAATTCCTTTGAGTAGTTTAGGAATACGTTTTTATCATTTGCGTCATTTGACGTCTTGAAGCGATTGTAAAATTTATTTCTTAAATTCTTCAACTTTTTCAATTCTTTAGTGTACCAGGGTAACTTGTAAACTTTTGGTTTGACCAAAGGAACCCATCTGCAACAAGCGTCATATAGATCATTGCAAAATATATCAAAGCAAGAAGCAGTATCAAAGTTAGTAAACTTATTAATCCAATCAGTACTACCGATAAATGTATTTAGGATATCATAATCACAAATTTTAAAGTTGAAATTCCGCCTGTCCGAAGAATTTGGTAATTTTAAAAATTCATAAAATTCAACATGGAGCACCAGCGGCACATGATGCATGTCTGATGGAGATATCGGGAACATACATTCAACCAGAGTGTGTTTGACAGCGTCACTTAGGAAAATTAAGTCTAACAAACGATTCAGTTTGTTAAAAAATTTATTAATTTGCACAAGGTCAAAGCAGCAAAAACTGTCAATTAGATATATCTCATGAGCAGCAGTCACATTCGATGGAGTTAATTTATTCTCTGCGTCAGAATAGGACCACGAGAGTTTACTGAGATTAAAATCTCCCAAAACACAGAAGTGCACGTTTGCTTTATCTAGATCCGGCAGATTTAAGATATTATTAACATGGGCTGAATATAATGAGTCAGAGCTATTAGGCGGAATATAAGAAACACAGATAACTAACTGCTCAGGTGAACCAGAAATAGAAACACATAGCTGGTCAAGCAGGCTATCATTATCAAACAGTTCGTGCGCAAAGGAGCGCAGCGTACGTTTAACCGCAATAAGTACACCACCACCTCTTTGGCACCCTGTTTTTACTGAATCTCTATCCTTACGATAGACTTGGTAAAGTGATTGGTTGAAAAATTCTCCATCACCAAAGTCCACATTTAGCCATGTCTCCACCAGAATAATCACGTCATAATCCATATGAGACGTGGCAAGAAAAATCGACTTGGATTTAGTCCTGATACCAGCGACATTTTGGTAATAGATTTTAAGAGTATGCCAATTTAAATTATGAATATTTGATACAAAATTCGTTTTCAAGTCCCTTGCTTTGGATTCACCGGTTTTTGAAAAAATTCAAATGGGCGTATTTTAACATTTGTTGGCCACAGTTCAGGACTAAGCAATTTATCAACTAAGTACTCGGGAATACCTAACTTAAAGTTAATACGCTTTAAAGTTTCAGTTGGCGCATCTTTTTTAACGAGACTGTAACACAAAATGCCATTCTTCTCAATATTTGCATGCTTTGAAACGTAGTCGATGATGTTATTAGTAGTGACCGTTGGTAGAAATGATGACAAGTGCAGCCACTTTAGACGAACAGCAACGCCGAGTTCGGAGTTATCATTGGATCCAACAATGCGCTTATGTTTATGTGTTTTATTTTTCCTCACCGCAGCAGAGTCCATCGTTGGCAAAGAGACGGCAGAATCCAAAAAACGAACAGCAGCCGCATAAGAGCATGGCGCATCAGCAGGAATGGCAGACAGAGCGTGATCAGCAACAATACCACGATGTATATTCGAAGCGACAGTAGCAGCCGGCGAGCATTGGGCGTTCAGAGTTGCAGTCGGAGCAGCGGAGAGAGCGTGATCAGCGACAACAACATCACGAGGTGCATTCGAAGCAGCAGCAGCAGCAGCAGTAGCAGCAGGCGAACATTGGAAATTCGGAACCGCAGCCGGAGCAGCGGAGTGAGCAAGAGTAGCAGCATCCGGGCGAGGCGCCTTCAAGGCAGCAGCAGCAGCAGTAGCAGCAGGCGAACATTGGACGTTCGGAACCGCAGCCGGAGCAGCGGAGTGAGCAATAGTAACAGCATCAGGGCGAGGTGCCTTCATGGCAACACCTGCATTGTCAGAGAGAGCTGCACTAACGGGCATAGCGCTACCAACACAAGCGCTGGATGTCGAGAGAATGTTCGGTCCCGGCTCATTTTTATTTACGAAGCCATGTAATTTGCGTTGAAGGCTCTTAATATCATTAGAAAGAAGCAAGATAGCCGTGGTAGGATCCTGTTCCGAAAGTTTACGTTGCGTAGATTGAACGTCAGCTTGTAAGTCTTCGAGTTTTTGGATTAAGAGTTTGTTTTCAGATTGCAGAGAATTAATTAAAGTGAGCGCCTGGGTATTCACAGCTCTGAGGGCAACGACCTCATTATAGACAGCATTGAGCGAAACCGTTTCCTTAGAAAGCTTTTGTTGCGCGGGGAGAGTAGGCTTAGCTCGTTGTTGCGTTAGTTGCTGAGGCACAGGAGCACTCGATTTTTTGCTTTGTACTAGGTGTGGCGATTGAGCACTATTAGCAGCAGAGATCACCATGGTAGAGTTGACATTAAGCGGTGTAATCTCTGCCGATGGCGGGGGCGAGCGAATAGAATTCCGCCGGGACGCCGCGCAATCTTTGCAGTGAAAAGGCTTGTTCGTATTTTGCAAGAATTCCAGATCCGCTGGCAAAATGTTTACACAATTCAGATGAAACAGCTCATTGCAATTAGCGCATTGCAACTTAGGATGACTTCGGTCAACCCTTTGGCCACAGCCACAAGGCATTATAAAGAATGAATTAGCGAGAAAAGGGCCAAAGTAGAACGATCGCGAGAAATTGGGATAACGCTTCACGCTCGCGCAAAAATGAAAAACAGAATAAAAGCAGAGCTTAGGTTGAGAACACGACCGAACGGAAGGAGCTCAACTGACTGACTTTTAGCCCAACATTCCAGTGTTATATAGGTGTTAAACGATATATAGTGTTGTATAAAACTCCAGTTATTAAAAAAACCTTACATTTTTTCCAAGCATGAATTAATCTTGGTGTCTTTGAAATAAAAAAACGCACTAAAAAACGCACCAAGCACCAAACTCAATATTTTCCGCGTTTTGATTTTCAAAAAGCACTAAATTTCGTGCGAAAAGCACTAAGTTGGCAACAGTGCATATTCATATCTCATTCTTGCCGACTGCAAGCAGAGAGAGTTGCTTGCGTGGCTTCATCGTTGCGCAGAGAGAGTTGCTTGCGTGGCTTCATCGTTGCTCTCCGGATGTGGCGCTGCTGTAAAAACCACTCTCACGTGGCTTTATTGAAAAAGCCACGGCAAATTTTTGAAGCGCCACTGATTAGTACGAACGTAAGACATCTTATATACTACGTTTATACGACAGCTCAAGTCGCTATGACTCAATACACATCGACTCAATACAGTCGTATAAACACGTTTTCAAACCGCTTTGAACATTTTAGGCGTATCGAGTCAAAGCGCTTTTCAAATGAGTTCTTAAATTTTCAAGTCGCTTCGAAAATTCGTATAAACGGTTAAACATTTTCAAAGTGCTTTGAAAATCAGCTGATGGTGATGTACACTCAGTTTTTTGAGCATTTTCAAGTAAAAAGTAAGCAACACCAAGAGCTTAAATTCATTAAACGCCAAAAAAATAGGAAAACCCAAAAAATAAAAGCATACTTTTGAAACCGTCTGCAGTCAATTCGCTTCTGAAATCAATGTATAAACACTTGGATCGAGAGCGTATCGAGTCAATGCGAATCGACTGAGACCGTCGTATAAACATGGTAATAGTTTAATTGTCTTTGTTGTTACCATGTTTATACGACGGTCCCAGTCGATTCGCATTGACTCGATACGCTGTCGAGCCAAGTGTTTATACATTGATTTCAGAAGCGAATTGACTGCAGACGGTTTCAAAAGTATGCTTTTATTTTTTTGTTTTTTCTATTTTTTTGACGTTTAATAAATTAAAGCTGTTGGTGTTGCTTACTTTTTACTTGAAAATGCACAAAAACTAAGTGAACATCGCCATCAAATGATTTTCAAAGCACTTTGAAAATATTTATACGGTTTATACACATTTTCGAAGCGACTTGAAAATTTAAGAACTCATTTGAAAAGCGCTTTGACTCGATACGCTTAAAATGTTCAAAGCGGTTTGAGATCGTGTTTATATATACGACTGCCCTGCAAGACAGCAACCGGTTATATGACCGTATATAGAACTGTTTGAATTCACTGCGCTTTCAGTTACCTCCCCTATATAGTTTCTTAAGAGCGGTGGGAAAAAAGTAACCAAAAGTCTTGTATACGTGTGAGCTTCCATCTCGTTTCCACTCATATAGCTTAAAGAAAAGCTAATTATATAGTTGTCTCGCTCACTCATTCGTTACCAGTACCGGTTATTTAACTGGTAATATACCCAATGTGGTAACGGTTATACCTACCCCAATAGTAACTGAGTAATAACTTGTTATGGTTTCGGTTACTTAACTGGTTAGAATAATAGCACAGAATAAACAGTATACAGAAGGCGAATCTGAAATAATTTTGCTATTTCATTTCAGACGCGGACGGGAAGCAGCAAGCTGAGGAAAATGTATATGGAACCGAGATAGAAAGCGCAAGCGAGCGGAGAGCTGCTTTGCGATCCTCTCTTGCATTCTCGCATCCATTCGATGGATTGGTTTATTCTCATTTCGACAAAAACACGCAATGTTGTTGTTTTCCGCAGCAAGCCAGCTTGGCTTTACTCGGGCACTTTGAAATGGTGGTTGTTTTGGCAAAGCGATCGCCAGTCACTTTTTCCTATGCAAATTTTGCCTGTCCGCTTCTTGTTCTTGTTTGTAAAAAAGCAAGCGCAGAGCGAGCACGTGCCGGCGAATTTGTTTATTGTCATTATCCATCGAATCTTCGAGCTGAATGGTCGTTTTTTTGTTCGTGCTGCGCTTAGATTAATTGATATTAAATTTTGCAAATATTTAGACGTGGTTGATCCAAAATAAAATTTTTTACATATAATTGTTACAGTATAATTATTTGTCTAAATTTTGACGTGGTTGATTCCAATTTTGAATTTATTGCCATTGTTTTCGGCGTAGTTGATCCAAATTTAAAATTTTTACAGATATATTTACGAGGCTAGTTCCAAGTTTTTATGGTCAAATTAATGTTTTCTCACTGGTCATTGGAACTCAATTACTTTGTTTCCAAAAACGGACTTTCTGCAATTATGTTAAAAAATATAATTCTGGAAAATTTAAAAATTCATAATAGTTTTGACATCACAGTAAAAGTTATAACTTGTGACCAAGGGTCTTCCAATAAGAAGTGCTTTTCGGATATGGGTGTAACTCTGGAAAGGCCTTTTTTCATGTATAATGATGGAAAAGTGTTCTGTATATATGATTCCCGCACCTTGTTAAATCATTGAGAAATGGCTGGCTCAAATGCGACTTAGCTACACCAAATGGAATTGCAAGTTTTAGGGTAGTTCAGGAACTATTTGAAATTGAACTTAAATCAACAACAAAAATGTGTCCTAAACTAACCAGCCAACACATTTTTCCAAATTCTTTCGAGAAAATGAAAGTAAAACTGGCAACCCAAATTTTCAGCAGGACTGTTCAAGCTGCTACTATACAACTGCTGAAGCTATAGGTTTCAAAAGTTGCTCTAAAGAATTGGCTTTATCTACGGCCAGCTTTATAAAAAATATTGACAAAATATTTGATTGCCTAAACAGTGGATCGTTATATTCCAAAAATGTTTACAGATCTGCGATTCAACTCAACAGCTTATCACATGAGTACATAAAATTCTTCCTTAAATACCTGGATGAAATCTCATTTGTTGACAAAAAGAAAAAAGTATTTTTTCTAGATGGGATGAAACTTACTCTAAAAGCTGTTTTGCTATTAGCAGACGAGCTTTTCGAGAAAAAATCCGAAATTTTTTTTTGGATGACAAGGACATTAAACCAAGACAAACTTGAAAATATGTTTTCTATACTACGATAAAAAGGTGGTAATAATATAAATCCATCAGTGGCTGATATTAATAATATATTAGCCCGCTTAATGGCCGGCAAAATTGTGCAATTGAGTTCCCACAGCAATTGTGAAGAATTAAATGATACTACTTTTGAAACGCTTTCTAATATCGTATTAAATCTCGACTCAGCTCCTGAACATAACGAAGAAACTAGTCAAACCGATGATTTCGAAGTGGATAATAATACAGCCATCCTTGCCAATTTCATATTAAATGATAATTTTCAGAACTGTTCTGAATTTACCATTGATTTAGCGTCTTTAAGATATTTTTTGGGTTATGTTGTTTACAAAATACTTCCCAAAATAAACTGTGAAACATGTGCAGGTGAATTGAGAAAAGAAGATGAGGTACTAACAGTTCCTAGCGAACTTTTCATATTTCACAAAAACTTTAACTCTCTCAAAGATTTCGGCAATTTTATGAGTCCATCGCAAATTCTATTAGAGATAAGCAAAGTACACATTTCAATTTTCCGCAGCATTTTTGAAAAACAGCCACAAATTGTAGGCATAAAAAATTTAATAAAAGTTAAATGTCAAAATGCTACACCACAATGGTTTTCCACATGTCCTGATCATAAAAACACAATTTTGAATTTTATGATCTTAGTTCTTCTCAGGAAGCATTGTTCATGGGCCTCAGAAAAGAAAATGTAACTCATATATGTAATACTTCTATATTGGCACTAAGCTCAAGGTATGATACATTCGCCAACATCACAGTACAGCAATAGTGAAATATGAGCGAGAAAGCGTATAAACGAATGTACCTTGACATATGTCAAAAGTCAGGTGCGGAGCAGTTTGACAGTTGTTCATGTGTAGAAGTGCACATGTATACACGCATAGAAATACAATCGCAAAATTTCGTGTTTTCTGTCTCATCGCTTGTCTCCCTTTGATTTCCGAATGAAAACACATTGTGAAGATAGGTTAGTGCCAATATAGAAGTATTACATATATGAGTTTGGGCTTAAGCGTATACGGAGACGCAGGCCGCGCAGCATAGAAAAGGGCATCGCAGCACAGATGAAACTGTGTGTAATTAACACTCATATAATTGACACTCATACGCCACGTTGCGCTGCGCTCAAAAATGCACATATCGCAATTACACAGTTTAAATGTATTTTTTTTGGATTGGTGTCTTAAGCAAATGTGTTGGTCGTTAAAATATCTACAAACTTGCCGAAGACAGTAAAGCGATATTCGGAACGATTTAGGACCTACTTAAGCGACAAATTTGACGAAAATTACCAAACTTCAAAGTCGGATTTCTCATAAACTAGAGCCAATCTTACCAAACGGCTGGTGGATCTCAACTCAGTATACCTATAGGAAACTCACCCAGTAGGTCCCCCCCATGTCAAAATTTTGGACTTGCACAGTGCTATTGTGTGTGTTTAAATTCGTATTTTCATTTTTTATAATAAAAAGAAACGAAACATTACATAACAGAAAACGGATAACATACAGAAATATACATTAATTTTTAAGCTGAATAAAGTTGTTGTTTTAAGTTGAATTTCCTTTGTTTCACCGGTTCCTCGACCACCTCACAAATTTTTTGATGGCTTTTTCGAATGCCGACCACCCAGGCGCCTTGAAAACATCTGAAAATATATAAAAAAGTATTTAAAAAAGGAATAACAATTAAATGATGATAACGAATTTGGAAACTAGTGTAAGTTATGCTTACCAAACAAAATTTCATTTATTAAACGAAGTTTCCCCAATGGCCGCTTGCTGCACCTTCCATCCAAGATACCCTGAAGGAGGTCCTCGTCATTAAAAATTTTCGGTTAAGTTAGCAATTTAAATAAATATTGTAATAAAATTGGTACTTATCAGTTTTCCGTTTTTTCCTTTAAAATTTCACTGGGCTTATTTTTCACCGATTTCACTTTTCACGAATATTTCACAATTTTGTGTATAAATGTGCAAATTTAAACGCGACGAGCACCTAATAATATGATTATTGCTGTTTCATTCTAACACCCGCGTTTTGAATTGAATATTTGAATATGCGCATATTGCTGTTTCATTCGATCATACGTGTTGTATTCAGTGTTGCCAATTCATTATCTATCTGAATTTCTCCTGCAGTGTTGAATTTTTGCAAACTTATGGGCAAAAAGGGTAAAATTTTTATAAAAATTGAAGGTTTCATGTTGCACACTACAATAGTAGACTAGACAAACAAACTTATAGAATGGCAGGATCTGGATTGGTTAATCGACTCAAGGCTAAACAAATTAGTTAAAAATGCATTATGTACATCGTGGATGCATTTCCCGTGGAAAATTTAGCTGAAAAAAAGATTTTATACTGTGAATAACATGTCCGGAATGAGTGATGTTAGAGCGATTTAATAAATTGTTTGATCCAAAATATGTTTTTTTAAGTAAAATTGTGTGCGACCGCCGCACAGTGGCATTTTTGTTCAATCTAGTCGCTCGAAATTAAAATTTTTATGGATGAATTATTGAGTTTTTTTAATGTAATCTCTTCACCTGATATCCACAGAGGATATCGGTTATCACCGTTTCTTTGTAACGTTATTTCTAACGAAGAAATCTGCTTACAAATTGAGAGTTTTTGAAGTTTTGCTTTTGTAGTGCCGAAAACGCTGCACGTGAACGCGTAGTTCTAATACGAAAATTTGTGTTGTAATATTAAAAACCTTAATCTTTTGTGCGCGCCGTGGCTCAGAGGTTAGTGTGTGCGACCGTGAGCCTACACGCAACATTCGGACCTCGCATTCGAATCCAGTTGCTGCTAAACATTGGAAAACCTCTAAGAGTAATCTTGGCTATGAAGAAGCCCCCAACTTGCCAAATTTTGGATCCTGTTAATATTGTTACGAAAATTCAAGTTAGTTTTGATTGTGCTTGAAAATAAAACTACTTCAATTATTCAGCGTAAACGCCGTCAAAAACCAACAATCACTTTATTTACAGATTTACACTTTGCTTGTATCTACACGTGTTTCTACTTTGCTTGCTCAACTAAGACTCGACCCCTTGCGCTGCACACTGCTGCTTTTATACTAGTTTTCTCATCGCGCCGAAGTTTCTTGCACATTCCAGTTGTACTTTCTATCTCGATTGTTCTAGCACAGCTCATCACCTTTCGCGAACCATCCTCGCCATATTATAGCAAGTGAATTATAGCAAGTTTGCCGTACTCTGAAGTGCATGCCTAAAAGTATGCTATGCATTCATGCATATCACAGCACAGAGTGCCTCATCGTTTCACTGCCCATCACTTAGACTTGTAAGTCCCGAACAAGTGCCGAGGCTCCGCCGGAGTAAGACGCCAGGCGCTCCAAATGGACTACTGTCAACCTGGCGTTTCTGTTGCCGCAGCGTTGAACCCTGTACACCACGTCATTAATCCTGGTCACGACTTTGTACGGTCCTTCCCATGACATTTGAAGTTTTGGAGACAAACCTTTCCTCCGCTGCGGGTTGTAAAGCATTACCAGATCGCCTTCTTGGAACCCCGCTGTGGGAGCCCGTAGATATGCCAGATATGGCTTTCATCTTATCGCTGACCAGTTGGATACGGTCCCTTATAAACTGGTGGATTTCTTCCAGCTCCGACCGCTTATTGACTGCGTAATCAGTCTTAGCGCCTTCCGTCGTGCTGACCACTCCGAACTTCAAGTCAGCAGGCAACCTCAGCTCCGTGCCGAACACTCCTCGGGGAGTGAGTGATGTCGTATCGTGCGGGGCTGACCTATACGCCATCAAGAACAGCGGAATATGCGTGTCCCAATCCTTTTGATTCCTGCCTACTACTTTCCGCAGATATTCTTCCAGCGTCCGATTGAATCGTTCCACCATGCCGTCGGACTGGGGATGCAAAGGACAGGTGCGAGGTTTCCTTAATCCTAGTAGCTCACACACTTCCTTCAATACCAGAGACTCGAAATTCCGGCCTTGATCCGAGTGCAACTCCAGCGGAACTCCAAATCTGGCCACCCAGTTGTTTATAAGCCAGGAATAGGATACACTTCGGGCCATTTACTAAAATAGTCCATTACCACCAGCACATATTTGTTGCCTTGAGTGCTAAGTGGGAATGGCCCGGCGACGTCCATGGCAATTCGCTCGAAGGGCGCTCCCACGTTGTACTGCTGCATGCGGCCCCGAGATCTTCTTGTCGGCCCTTTCGTAGCCGAACATCTATCACAGCTCTTAATCCAATCGGCGACAGACTCTTGGCATCCTACCCAGTAGAATCGTCTTTTTATTTTGGCGACAGTTTTTGTGATGCCGAGGTGTCCTCCGCTGGAGTCGTTATGGTATGCTTCGATCACCTCGTTGATCCTGCATTTCGGGATTACAATTAGAGAATTGCTGGTCCGGCCATCCTCACTCTCCCACTCGCGGTATAGGCAGCCATCAGACAGCCGCAGACTTTGCCACTGTGCCCAGTAAGCCTTCGCGATCGGACTCTCACCGGCCATCTCCTGCCAGTCTGGACGTGCGCCTTGCTCTTTGCCTTAAATGATTTTTGCAATATCCGTATTCTCGCGCTGGTCCTTTTGTATCCTCTCCGCAGACCACTCTTCCTCTGGCATAACGCTTACCTATCGGACGTCCACTATCTGCTCTTTGCTTTCGGCTCGTGAACAATGCCTGCATTCGGTTTTGCACGGCCAATTGGCCTTCAGGATCTTTAAAGTTCAGGAGCCATTTCAATGCCGCATGATCTGTGCGCAGGCGAAACTTTTGCCCATACAGGTATTTGTGGAAGTGTTTCAAGCATTCCAATACTGCCAGTAACTCCCTTCGTGTCACACAGTAGTTGCGTTCAGGTTTCGACAGAATTTTGCTGTAGTATGCTATCACTTGTTCTTGGCCATCTATTATCTGTGATAGCACACCCCCAATACTATGCCCACTTGCATCCGTATCCAGCACAAACATCTCTCCAGGCACGGGGAAGGCCAGAATTGGAGCAGTGCACAGTTTTTCCTTCAGTCGTGCAAAAGCCTGCTCCTGCTCTTCGCCCCACGCGAAGGCTTGATTCTTTTTCATCAGTTTGTGCATGCTGCCAGCTATGTTCGCAAATCCAGGAACGAATCTTCGGTAGTATGTGCACAGGCCTAGGAAACTGCGGAGTTCGTGTAGATTGCGTGGTCGGGGCCACGCCTTCACCGCCGTGATTTTTCCTTCATCCGTATGTACTCCGCGGGCGGAAACCGTATGACCCAGATACTTGACCTCTTTTTGGAACAGCGAGCACTTTTTCTGGTTGAGTTTAAGCCCAGCTTTTTGTATCCGCTCGAATACCTCCTTCAGCTTTCCCAGGTGGTCGTCGAAGCTTTTACCCATCACGATTAGGTTGTCGAGGTACACCAGGCACGTCCGCCAATGTAGCCCCTTTAGCACGCGTTCCATTAGCCGCTCGAATGTTGCTGGTGCGTTGCAGAGTCAAAACGGTATGACGGTGAACTGCCACAAACCATCGCCAACACTGAAAGCCGTTTTCTCCTTGTCCTTGTCTGCAAGCTCCACCTGCCAATAGCCGCTGCGTAAGTCGAGCGTGGAAAACCACTGTGTGCCTGACAGTGTGTCCAGGGTGTCATCGATTCAAGGTAATGGATAACTGTCCTTTTTGGTTACGTCATTGAGCTTCCGATAGTCCACACAAAACCGGGTACTGCCATCCTTTTTCTTGACTAGCACGACTGGCGAACACCAAGGGCCTGACGAAAGCTGTATCACCTTTTCTTTACCCATGTTTTCGATTAACCTCTTCCCTCTTGGCCAGAGGAACTCGTCTTGGCGGTTGGCGGATCGGTTTCGTACTTCCGGTGTCGATGTTGTGCTTCACTATGGCTGTCCTTCCGCCCGCTTCTGCTGAAAATATTGACCCATAGTGCTGCAGGAGTGACCGGGCTTTCTGTTTCTGCTCGGCTGTCAATTCGCTGCTCCACTGGTTCTCCTGCGGTATGGCGTCCATGTTAGAACCGCGTTTCCTACTTCCTCCGGGTGGACTGCTTTCGCAATTGACAACTGCTTCAGCCTCTCTACACTCGCCGATGACCGCATCTTTTCCGACATATCTGGGTGTGTTCAGTGGGTTGAGTATCCTGACTGGTATTTTGCCATTTTTTGGTTCCACTAATGTACGTCCGATAATTATGTTGTCGTATCCTTGTTTTGGCGCTTCTACAACCCACAGCCGACTTGTCCCATCGTCCTCGTCCACCTTTGCCCACACAATCGCCTCGGAATTCGCTGGTATCTTCTGGTGTTGACACGAGACAACTTTCCTTACCGCCACGCTTCGCTCATAGCCGGTGTGCAGGGGGAATTCAACGTTGGCATACCTCAGCACATTTTCTTTCAGGTGCAGCGTAAAACCGTGTCTAATCATGAAATCCACGCCGATAATCACGTCGTCCATTATATCCGCGACGATGAACTCATGTTCCAGGCTGCTGGTGCCGATAGCAATTGTTTTTGTAACTTTTTCTCTTACCGGCGCACGCTCGCCAGTCGCAGTTCTCAGCTGTATGCCATGCAGTGGTTCCCAATTCCTCAGGAGCCTCCTTTTTATGATCGAATATGACGCGCCAGTATCCAGTGTCAACACAAACAACTTCCCATCTATCTTTCCTTCAATCGTCAAGCTGCTGGGTTGTCGTTTCAACTGCGAGACAAGGACGGTGGGGCAGCATTTTGTGAGGATCAGCTCACGCCCCTTTGGGCTGACCCGTTTTAGTTTAACGACTCGTCGTCCTCAGCCCTGCGCTTGTTGGCTGAGCCTCGATTGTCAGTATTTCTCGCTTCAGGCGATTGCGATCGAGAACGGGAACGCCTCTTTCGTTGGCGGCAGTCTCGTGCTATGTGACCCTGCTTGCCACATGTCCAGCAAACAACTTTAGAGGAGACAACCCGTGGCCTGCCCGGCTTGCCCATCATCAACGCACTGCGACGTGTTTCCGGATCATGAAGACCTTCAATAAACGACTCAATCTTCATCCTCTCGAGATCATCAGCGCCGAATTTCGGGTAGCACAACTGTACGAGCCGCTCAATGTCTGCTGCATATGTCTGCAGCGCCTCGTTGGCTCTTTGTCTGCGGCTCTTCAGCTCACAGTAGTACAGCGTACGGTTGTGCTCGTCGCTGTACTTCGCTGCCAACGCTCTCATGATGGCCTGGTAATCGCTTCTTTCACATTCTGGAACCGATTTAATTACCTCAGCCGCAGGACCTTTCAACGCCAGTTCCGATCTCCGACCTTTCCTGATATCGGGCCACTGATTTTCCAGAGCAGCCAGGTCGAACTGTAGCTTGAATGTATCAAACGGCGCAGCACCATCATAAGTAGGCACTTCTGTTCTGGAGGCAAAACTTTCCTGAACTGGCGGCAACCATTCTTGCGGCTGTACCTCTTTAAGCCGCTCGTCGATTTTCGTGTTCACCGAATCCTCCAGACTATCGACTCGTTTGTGCAGGGAATCATCCAGTTCGTCAACTCGTTTGTCCCAATTCACAGTGATTAGACTCCATACAACCGCGGGATAAAATTAGAAGGAGTGGTCCGTTCTTCATAAAATTTGGTATACTAGTTAATCATGGTCTGCTGAATTGAAATCTCCATTTTGTTTTTCTTAAACTTTTGTAGTTTGGCAATGTCTGCGACTTAAATTTGCAATTTTCGTCATTTTTGGTGAGCTATAGCAACGAGTGTGTTGGCTAGATTTTTAAGATTTTACATTTAATCGGTAACGTCAACATTGATAATTGCAAAGAGTAACAGAAATTGTCTTTGGACCCTTTAGTTTTGGAATAAAAATGATAATAACAGACGTATGTTTTACATTTGTGCAGTTTTCTAAATTTTTCATGCTGATTGCATACTTTTAGGGATAAATAAAATACATTTTGTCGAAAAATACGTGTTTAGACCACTTTTCAAATTGGATTATTTTCTGAGATCGGAAGATATCGGAGGATGTAATTACATTATCCGACAAAGAAAGGATGCTTCTTAAAATAAAAAAATCCAGGAACATACTTTCACATACTTTTTAGATATTTTCCTCTAAGTTTTGCCAATTTTCAGATTTTTAATTTAGAAAAATATTTTGAATTAAAAGTGATGTAAACGCCTCAGCTTTACAAATTTTGACAAAACATTAAAAGCGAAAATGGCCACATCATATCTTAATCTATATGGAAAGTTTTAGCAACTTCTTGATAACCTTGTATTTTTACAATTTTTTTTACTCAATAGACTAAAAAACAGAAATTATGTGTTTACATTTTTTTGTGAATAAAGTTTCAACTTTAAGCCGCTTTTGCACACACACTAATTAATTTTTTGCACAGAGTTTTTGGGTTTTTCTTAGTTGGAGTTTTACCTTTCAAATTACATCAAAATCATTAAATTCTGAGACTATAAATTTTTTGAATTTTGTCTATGGAACGAATCACTGTGCAATTGTCCATTCGCGTCTCGAGATGTTCAACTTTCACGTTCAGCCTATCGGAAATTTCCTCCACCTTCTATGCGCGCAGAATTTTCCGCCATATCTCGGTTCGCAGTGTCGACTTTTGCCGAAATTTCCTGATTCGAAGTTTACAGTTTCGCTGCCATTTGCGCCGACATTTCACGATTTTCATGATTTGCAGTTTCCATTTTCTGGTTGGAAGCCTCGAACATGCCTTTAATTGCGACCATTAGCTGGCTCATGTCCATGGCTTGTGGTGGCGCAGCCGCTGCAGCCGTATTTTGTTCGACGCAGCACCAACAGGCGATTCCTCCACCTTGGCCGACGCCTCTTGCTCCTGCGTTCCGAACTCGTGTGCAGCCCAATCGATGCCTCGTGATTCACACGCCTCTTGCAAGCGCAGCTGCAACTCCACCTTTCCGCCAGCAGTCGGCAAATTCCAGGCAGCCAGCTCCTTCTTCAGCTGGTCCACCTTCAGCAGCTCGAGTTTGACCATGTCTGCGTTTTTATAATTTTTATTTTCTTTTGCTTATTTTCAGTAGCACAATCCCACTTCTGACACCAAATGTTACGAAAACCCAAGTTCGTTTTGATTGTGCTTGAAAATAAAACTACTTCAATTATTCAGCGTAAACGCCGCACATTGGGAAAAAACCGGCAAAAACGCTCGCATCGCCTGTTTTGAGCTTTAGCATCTATAGTTTTTGCACTAGAGAACTGAAATTTCGTTATTATCTTTAGAATTCTTCAGAGAATTGTATGGTATAATTTTTTTTTTATTTCCCCTACCAGGAGCTGGCACCCTACAGTCGGAAGTTAAGAGTTTTAAAAACATGCATGATCAGAAGCAAAAAAAAAAAGTCAATATTTTGATAACTGATTCTCGTAGAAGATCAAAAATAAAGTTACACGTGTTTTAGCGTTTTTTAATTTGAGCACTTTTTCGCAGCACGGTTTATGGTTTCCGAATGTATAACGAAAAATTTAATAACTTCGGAAATAAAAAAGATAAAGGATTGAATTTTTGCATAACGGTTTCCCATGAAAAAAATTCGCCCACGGCCACGCCTACTCTCCATACAGACTTTATTTTTAACAATATTAAAATAGGCTAAAATTTTGTTGTCATGCATTAAAATGTTCTTTAGGGACACTTAGCCCACTTTTATAAAAGTAGGCAAACTTGTTCTTAAAAAAATCTAAACTATTCATTTACTTTTATATAGCACGTAAAAGATTAACTACAAGTATAACTTTCCTCACTAAAAGTTAAAATAATCACTTATTATGTATCTCAATGGGTTAAAGAGGCATGTCACACCTATTTCCAGACAAAAATATCGGACGGTAAATATTTAAAAGTTCATATTTTGAATGGCAACCCTGTTAAAAAATGGGCAAACCACGCCCATTTTAGGCAATATGTTGTTCTCATGATTTCCAAAGTGTTTGTATGAAATTTCAGTTTCGTGTCCCAACTTTTTCGAAAGCTATTATGAATACCTTCCATCAGACAGACGAATTGGAAGACATATTAACAGACGGGCAGAGATAAATCAATGCGATATATATTAACATATCTCAATTCTATATATTTAAATACATATTTATTCCTTTCAACACCAGCCGTGCTGTTTTTCATGCGTTGTAGTTTTGCTCAGCAATTAAAAATATATCGTTGCTCACCAGAACTGAGTACAAAAAGTGCTTGGGTTGGCATGCGAAAATTGCTCGCATTCACGCTGACGCAGGACTCCGCAGATAAGTTTAGTACCATCATTTAGCTGTATGTCCCACCTATTCAGTATATAAGTATTTTGTGGAATGCTATGGAATCTCAAAAGTTACAGTCCATAGAAAATCCCGATTTTTCTCATTTTTATCAAAAAATGAGGCAAAGGTTAGATATGCTTTTTTCTGTCAAAATAAATATTTCTGAAATAAAATTTTTTGATACATTAATTACTTAAATATCATAACCCCACATGAGAAAAATTATGGGATTTCATTAAAAAATATAGATTCTACGGGCATCTGAAGACAGCCTTGTTAACGATATTTTGCTAGAAGTGAAAATAATATAATAAAACGTTCAACTTTGAAAGGCCGTAAAGTCCAGGTAATGGGATGAAGAGACTTGAAAAGTTGATTTTCTGTCTCGCTAGTCTATCTATATTACGACAAGTAAAAAAAAAAATTCAGATTCGCAACTTTTGGATTTGCTCCAATGCGAGCGTTTTTGCCTGTTTTTTCCCAATGTGCGCCGTCAAAAACCAACAATCACTTTATTTACAGATTTACACTTTGCTTGTATCTACACGTGTTTCTACTTTGCTTGCTCAACTAAGACTCGACCCCTTGCGCTGCACACTGCTGCTTTTATACTAGTTTTCTTATCGCGCCGAAGTTTCTTGCACATTCCAGTTGTACTTTCTATCTCGATTGTTCTAGCACAGCTCATCACCTTTCGCGAACCATCCTCGCCATATTATAACAGCGAATTATAGCAAGTTTGCCGTACTCTGAAGTGCATGCCTAAAAGTATGCTATGCATTCATGCATAGCACAGCACAGAGTGCCTCATCGTTTCAAGATTTATAATTTTTCGTGGAAATTTTTGTCGTTTCCGGGGCAAATTTTAGTATTTTACTTTCACCAAAAGTACGCCAATTTTTTACATAAGAAGGGTTGGCCACATTGAAAATGTGTTGTGATAATTATTATTTATCTCATTCTAACATAGGGGTCATGCAAAATGTCCAAGTGTCTCTTTTACTCTTGAAGAAATAGTCCAAGAAATTTTTGTCCATGTATTAGTTTAAGCTTAAAATTTTGTAAAAGTGTTGGTGAAGTGGTTACCTCTGTCTGACAGGGGTGTATTCAGTCGATGCGTATTGACTCATAGCGACTTAAACTGTCGTATAAACGGGGTATGTGAAACAAAACCGATCAGCAACACAAAAAAGCATACACACAAAAACTACAAGAACAAAAATCATTAGCGCTGTTTTGAATCACGTTCGCTGAAACGGCGATCATTGCGCTGGCTAAGTAACGTCCCTTTGCTGGCGACAAATAAATGCAGAAATTCGCACAATAAATTATTGAGCGACCAAAGCAGCCACCAACAAGTCAATGTACACACACATGGGCGTACCCAGGAACATTTGAAAACTTATAATATAGAATACAAATAGAATAGAATCAAAGAATATGAAGTGTATAGAAGGCGCATCTGAGCTCAAAAATTCAAATTTTTGTTTGCGAGTTTCATAGAGCGGGGGGAAGCCACAAAAGGGAAAGAGCAGTGCCAGCAGGAGAGCGAGCGCTTCAGTTTGCGCTCATTGGCTGTGCAAGCTGAAGCACACTCACCCAACAAACACACATGAAATGAAAGTGCCGCTTCACCTGTGTACACATGGGCGTATCAGGGTAGAGTACACGGATCGGTATTTGCGCCCCTAAAATTCGAGCCGCTACATGCGGTCTTGTTCGACACTGAGAAATTGACTGTTCTGTGGTAAAGGCATAACACTTACCACAGAGCATAATCAATTTCTTAGTGCGTCAGATCGCATTCCCGGCTACTTTCCTTGTCCTTTAACCCACCCAGGCCATGGTGCTGGACAAATTTCGCATAGCCTTCTGCAACGTGCGCGGGCTCAGGGCGAAATTTTTCGCTGTATACGCGTTTGTTAAACTTCATAAACCCCATGTAATGGGACTAAGTGAAACCCAGGTGTGTGGGGATGCAGATCCACTGGATTTCCACATCCCTGGTTACCACTTACTGCCATTATTCTCTCCTCACAGGGGTCTTGCCATTTATGTGTGCAGTAATGTTGCGTACCAGTGCCAGCAACAACTATACACGACGGATGCCGAATTTAGCTCCATGTGAGTTAAATTCAATATCCAGTCGCACATTCTGCACTTTTGCTTTCTTTACAGAAGCCCGAATTCAGGGAGAGACTTTACTTATAATAAGTTTGACCTTCTCTCTGATTCTATTTCTCATATTTTGGAATCGTATTCGAATAGTGAAATTGTAGTTGCTGGTGATTTCAGTATTCATAATTCCAATTGGCTACGCCATTCCAGCCACACAACTCCTGAAGGCTTATTTGTCGAGCTCTTTGCCGAGTCTAATAACTTGACTCAAATAGTTGCGGGGGCAAGCTCTCAATACTCTAGACCTTTTTCTCACTTCACATCATGAAAAATATGATGTTGAAATGCACGCACCTCTTGGAAACTCGGACCATTGCACCATTTTGGCGTCTTTTTCATACTCTTCTATCCGCAATGCTTCGCCCTTAGCCCCGAAGCGCTTAATGTGGATGTATGATAAAGCTAACTGGAGTGGACTCAACGATTTTTTCGCCCACTTCAATTGGAAATTGTGTTTTCTTGATGGAAACATAAATGCCGCAGCCAAAATGGTTGAAGAAATTATATTATTGGGAATGCGGTCCTTCATCCCCAATAAGCAAATTTGCATTAAACCTAAGGACAATCTCTGGTTTAATGAGACATGCAGAATTGCTGTGAGGTCTAAAGAGGAAGCTTTCAGAGCACGGCAGGCAAATAAAAATGCCGCCACTGAACAGCTGCGTAAACAGGCTAGAAATCGATGCAATGCCATTCTAAGGCGCCAAAAGTTTCTGCACGAACAGCGCCAATGGAAAAAAGTTCTTCAATGCCAGCGTGGTAGTAAGAACTTCTGGTCATTCGTTAAGAAGGTGAAGAACCAAACATCGTCTTCAATTCCAACTCTTCTTAAAGCTGCGTGTACACTGTAGAGAAAATTCGGCAGAGCTCTATCTACTCTCGAACTCTCGTCTATCAAATGTGTTTACACTATAGAGGATCTCTACTCGAGATTTGACTCTACGTAGAGTTTGATGAACTCTATACAACGATGAACTCTATTCGACGTATACACTATGACAATTTTTTCTCTCGGCTAGAGCTCTAGAGCAAAATTGTATGAACAATTTTTTAATTCTTGCGAACGAAATTCGGAAAAATGAGTGCGCGCCAGAAGCAAGCAGCAGCTGCGGTTATAGTTTATTTGAAGAAGAATTAAAAAAAAGCATCAGGAATGTTGGGTGCGAAATTGGATCGCGAAACGGCAAAGTGCGGGTGTTTATCGGGAGCTACTTGGTGACTAGCCGCCGTAGCTCAGCTGGATAGTGCGTAGGGCCGCGAGTCAAATGTGTCGCTCGAACCCAGGTTCAAGACTCCGTTGCTGCTAACACCGAAAAAAAGAAAAACAAAAATTTTTCTTTCGGCGGCTGTCCTCTCAGCAGGAAATGACAAACCTCTGAGAGTAAAATTGGCTATGAAATAGCTCCCAACTCGCCGTTCGGAATCAGCATAAAACTGTAGGTCCCTTCCAACCCTGTACAAATTCGCACAATTCGGCTGTCGTACCAGTCAATTATTATTAATTATTACTTGGTGAATAATTGCAAAAAAAGACACACATTTTTGTGACCTTGCGATTTCTTGCTACAGGTGAATACATACATAGTACATAGCCAATTCACAGAGGGAACTATGGGAATACGTCCGCAAAAGCAAAATACGTTCAAAATATCTTTAAAGAATATTTTTTCAGCTTAGGAGGGGAAATTCCATGGCAATACACGCGTATTTAGACTCTTTGTTTATATGCCTTGTTTCTGTTACATATATGCATTTAAATAATAAAATAAATTACTTATACTGTATACATGTGTATAACTAAATTTGAAGTCGTGTTACAGGACTGCCCAGCTTTTGATAAAAAATTGAAAGCAGTGAAAACCTCCCAACGGGAAACATACAACTCGCCAGAACCAGATCCACTTTTCTTTTGTTAGATTTTTCTTATTTCGCCGTTATATTGGCACCGCAGATTGTGCCACTTTTCGGCCACTTCTTTTACGCCAATGTTAAATTTTTCGGCAATTTCCAACGATATCTAAAGTCTTTTTTATTCATGTAATTTAACAATTATTTACATATATGTAAACGTTAAAATTAACGTTAAAGTTTATGAAATAAAATTTTCAAAGGGTCAAACAGGTTAATAAGGGAAAACAATGTAATGGGCCCGAACGACATTTACCGGTTTGCGTAGAGTCCACTGGAGCCATAAATCGGTACTTGACTCGTACATCGATATCAGTTGAAATGTTTTATCTAGTGTCCGACCGAATATTCGGTTTCGGTTTCGGTTTCGGCCCAAATAAGTGGTTTCGGTTTCGGTTTCAGTTTCGGCCAAAAAATGGCCGAAAAGCCGAAACCGAAACTTTCTACAAAATTTTTTTACATTTTATTGTGTAGCAGATATATAGTGAAAGGAGGAGTAATTTGGATGCCCCCAATGTAAATAAACTTTTTTTTTAGCATATAATATTAAATTATTTAATTTTGAATATTAGCGAGTAAGGTACGAAAGGGTGATTTTTTCATGTTTATGTTTTTAAAATATGAATAAATTGTTTTTATTAATAAGTATTTATTTATTTATGTTATGTTTGTTCTTTATTTACTTAATGTAAAATTCGTTTGTTGAAAAATAATGCTTGATATGGTGATTTTTATTTTAACTAGAAAGTTTCGGTTCGGTTTCGGTTTCGGCCGAATATTAAAAAAAAAACCGAAACTCGGTTTCGGTTTCGGTTTCGGCCCAAAAAAGTGGTTTCGGTCGGACACTAGTTTTATCCTTTGTCAAAATTTGATGTTCTGGGCATGTCCATTAAGAACGATCTTCGTTGGAACGATCATATCTTTGGCGTGTCGAAAGAAGCAGCCAAGTGCCTCGGCTTCCTAAAGCGGTGCAAAAAATATTTCACTCCGTCTGATCTCCGCATTATTTACACTACCTATATCCGACCCAAAATGGAGTTTAACTCGCACCTCTGGGCGGGGGCTTCAAGAACCCATTTGGAGCTCCTCGATCGGTGCAAAACCGTGCGATTAAACTTATAGGGGACAGTAGGGCATCCAGCTCTATTGACTCCTTGGAGCATCGTCGAAACGTGGCATGTGTGGTGTTATTTTACCGATACTTTTTCGGTAATTGCTCAGTGGAGATGAGCAGCTTGATGCCATCACTCCGGGTATTCCCCCGGGTAACCCGTTTGAACACTGGCGCCCATGCATTCCACGTCGAAACGATGTTCCAGCGCACTACGCACTACAGAGAAAGTTCGTTTCTGGCCCGTACAGCGCGGTTGTGGAACGGTCTCCCTGCGGATATTTTCCCCAGCACTTATGATCTTGATGAGTTCAAGGCAAGAGTCCATAACCACTTCACTCATAACCCTATCTCCTAACCTTTATATCCTTCCTGAACCAACGCAATGCTTCGCATTAATAGGGGTCATCCCCTGCGCGTTTGTTCGTGTTAAAAAAAATAAAATAAAAAAATATATAGTGTTCAGATGTACTGTGCTGTATTGAGTCATCCGTCGATACCATCACGAATCCCAATCTTTCCTTCTCCTCTTGTGCTAATGTTCCCCCTATTTTCTGCTCCCCGGCTTCGGCCGTTCGTATCGTTTAACGTTTCTTGTTACACTTGTCATTCGTACGTCGTTCAATAAAGAACACCTTAAACCCGAACCACTCCGCGAACTTATTTCTACCGCTCCGCGACGGACATTTACATATAGAATTCTGTATTCTATTCTATTTGAACTCTATAATATGAATTTTCAAATGTATTTATTGCTCCCCTCTAAATTTGTTCCTGGATACGCCCATGTGTGTACATTGACTGGTTGGTGCTTTGGTCGCTCAATCATTTTTTGTGCGAATTTCTGCATTTATTTGTCGCCAGCAAAGGGACATCACTTTGCCAGCGCAACGATCGTCGTTTCAGCGAACGTGATTCAAAACAACGCTAATGATTTTTGTTCTTGTAGTTTTTGTGTGTATGCTTTTTTGTGTTGCTGATTGGTTTTTTTCACAACCTTTCAGCCGGAGCCTAAAAAAGTCGGTATTGAGGCATATATGTACATATATGCGACTAATGCAAGAATTTTACTTCAGAATGGTTTAGTGGCGAATAATGGGACAGTAGATTTAAAATCCAAGATTTTTTAATTTTAGTTCTTTTTCGCAAGAATTATGTATATGTGGACCGTAAAAAAAGTTCCAAACAACGGGACTTTAACAATTATTGCGGGCTAATAAAAAGTCTTTCTTCTTTCCATTTCCCGTTTTGATTGTCTTTGTTGATTATTTATTATTATTTATTTTTTATTGCTTGTAGCGATCATATAAGTCGCCATGCCAACCAAATTTTAATTTCTTTTCTATGATTTCGCGCACGCTGCAGTCGGCAGTGAGCTCGGGAGCAATATGCGACGTCGTGCAGGCTTATAGAAGAAGAACAAAAGCCAGCCAGAAAATAGAAATCGTTTTACAATTTCAGCTATTCGCCAGCGCAACCACAACAACAGAACATCGTCTTCATCTCCCAATCATCCCACGCCGCAACAGTGTGCTAATGCAGACTCGCTGCAATGAGCGCAACCAGAGAGCGCAACACATAAAACTACGTTCTCGCTTGTAATGCAACGCTCTCACCACATACGTGATCTGTGAGCGCAGAGTGCGGGTTCCAATGTTAGAACCAGCGTTGCCACAAGAAAAACAAATTCATAACCAGGAACACCAATAAAAATAACCAAAATGTAACAAAAATAACCAAAATCATTATTCGACATAAACAACTACTTTACTTTTACAAAATAACAATACTTTTACAAAAAGTAGTCTCAAAAAAGTGTTGTTGACTCTTTTTAAAACATAGCTATCGATTTAAACAATGCTGCTTACTTGTTTACGAGAAAAAGCAATAGCTATGAGTTCCCACTATCAATCAGTATTGTTACGAAAATGAGTTCTCTATAGGCTTATTTCGGATCTCTGGGTTGTGCTTGAAAAATAAAACCACTTCAATTATTCAACGCAAAACGCAGTCAAAAACCAACAATCACTTTATTTACAAATTTTTACTTGTTTGTCTTTACACTTGCTACTACTTATTGGACTATTGCATGTTTCCCCTTTGCTTGCTCGAATCACACTCCTCCTCTGCGCTGTATGCGACTGCCTTTTATACTTATCGCGCCGATTGTTCTCGCCTATTCCAGTTGGACTATCTCTCGACCGTTCTCGCACATCCCTTTACCATCGCGAGCCATCCTTGCCATATCGAAATTATAGCAAGTGTGCCTTACTTTAAAGTGCGTGCCTAAAAGTATGTCCTTAAAAGATTCATGCATAGCACAGCGACAGAGTGCCTCATCGTAATAGTATCAATATTATTGCCACTCCCAATAATATTGTGCTCGTTGATATTTAAGATACATTTTGTATCAGTGTGCAATATTCTAAAAAATAACCAAATGGGATCAAAAATCACCAAATAACAGAAACCCGTTTTCAAAAATAAAAAATAACGCAACCTGATCCTCGCGCACTGCACGCGCATCCGGACAAATCGCTGTCAGTGCACATCGTCGCGGTCACGTTGCACCAACACCGTGGGAAGCGCTGCGTCAGCGTTAGGCTAAGTTTTAAGCTACCTAGTGATAAGCTTTAGTGCTAAGTAATTAGGAGTTAAGCATTCATTCCGTTTTGGGAGCTGAACTTGTGAACAAGTCTGTCGGAAAATAAAATCATTCTAAGTGAAAAGAGGTTTGTTTCATTCACCATTCCCTCGGGGAGCTCCTCGCACTCATTTTTTTTATCGAACTTCCATCAAAAGTTCTTAACTGGCGCCCGAGCAGGGACCCGCTCTAAGGATGCGGGTTCTCTGAAGGAGGACATCGTGGAGTGGCCGCGGGATTGTTTGTTACGGACAAGTCGAACCACGGTCGAAGGTGAAATTATAGTGAATGTGATAAAAGTGGCGTGGTGTGAAAATTTTTTTAGCTGCGATTCCCACGGGACCCTCCAGCTAGTGAATAAAAACAGGAAAAGAAAAGTGTTAACCATAAAAGAAAAAATCAAGTAATACGTCCTTACCCTGCGATTCCCACGGGACCCGCCAGGGTATAATAAAGCGAAAAGCCTGCGACCCCGAAGACCCTCAGGCTTCAAAATAAAATTTATTAATCTCATTAACTAAGGAAACGCACCTACGCCACCTGATGAAATACTGTAAAAATATAACACAAATATTTAAACCCTTGGTATAACCGAGTTCAAATCTGCGATTCTGTAGCCCGAAAAGCCAGACCCTCCAGATTAAAAGAACACTGAAAATGTGAATGTGAAAAGGGAAATGAAGGCATTTCTTCTTTTTCCTTAAAGTGAAATATTATAAAATATCAAGAGTCACGCAGCCAGCACGAAAGCCACGATGTCCTCGACGATAAGATTATGGCTAGCGATTTCTGATTTAGCAGCCATATAATGGAAGGCTTTTAGTCAAATGAAATTAAAAATAATGAGAAGAAATATAATCAAAATTTGAAATATTTATACGAAAACGAAAAATTTTCCTCCCTCCACGAAAATTCCTAACTGGATTAATCCGGCAACAAAATTGGTGGAAGTGTGCGCGACGCGCTGCGCTTGCGGTTCGACTCCGTGCCAGGATTAATGCCAGTGGAACAAAGTGAGTCGGGAGTGAGCGTATCTCGAAAACGATGAAAAGCGACGAAACTGTCCTTATTAAGGAAATAGGCAAGAGAAATGTGAAGTAGTAGTGTCTTAGTAGGTTGCCCGTAATCGGACGAATTACGGACGACTAAAACGGAGAACACGAACCTTCTCCTGCTTCGAATTAATTCCTCGAAGACCGTTCGGTGTGGACCGCCAATTAGGCACATACCACCGATCCCTTGAGATCTCGGCGAATATTCGACGGTATTAATGCGAATTTTTTCTTACAGGAAAAGAGAAATTGAGGAAATCACACAGTAGGCGACGGCGATGCTGGTATTATTGTAAGCCATACAAAAAAACTCAGAGAAGAGAAGAAAGCAGTGAAAGCGAAAGAAGTGGGAAAAGGAAAAAATTTCGAAGCAACAAATATTCTATCGGTATCTTTTCTTACTCAAAATCGAACATGGACGACCTTAAGAAAAGTGTGACTGACTTGACTGGGGCGGTGAATGCCCTTTTGGAACAAATGAGGGGGGGTGCAAACGCGGTTATTGGCAGTTGAAGGGATAGGCCCCCAAGTAGCGAGTTCCCTAGCCGATTTAGAGGCAAGGGTACAAGCCAAACTGAATACACAGGGTAAAATTTGCAGAGTCGCACCTAGGACCGAACAAGACCTAAAGGACATAGGACGGCCCCGGACTGTGTAAAGGAATTACAGGCGTTTGACGGGAACCCGTCACAATTCATTTCCTGGGTACAAAACGTGGAGACGATTCTGAAAGACTACGAGGTCGTCAGGGGGAAGCCAATATATCGGTCGATCGTGCAACATATTAGGCAGAAGATACGCGGAGGAGCGGATGCGGCGCTCATCTCCTACAACGTTAGGTTCGATAACGACTGGGCCTCGATGAAGAGAATCCTTTCTCTACATTACGCAGACAAAAGGGACATCCGTACCCTCGAGCACCAGCTTAACCAGCTAACCCACTACCGGAGAAACTTCAATCAATTCAGACCAAACAGATTCCAGGACCAGCGCCCGGGAGGCGGTGCGTCCGCACAGTCTCGGCTTTTCGGACGCAATCAACCCGAGAAAATGGAGGTTGTTTAGATCGCTAAAAACTGCCGGCCACGCAGCTCTCAGAAATGAATATTGTCAATAATATTGTATTGTGCGCGTCCCTTTATGTATTTATATGTACGGATGGCAACCCTGGCCATCCCGAAGGGAGCTTCCGCGACCGGCGGACACTCGAAGTACGAACTCCGGCGACTTAACATCATCGAACCCCGACCCCCACAAAACCTAACATTTTACAAATATTTCAACAAACATTCAAATTTAATAAAACCTTGTACAAAAAACCGACACAACACATTAAACTTCTTTCATTTTTACAATCATTTGCGCGATTCTTCCCCCAAACTTAAGCATGGTCCTTCGAGCCGGATTTAAACTGGCACATAAACAAACTAAAAGTGAACAAAATAAATGAAAACACAGTGACAAAATAAAACAACAAGTGCAAGTGCATAAAAATTACAAAGTGAAAACAATCGCACATAGTGAACGAGACAATAACAATTGTCCTAGACAAAACACAAAACGCGCAAACGAAAAAATAACAATTATAAACGCACACACAATTAGTCGCACGATCACCAATAACAACCATATACGGAGCACCAAACGAAATTGCAAACAACAACAACCACAAGCAGAACAGCAAAGCAACGGTCAGCAGCGTTGGAGCAGCGGCATACACGGCAACAGCGAGCGCTACGTGGGAGCCCCTGACGTTAAGTATTGTCCGTCCCCTTGGCAATACCAGCTGTAAGTCGATCTGTTTCATTTTTTATAACGAGCGGTTGGATTCCTACCCTGTATATTTCCTATATACAGAACCAACCCGCTCGACTTTTCTGGGCAACAACGCATATTAGATTTTTTCCCCAAAAATCGTTACATTTCGTGTTGAGTGTGTTCACTCAAAACCCCTCTGAGGTGAAACACTTCGAAAAACTTCTTGCACTTTTCGTGAATGTGCTCCAGTTTGCGACATTTCTAGTCGGTTTTGTGCAACATTTGTTGACAATTCGAATATCTTTCGAATTCTGTTGGTGCTGTTTCTCGACTCTTGCCTCCTGTATCTCTTAACCATCGATTTATTTGTTTACTTTAATTCTAAATTATTCTGTATTTCGACATGCCAATCCAAAAATCATTCGAACAGTCTCATGTTCTCTCCAAGAACATTTTTAATTTCGAAGCGGACAATTTGGTCCACTTTTGTTCCAAATTCTCTTCTGTTCCTATCGAAGAGTTAACGCCCGCAATCCTCAAAACGTATTTAGCCGATCTCAATGGCTATAATGCGGATCTAAAGGCAGCTTTTTCACAAGTCGGCATCACCCCTAAAACTTTCAAATTGATCGTTCGCTCCAAAATGGAACTGTGACGAGAACGAGTTTACGAAACCATGGCCCAGATTTCGGAGCTCATGGACGCTCAGCAACCTCCTCTCGCTGAAACCACTCGTCCAGCAGAAATCCCCTTCCCTTCTGCAACAGAGCAGGCAAGTAATTTTATTTGCCTGAATGTCCCTCCTTGCGACACCGAAATCTTCTCCGGTGGGTATGAAGAGTGGCCGTCCTTCCGCGACATGTTTTCGGCGGTTTATATTAACCACCCGAAACTCACCTCTGCCCAAAAGTTATATCACCTCCGATATAAAACAACCGGAAAGGCTGGCGCCATCGTTAGGCAGTATCCATTGAGCGATTCTAACTTCGAATTGGCATGGAATGCGCTGAAGTCCCGATTCGAAAATCGGCGCATTCTGGTTAATAAACAGGTCAACACGCTCTTGAGTCTCCCTCAAGTAGCTGTGGAGGACAGTGAAGCGCTGCAAAGCCTTCAAAATGCAATAAACAATTCTCTGTCCGTCTTATCTTCTCAAGACGTCTCGACAGAGGGTTGGGACCCCCTTTGTATATTTGTTTAACAAAACTCTCGGAAGAGACTTTATCCCTGTGGGAACAGTCCCTTAGTTCCCGGAAAGATCTTCCAACCTGGGAGCAAATGAACACTTTCTTGACCAGCAGATATGAGGTCGTGGAAAGGCTAAATCTTATGAGGCCGACCAAGTCCGTGTTTTCTCACAACCGGGGTTTCAACAGAACACAGAACTTTTTGGTGAAAAGTAAGCGGACTTTTCCATGTCCGATTTGCAACGCTCCTCACGCGCTCAAATTCTGCGCCACCTTTAAAAAGTTGTCTGTTCGAAACCGAGTGAAGGTAGTACGAACACATAACTTGTGCGAAAACTGCTTGTCATACACTCACTTGAAGCGGGATTGCACAAGTAAACACACTTGTTCGCAATGTCAGAAGCAGCATCATTCTATGCTTCACTTCGCTTCTGGCACAATCCCAAACCGGCAAAGAGATGCCATCTTACCAATTTTCACGACTCTGCCTCGGAGTCCATCACACAACAGCTCATCCTTTTCGAGAAAATCCCGGAGTTCTCACGATGAGTCATCTTCCGTCACCTCGCGAAGACGGCAAAACCGTCCTGTGCAGTCCCTTAGCACAACGGTTAAGGACACAGCCCCTCGCCCCATGTCTAAATCTAGACAGTTTGGGCAGACCGCAGCCGAAGCGCAACCCCCGCGCAACGTTCATCCCCACGAGTGCACGAGTGCATCCGGCCCCAGGATGTTTAGATCGCAAAAAACTGCCGGCCACGCAGCTCTCAGAAATGAATATTGTCAATAATATTGTATTGTGCGCGTCCTTTTATGTATTTATATGTACGGATGGCAACCCTGGCCATCCCGAAGGGAGCTTCCGCGACCGGCGGACACTCGAAGTACGAACTCCGGCGACTTAACATCAGCGTTAGCTGAAGAAGAAAATCAAAGTCAAGAGGCACAGGATGACACAGATATTGGAACCCTGAATGATGATCAGGATTTTTTAGGGGATCATCCCCCTGCGTGTTTCATTTAGATAGACAAACTCGGGGGGAACGAATTTCGAGTGTACCTTACATCTCGAAATCGTGCAGGAACGGGGGAACCTTGGATTTTCTAATAGATACAGGGGCCAAAAAGAACTTCGTCAGCCCAAGGTTAGCTAAGCAATCCTCACCTGTAAATTCTCCTTTTCCTGTCCAAACAGCTGCTGGCCCGATATCCATCAACAGAAACACTACCGGGAAATTTTTCAAGTGTATAGGAATTGAAACTCCAATTACATTCTATGTGCTTCCGGGGCTCAAATCTTTCAATGGGATAATCGGGGACGACACGCTTAAACAATTAGGGGCGGTCATCGATCGAAAGAACCACAAAATAACGTTGCAGCCTGGAATTACGCTGAATCTGAGGAAAAGGGCTGCGAAAGGCTTGCACCTGTTGCGGGCGCCTAATGTGGGGAACGAGGAGACAAGGTCTTTGAAATCACTATTGAAAAAATACTCGGAATTATCTGAGCCACTCAGTGCAGGGGTTAGTATAAAAACGTCAGTCAGGGCAGAGATAAAGACTAGTACAGACGAGCCCATTTACACTAAAAGTTATCTATACCCGGCGTGCATGAGACCGGAAGTCGAAAAACAGGTTCATGAACTCTTGACTGAAGGCATTATTCGACCTTCAAAAAGCCCATACAATTCTCCGATACGGGTAGTTCCAAAAAAGCTCAAGCCTTCAGAGGAAAAGCAATACCGAATGGTGATCGATTTCAAACGCCTGAACGCGGTAACCATAGCTGACACGTACCCCATCCCTGATATAAACTCAACTCTGATGAGCCTGGGAGCCGCAAAGTTTTTTACCACCCTCGATCTAACATCAGGTTTTCATCAAATATTGATGAAAGAATCCGACGTCCCTAAAACTGCGTTCTCCACGATGAACGGCAAGTATTCTTGCGCCTACCATTCGGTCTTAAGAATGCGCCCGCAATTTTCCAAAGGATGATTGACGATGTACTGAAGAAGCATATCGGGAAGATTTGCTACGTGTACATCGATGATATAATCGTCTTTGGAAAAACTGCGGATGAGCATCTACAAAACATCGAGACTGTCTTTGCAACATTGTTGGAAGCTAACCTGAGGGTGAACTTGGAGAAAACACACTTTATGAGGGAAGCGGTCGAATTTTTAGGATACATTATTACGACTGATGGTATCAAAGCCGATCCAGGCAAAGTTGCGGCAATCCAACAAATGTCGCCACCAAGTAATTTGAAAGAATTAAAACGATTCCTAGGGATGACATCATACTACCGCAAGTTTATTCGAGATTATGCCAAGGTAGCAAAACCACTCACAAATCTCACTCGTGGGGAAAATTCTCAAGTAAAGGCTAACCAATCGAGAAAAGTTTCTATTAGTCTAGATTCACCGGCTTTGCAAGCGTTCAACAATTTAAAAGAACTCTTAACCTCTTCAGAAATACTTGCTTTCCCTGATTTTGAAAAATCATTTAACTTGACAACTGACGCCTCAGACTACGCAATTGGTGCTGTGCTGTCCCAGGGGGAACCCGGAAAGGATAAGCCAATAGCATACATCTCGCGCTCCTTGAACAAGACGGAGGAAAACTACGCGACAAATGAGAAAGAGATGCTCGCTATAGTGTGGGCTCTTGACAACCTTCGCTCATACCTGTACGGTGCAAAGAAAATTAGGATATATACCGACCACCAACCCCTCACATTTGCCCTCAGCAATAGAAACTATAATGCAAAGTTGAAAAGCTAGGATAGAAGAATACAACTACGAGTTAATTTACAAGCCAGGTAAATCAAACTATGTGGCTGACGCCCTATCCAGAATGAAGCGCCGTGCAGAAGATCAAACGGGACCCTACGTTATGGCCATGGGCGGTGATGACAATTCTGCTACGGAAACCGCTAGCGAAGCACCTACAGACGAATCACGAACGGCAACAGCTGCAAGGGATTCTGCTACGGAAACCGCTAGCGAGATCGAAACCGTTCACAGTGCTGAACAGGATGCCTCCGATTTAATAGTCCACGTCGAGGCACCATTAAACGTCTTTAGGAATCAGATTGTGCTTAGGGAAGGTAGAGAATTGTTTAGTTTGGAAAATCCACATGCTGGTTTCACCCGGCACTATATAACGATGCCCAGTATCGATCATGATGCGCTGGTGAGGGTACTAAAGGAACGATTGAACCCAAAAGTAATTAATGGCATAACAATTCCGGAAAATAGGATTCCACTGCTCCAGGAGGTATATCTCGAACACTTCATGTATTTCAAGGTGAGAATACGCAACGGCTGGTTGAGGATGTTGCAAACGAAGAAAGAATTTGCCGGATAATTGAAAACGAGCATAGGAGGGCGCACAGGAATCCCAACGAGAATAAGGCACAAATCCTAGAGCAGTACTATTTCCCTAGGATGACAAGTCTGATTAGGCAATTTACCAAAGCCTGTGAGACTTGCCGGCTAAACAAATACGATAGGTATCCTTTTGCACCAAAATTGAAAGACACTCCTATACCAAAGAATCCATGTGATATTTTGCACATAGATATTTTCGAGATTAGCGGCGAAAAATTCCTCAGCTGCATGGACAAGTTCTCAAAATTTGCTAAGTTCTTCCACATTAGCGACAAATCCGCAATACACCTATGCAAGAAGTTCGCAAAGGTCATCCACTACTTCACAGTTCCCCAAATGATAGTCACTGACAACGAAAAAGGATTCGTCAGTCAAGTGATCTCAAGCTATATCAGGAGTCTGGGTATTAAACTCTATCAAACACCCATCCAACGAAGTGAAGTAAATGGACAGGTTGAAAGGCTTCACTCTACAGTCATCGAGATTTACCGTTGTCTGCAAAAAGAACTGGGTACTACGGCACCAAAGGAATTGTTGTACATAGCAGTTGACCGTTACAATAACTCAATTCATTCAGTAACCGGACACAAGCCCAGCGACACTTTCTTCAATAGAATACAAAGAATTAATTACCAGCAGTAGACCGACTTTCAGAATAAAATTTTTAAAGAAGTCAGGGGTCGATTAAAGAGGGGCCAAAACTTGCGAAATACACGGGTGAACAAGAAGAGGAAAGATCCAAAGAAGTTCAGAGAAGGCGTCGTGGTCTATGTCAGAAATAGACAAATTAAGGGAAAGCCCAGGGCGCTATACAAGAGGGAGAAGGTCGAAAAGGACAACAGGGTAACGATTCAAACCGAAACGGGCAAGAGAATCCATAAAGGTTGACTTAAAAGCTACATGAGACAAGTAGAGACGGACAATAAGAGAAGAATTCACTGATCTTTTATACAAAAGCATTTAAATAAATTTTTCAGATTTCCCGCCTTCTTTCTTCTCCTTCCCTTTGAGCATTTGATGAATGAAAAAACTTGTAAAGATAAATGAAAAAACAGAAATGGTTAAAATGTAAAACTGAAAATTGTAAAATGGTACGATGTTCTACCACGTCATACAAAGTGGGTTATGCCCACATAATTCTGTTTAACATTAAATGAAATAAAATATAGAGGAAAACATATTAAACCTTTTGCTCATAGATAGAAATAGAACTCTTACATAAATCAAATATATGGAAGAGTAAAATTTTCCTTTTTCTCACACCGAAATAAAAACAAAAAGACCCTTATGCGTTAAATACTTTATACTACAAAATGTAACAAACTAAAAATAAGAGAATTATCTAGAGTAAACAATACAATTCCCAAAATTTTAAGTAAGAAGTGAGTTAAAATAAGTAGAATTTTTTTTTTTTTAGATTTGGTACACTTTGACTAGTGAAACACACCATTCTAACATTTAAGCAAAACCTATATTTTACACGTTAAACCGTAGGAAAGAACAAATTTAGTTAAGGAAGGTACAGGTACAACATTTTTTCTTTTACCATACGATTATTCTTAACAAATGGCGCTGCTGCCCTTAACATCTTTAGCTACAACTCGCCGCTGGTGGCGATACAACACGGTAGTGGCTGGGTAGTGAGCGGACACTTCAGGCTAGTGCACACCATCGATATTGATTTCTTCGACGCAACTTTGAGGAGGCTGGAAGTATCAGCAGCTACTATGAAGAACGATGCGGTGAAATCCTTCATGGACTATCATCTCAACCAAACCAGGCAACGGCTCAAAGAGTTGCGATGGGTGAAGGTGCGAGAGCGTCGATCGATCAATTGGATTGGATCGGCATGGAAATGGATCGCGGGATTGCCGGATGCAGCAGATTGGGATGAAATTTTGAAAAGCCAAAACGACGTTGTGGCAAACAACAACCACCAGTTCAAAGTTAACGAGCAACTCTTCAACATCACCCGAACATCGATTGACCAGCTGAACGGCATGGTGAAGTACGTGAACGCCATTGGTAAAGAGTTCAACGCCGGGAGCGTGGGGCCTTGCTCGCTAACAGAGTCCAAATCCTAAAAGAGCAAACGAACGAAATCGCATTGTGAACACAAACCTCCTCGACCAAGAAGAAATCAGGAAGATAATCGCCGAGGAGGAAGCGTTGCCATACCAGAATGCTATTGAGGCCATTGAGTATGCAAGACCATCAATATACTCGAATGGCACCCTTCTCCTCTACATCTTGTCCATCCCAAAGGTGAAACCAACGAAATATCATCGACTAATCACAAGAGCTGCCACTTCCTCTGGCAGGAAGGTAGCCTTACCGTATGCGGAGGTTTTGGTGAGCGACGACGAGACATTTGGTGTAACTGGCAAATGTCCTTCGATCAACAACTCAACGATTTGCGAAACAAAATCCATCCAAGAGTTACCTGAAGACGGATGCTTACCACGGCTGATAAAAGGAAGGGACGCTAAATGCCACTTTGAGCCCAATAACAAAGAAGTCGTGGAAGTCATCGACGAAAACACGCTCTACCTATCTAACTTTGAAGGAACGGTGTACTGTGGAAACTACTCCAAATCCCTAAACGGCACGTTCGTCATCCAACTAAACAACGAGACGATTGTGGTGAACAACCAAACATTCTCTAGCAAGACGATGAAGAAACTACAAGTGTTGCCAGCGGTTCTCACTAGTGTGTCCAGCCGGGGCCTCAAACCAAGCCTGGAGTACGTACACGAGTTAAGCCTGATAAACATTGTTCAGATGTACTGTGCTGTATTTAGTGATCCGTTGAGCCCATCACTAATCCTAATCTTTCCTTCTCCCTTTGTACTCATGTTCCCCCTATTTTCTGCTCCCCGGCTTCGGCCGTTTGTATCGTTTAATGTTTCTCGTACTACTTGTTACTTGTATTTCACACGTCGAATAAACTACACCACCCAAACCCGAACTTCTACCGTGTTTTATTTATCCGCTCCGCGCTGATCGATTCATGGTCCTTCGAGCCACTGCGGACCCGCGCCGCGAAACACAAAACAAAAAACTATAAACAATAGTGAACAAAAAACAATTTCAAAAACATTGAGCAATTAACAATTACAAACAGTGATACGATTTTCCAAATTTTTAAACACAAAACAATCTACAACTTAAGCAATTTCAAGTGCAAAAACTTAAATCTCAACAAACTACAAACAAAATAAAATTGTGCAAAATCAAAATAAAAATTTAACAAATAATAAGAATACACAAACAGTGACAACGCAAGCAAACAAAAAGTGCAACAAAATATTGGACAGCGCAGTGAAGTGCAAAGACAAGAACAAAAACGCGCACAAGAACCAAAACGCGCACATCATCAAACAACAACACACACCCACAACGCAAAGAAAAAAAGGAAACAGAGAAGAACAGCACAGCAGCGGACACACAGCAGGAGATTCCCAATCTCGGGCACGGGGCCCAAAACAGATAAGCGAGACATTTATATTCTTTAAATATAAATAACACTCACTAACAAATATATTTCCCCCAAATATATACCCACTCCCCAAAAATCCAGAATAAAAATTTACATTCTGGTACCCCGCTTATCGTGTGCATATTTCCCCAAGTACAAAACAGCGCAGTGCAGTAAGCAATCTCGCTACTGCACATAATTCGGCGCTTTGTACATTTTCGCAGTCCCTTTTGTGCGACTTTCGCTGCCGAAGCAGCAAAATCTCCGCTGCAGCCAGCAAATACGCACTGTTCTAGTGCAGTAAATAGGCACGCAGCATTACTCCCACTTTCCCACTTGCACGCACTTTTGCGTTTTGCTTTGTGCGATATTCGCAAGCACTGAGAAGCGAGCACTCCCGCTGCTGCTTCCAAGTGCAATTGCACATTCACACTTCCGCCTAGGCAATTTTTCCATTCTCGCTGGCAGAAGTAAACAAACGCAAATACAGTGGGACGAGTAGCCTGTTTTCGCAGCACATTGAACAATTTTCTGAGACTTAGAAAATTTTCAATAGTGCTGCACATACACATTCACTGCACAGCTGTTGTCACCCCAAGCGAATACAGTGGGACAAAAACACCCCACCTGTACTCAAAATTTTAAAATCGTTCACCAAATATAATAAGAATTAATTATTATTACCCGAAAGCACCTATACACTAATATACATATATTAACATACACTGAATCTTTACATACAAACATATATTCACGTTTGCACACAAATAAAGACACATTCACACATTTGACTATATATTAAAAAATTTTGTTGTTTAATAATAATTTCCCCACTTCTTATTTACATTTTTCTTGTTTATTCCCAATATATATATACCAATTTCTGGACGCGTTTACACACACAGTTGTAAACGTTTATCCTCAACAGAAATACAAATTCGTATTGAAAATTTTTTACACTTTCGTGTACATTTTCCCATTTCCAAATTATCGTTCGCGCGGACGCGGTAATATTTCTGGTTTATTTCCCATAAGCCTTGTATTTATATTCAATCGAATTTTAAACCCCATTTCGAGCTTTTTTAAGCCATTAAAATGCCTGTTGAGCGATCCCCCAAGCGTCAAATAAACAAAATGGAGTCTCCTGCCCCAAAATATTCAAAGTCGACCGAGGCACATTTGACAGCTCCTGTCACTCGCGAGGCACTCAAAACTCGCTCCCAGCTCCCTAGTCCCAAAGCAACCGATCCCAGTGTTGCCACATTTGGTTTTGAGTCCGAGAGACTCGTGCAATTATGCACACAATTTTCATCGGCTCCCATTGAGGATTTGACCAAATCACTGGTTCAAATTAAGCAGAAAAATCTGCAAGCCCAATGGGAGAGGCTAATGCGCGCACATCAGGCAGTCTTCATTGCTGAAGACAACAGCCAGCCCGACGGCTTCAAAGAGTCGGCTAGGCAAAAGATTGAAGCCTGCACAGACCAATACGAGTTGTGCATGGCTAAGATGTTGGACATCATTAAGATGCTCCAACCTCAGTCCCCCCAGCCTGCTACGCATATGGAACCGGTTCAACCCCTAGAACCAGCAAATACTTCCTACATTTGCCACCAAGTTCCTCCTTGCGACACCGAAACATTCTTCGGGGGCTATGAGCAGTGGCCGTCCTTCCGGGACATGTTTACTGCGGTTTACATTAACCACCCCCAGCTCACTCCAGCCCAAAAATTGTATCACCTCCGATACAAAACGCAAGGCTAAGCCGGTGCTATTGTTAAACAATATGCATTAACCGATGAGAATTTCGGACTCGCGTGGGAAGCTCTAAGATCCCGATATGAAAACAAACGCATCCTCGTTGACAATCAAATTCGATCTTTATTGAATATCGCTCCTGCCCACACCGAAAGTAGTGAGGCACTACAGCGGATCCAGAATTCTATCAACAATTGTCTGTCTATTCTCAAGTCTCAGGCCGTAGACACTGACAATTGGGATCCGCTGCTGGTATATATATGCTCTACCAAATTGCCCGAAGCAACCCTAGCTTTATGGCAACAATCGTTGACATCCCGGAAGGATCTGCCACCCTGGTCACAAATGAATGAGTTTCTGACCTGCAGATACGAGATAGTTGAACGGCTGAATTTCTTTCGGCCTACCAAGTCTAAATCACAATCTTCATCTTCCAATGTCCTCAAAAATCGGCCCAACAGATCCCTAAATCTTCACACTGAAGTGAAAAACGACTTCGCGTGCAAACTCTGCAACGCAAATCACTCCGTACGGACTTGCCAAAGCTTTAAAAGGCTCACCCCCCAGAGTCGATTAGCATATGTGAAAAAGCACAAGATCTGTGTAAATTGTCTTGCTACATCTCACCTAATTCAGGATTGTACAAGCAATTTCACATGCGTATATTGCCAGATAAAGCACCACTCTTTGCTTCATCTCCCAAAGGCAATACACAACCCACTCAATCCCCCAATCGATCACCTTCGACCACTTCTCTGGTCTCAACGGTTATTCAAAAACCGAGCAACAACTCCATCACTCATTCTTCCGTTTGCAATGCGCAACCCAGCACATGTTCAAGGCAAAGTACGCTCTCAGTACCAGCCCTTCACCCAAATAACGGCACCCAGACCCTTCTGCCTACGGCACTGGTGTACATTAAACACTTTGGAAAGTTGTTCACAGTTCGAGGGTTGATCGATCAAGGCTCTCAGCGCACCTTCATTTCCTCGAAGGTCCAGAGACGCCTAAAATTGCCAATCGAGAAATCTAACCTCCAGATCTCGGGCATGGGCGGACAGATTGTAAAAACCGCCAACCATATATGCTTCTTGACATTGGCAGTCTTCCAAAATAAACCCCCCAAATTTGAACGATTTCGCCATGCTAGATCTCGCTGATCCCAACCCCTTCGAGGCGCGCAGATCGATATAGTGATTGGCAGTGATCTCATCCCGCAGATCATGCTCAACTTACAGTATTCGGTTGGATATTAAGCGGTCCAGTACCCCTGTCATCATATTTGACAAATGACGCCGCGGTGCCAAATCACCACACGCACACTGGTTCCGCCCTTCGAAAAAACCTTCCTACTCCAAAGGAAGGCCTCTCTGATGTAATTGCCGCCCTCAATCCCGTAGGGTTCCCATCCAAGGAAATAAAGGCAAATCACGCGGAACCCACCATCCCTGCACACCCAGATTCAAAACGGCAAACACCCCCTTCGTTGCCAAACGTTTCGCCCCCGCAGGATGGCTTTCGCCTCCAATGAGACCGCAAAAAAGGGTACGACAAAAGCGTTGGCTTGACGCCACGCGGTCAATATGCACAGCAACTGATGGAAGCTGCAGCCCCCTTGCATTTCCACAGTGCACCCCCTCATACCATAAATCTCGAGCGCACCCATCCTGGGTCCGAGTCAGTCGCCATTCCTGTGCGACATGCCCTAAGCGCATTCACTCCTCCGACGGTAACTCAAGTGAACCCCATCGCTTGACAATCCGATCACACCCTACACCAATGATGTCAACATTATCATTGCTCTCAACCGACTTCTCTTCCTTTGCAGATCCAGCGCTAGCGACCACCCCAGCAGTTGCCCCCAGACTACCTCGCACGACCGCACCGAGCATCATCTGCAAAGAGGCCCTCAGCGCGCTCCCCAGCGCTCCGTCATCGCTGATCGGCGACAACCCCCCAGCCGTCAGCCCATCCTACAGCCAGGCAGCCGCATATCACCGCCAAATTATCGCCAGCCAGCCGTCCGCCGTAACCCTGGACACAACCCCGGCACCCTCATATAATTGCAATCTGCAATGGCGGCCGCAATGTTCAGATGTACTGTGCTGTATTTAGTGATCCGTTGAGCCCATCACTAATCCTAATCTTTCCTTCTCCCTTTGTACTCATGTTCCCCCTATTTTCTGCTCCCCGGCTTCGACCGTTTGTATCGTTTAATATTTCTCGTACTACTTGTTACTTGTATTTCACACGTCGAATAAACGACACCACCCAAACCCGAACTTTTACCGTGTTTTATTTATCCGCTCCGCGCTGATCGATTCAAACATCAAACACCTAAATGCACTGGGTACCAAATTTGTGTCGTCAATCCTCTCCGATACTTTTATCTTGACCATCGTAGCCATTATCGGGATCCTTACCTGGCGGAAGCTAACACAGAAGGTAAAGCTGGCGGTAGTCTTGGTGAGTGCCAACCCGAAGCCGGAGCCACCCCAACAACTCGCCTAGGGAAGCTATCTGCGGGACGCAGATTTTTGAAGGGGGGGCAGTTAACACACCCGCGCCGCTACGCGCACCTACTAAACGCAACCTGATCCTCGCGCACTGCACGCGCATCCGGACAAATCGCTGTCAGTGCACATCGTCGCGGTCACGTTGGCTAAGTTTTAAGCTACCTAGTGATAAGCTTTAGTGCTAAGTAATTAGGAGTTAAGCATTCATTCCGTTTTGGGAGCTGAACTTGTGAACAAGTCTGTCGGAAAATAAAATCATTCTAAGTGAAAAGAGGTTTGTTTCATTCACCAGTGCGAGGAGCTCCCCGAGGGAGTTCCTCGCACTCATTTTTTTATCGAACTTCCACCAAAAGTTCTTAACTTACAGGTGATAGCGTAAGGGCAGCAACAAAATTTCAATGTATTTTGTTTTTGTTTTCTGGGTTTAGATTGTCAAAATCAGTCAATCGGAGCAAAGCTTTCTTTTTTAATTTTTAAACTGTCACAGTTTTACACAGGCATTTTGACAATCTAGACCTTTTCCACCACAAAAAAATCAAATCAGTTGATTCAACGAAGTCACCTGTATTAATTCGCCTTGGTAGTATCACAGAATAAACAGTAATACAGAACGCGCATCTCATACAAATTCAACAATGTTAAGGGGTCGTAATATTACGACCACTGTTAATTTAACAGTGCTCACAAAACAATCTACAACAACTTAAGCAATTTCAAGTGCAAAAACTTAAATCTCAACAAACTACAAACAAAATAAAATTGTGCAAAATCAAAATAAAAATTTAACAAATAATAAGAATACACAAACAGTGACAACGCAAGCAAACAAAAAGTGCAACAAAATATTGGACAGCGCAGTGAACACACACCCACAACGCAAAGAAAAAAAGGAAACAGAGAAGAACAGCACAGCAGCGGACACACAGCAGGAGATTCTCAATCTCGGGCACGGGGCCCAAAACAGATAAGCGAGACATTTATATTCTTTAAATATAAATAACACTCACTAACAAATATATTTCCCCCAAATATATACCCACTCCCCAAAAATCCAGAATAAAAATTTACATTCTGGTACCCCGCTTATCGTGTGCATATTTCCCCAAGTACAAAACAGCGCAGTGCAGTAAGCAATCCCGCTACTGCACATAATTCGGCGCTTTGTACATTTTCGCAGTCCCTTTTGTGCGACTTTCGCTGCCGAAGCAGCAAAATCTCCGCTGCAGCCAGCAAATACGCACTGTTCTAGTGCAGTAAATAGGCACGCAGCATTACTCCCACTTTCCCACTTGCACGCACTTTTGCGTTTTGCTTTGTGCGATATTCGCAAGCACTGAGAAGCGAGCACTCCCGCTGCTGCTTCCAAGTGCAATTGCACATTCACACTTCCGCCTAGGCAATTTTTCCATTCTCGCTGGCAGAAGTAAACAAACGCAAATACAGTGGGACAAGTAGCCTGTTTTCGCAGCACATTGAACAATTTTCTGAGACTTAGAAAATTTTCAATAGTGCTGCACATACACATTCACTGCACAGCTGTTGTCACCCCAAGCGAATACAGTGGGACAAAAACACCCCACCTGTACTCAAAATTTTAAAATCGTTCACCAAATATAATAAGAATTAATTATTATTACCCGAAAGCACCTATACACTAATATACATATATTAACATACACTGAATCTTTACATACAAACATATATTCACGTTTGCACACAAATAAAGACACATTCACACATTTGACTATATATTAAAAAATTTTGTTGTTTAATAATAATTTCCCCACTTCTTATTTACATTTTTCTTGTTTATTCCCAATATATATATACCAATTTCTGGACGCGTTTACACACACAGTTGTAAACGTTTATCCTCAACAGAAATACAAATTCGTATTGAAAATTTTTTACACTTTCGTGTACATTTTCCCATTTCCAAATTATCGTTCGCGCGGACGCGGTAATATTTCTGGTTTATTTCCCATAAGCCTTGCATTTATATTCAATCGAATTTTAAACCCCATTTC